>OX104120.1:23776241-24376241 GCA_944474755.1 Limnoperna fortunei
TATAACAGCATGGCAAAGTATAAATGTCAATGTAATGTGACAGCAGACATATATATGTACCATGGTGACAAAGGTCAGAAGTGTATTACATTATGTACAGTGGACATCACACTTGTATGTTATTATAGATTTATATGTGAAAAATCAAAACCACATTGCATTTCTATTCTGATCTACTGACAAAAACATGGTGTTAATGTTTTGTTAAATTTCTGCTCTGATCTACTGACAAAAACATAGTGTTAATGATTTGTTTAATTTCTGCCCTGATCTACTGACAAAAAACATAGTGTTAATGTTTTGTTAAATTTCTGTTCTGATCTACTGACAAAAAACATGGTGTTAATGTTTTGTTTAATTTCTGCCCTGATCTACTGACAAAAAACATGGTGTTAATGTTTTGTTAAATTTCTACTCTGATCTACTGACAAAAAACATGGTGCTAATGTTTTGTTAAATGTCTGCCCTGATCTACTGACAAAAAACATAGTGTTAATGTTTTGTTAAATTTCTGTTCTGATCTACTGACAAAAAACATGGTGTTAATGTTTTGTTAAATTTCTGCCCTGATCTACTGACAAAAAACATGGTGTTTTGTTTTGTTAAATTTCTGCTCTGATCTTCCAACAAAAAACATGGTGTTAATGTTTTGTTAAATTTCTGCTCTAATCTACTGACAAAAATCATGGTGTTAATGTTTTGTTAAATTTCTGCCCTGATCTACTGACAAAAAACATGGTGTTTTGTTTTGTTAAATTTCTGCTCTGATCTACTGACAAAAAACATGGTGTTAATGTTTTGTTAAATTTCTGCTCTAATCTACTGATAAAAAATATGGTGCTAATGATTTGTTAAATTTCTGCTCGGATCAACTGACAAAAAGCATGGTGTTAATGTTTTGTTAAATTTCTGCTCTGATCTACTGATACAAAATATGGTGTTAATGATTTGTTAAATTTCTGCTCTGATTAACTGACAAAAAAACATAGTGTTAATGTTTTGTTTAATTTCTGCCCTGATCAACTGACAAAAAGCATGGTGTTAATGTTTTGTTAAATTTCTGCTCTGATCTACTGATACAAAATATGGTGTTAATGATTTGTTAAATTTCTGCTCTGATTAACTGACAAAAAAACATAGTGTTAATGTTTTGTTTAATTTCTGCCCTGATCTACTGACAAAAACATGGTGTTAATGTTTTGTTAAATTTCTGCTCTGATCTACTGACAAAAACACGACTATAAATATGGTATAGGACATATCCAGAACAGCAATGTCCAATCTATTTAGGATTTGGTTTGGACAAGTTTTACAGTACACAAATGTTTCATTTATTTAGGGTTTGGTTAAGACATGTTTCACAGTACACCAATGTCCATCTATTCAGGGTTTGGTTTGGACAGGTTTTACAGTACAATAATGTCCCATCTATTCAGGGTTTGGTTTGGACAGGTTTTACAGTACAATAATGTCCATCTATTAGGGTTTGGTTTGGACTGGTTTTACAGTACAATAATGTCCTATCTATTAGGGGTTTCGTTTGGACAGGTTTTACAGTACACCAATGTCCATCTATTAGGGGTTTCGTTTGGACTGGTTTTACAGTACACCAATGTCCATCTATTAGGGGTTTGGTTTGGACTGGTTTTACAGTACAATAATGTCCATCTATTAGGGTTTGGTTTGGACTGGTTTTACAGTACAATAATGTCCTATCTATTAGGGGTTTCGTTTGGACAGGTTTTACAGTACACCAATGTCCATCTATTCAGGGTTTGGTTTGGACTGGTTTTACAGTACAATAATGTCCATCTATTAGGGTTTTGGTTTGGACTGGTTTTACAGTACACCAATGTCCATCTATTAGGGGTTTGGTTAGGACAGGTTTTACAGTACACCAATGTTTCATCTATTCAGGATTTTGTTTGGACTGGTTTTACAGTGCAATAATGTCCCATCTATTCAGGGTTTGGTTTGGACAGATTTTACAGTACAATAATGTCCCATCTATTAGGGTTTGGTTTGGACTGTTTTTACAGTACAATAATGTCCCAGCTATTAGGGGTTTGGTTGGAACAGGTTTTACAGTACAATAATGTCCCATCTATTAGGGTTTGGTTTGGACTGTTTTTACAGTACAATAATGTCCCAGCTATTCATGGTTTGGTTTGGACTGTTTTTACAGTACATGTACAATAATGTCCATCTATTCATGGTTTGGTTTGGACTGGTTTTACAGTACAATAATTTCCCAGCTATTAGGGGTTTGGTTTGGATTGCATTTTACAGTACAATGATGTCCCATCTATTCAGGGTTTGGTTTGGACAGATTTTACAGTACAACAATGTCCCATCTATTCATGGTTTGGTTTGGACTGGTTTTACAGTACAATAATGTCCCAGCTATTAGGGGTTTGGTTTGGACTGGTTCTACAGTACAATAATGTCCCATCTATTCATGGTTTTGTTTGGACTGGTTTTACAGTACAATAATGTCCATTTATTCAGGATTTGGTTTGGACAGGTTTTACAGTACACCAATGTCCATCTATTAGGGGTTTGGTTTGGACTGGTTTTACAGTACATTAATGTCCCATCTATTCAGGGTTTGGTTTGGACTGGTTTTACAGTTTAATAATGTCCATTTATTCAGGATTTGGTTTGGACAGGTTTTACTGTACAATAATGTCCATCTATTCAGGGTTTGGTTTGGACTGGTTTTACAGTACACCAATGTCCATCTATTAGGGGTTTGGTTTGGACTGGTTTTACAGTACAATAATGTCCCATCTATTCAGGGTTTGGTTTGGACTGGTTTTACAGTACAATAATGTCCCATCTATTCAGGGTTTGGTTTGGACTGGTTTTACAGTTTTATAATATCCATTTATTCAGGATTTGGTTTGGACAGGTTTTACTGTACAATAATGTCCCATCTATTCAAGGTTTGGTTTGGACTGTTTTTACAGTACATTGTACAATAATGTCCCATCTATTCAGGGTTTGGTTTGGACTGGTTTTACAGTACAATAATGTCCCATCTATTCAGGGTTTGGTTTGGACTGGTTTTACAGAACCCCATTGTCCCACCTGTTCAGGGTTAAGTTTGGACTGGTTTTACAGAACACCAATGTCCCATCTATTCAGGGTTCGGTTTGGATAGGTTTTACAGAACACCAATGTTTCATCTATTCATGGTTTGGTTTGGACTGGTTTTACAGTACAATAATGTCCATCTATTCAGGATTTGGTTTGAACAGGTTTTACTGTACAATAATGTCCATCTATATTCAGGGTTTGGTTTGGACTGGTTTTACAGTACACCAATGTCCATCTATTAGGGGCTTGGTTTGGACAGGTTTTACAGTACAATAATGTCCCATCTATTCATGGTTTGGTTTGGACTGGTTTTACAGTACAATAAAGTCCCAGCTATTAGGGGTTTGGTTTGGACTGGTTCTACAGTACAATAATGTCCCATCTATTCAGGGTTTGGTTTGGACAGGTTTTACAGTACAATAATGTCCCATCTATTCATGGTTTTGTTTGGACTGGTTTTACAGTACAATAATGTCCATTTATTCAGGATTTGGTTTGGACAGGTTTTACAGTACACCAATGTCCATCTATTAGGGGTTTGGTTTGGACTGGTTTTACAGTATAATAATGTCACATCTATTCAGGGTTTGGTTTGGACTGGTTTTACAGTTTTATAATATCCATTTATTCAGGATTTGGTTTGGACAGGTTTTACTGTACAATAATGTCCATCTATTCAGGGTTTGGTTTGGACTGGTTTTACAGTACACCAATGTCCATCTATTAGGGGTTTGGTTTGGACTGGTTTTACAGTACAATAATGTCCCATCTATTCAGGGTTTGGTTTGGACTGGTTTTACAGAACCCCAATGTCCCATCTGTTCAGGGTTAAGTTTGGACTGGTTTTACAGAACACCAATGTCCCATCTATTCATGGTTCGGTTTGGATAGGTTTTACAGAACACCAATGTTTCATCTATTCATGGTTTGGTTTGGACTGGTTTTACAGTACAATAATGTCCATCTATTCAGGATTTGGTTTTGACAGGTTTTACTGTACAATAATGTCCATCTATATTCAGGGTTTGGTTTGGACTGGTTTTACAGTACACCAATGTCCATCTATTAGGGGTTTGGTTTGGACAGGTTTTACAGTACAATAATGTCCCATCTATTCATGGTTTGGTTTGGACTGGTTTTACAGTACAAAAATGTCCCAGCTATTCCGGGTTTGGTTTGGACAGGTTTTACAGTACAATAATGTCCCATTTATTCTGGGTTCGGTTTGGACAGGTTTTACAGAACACCAATGTTCCATCTATTCATGGTTTGGTTTGGACAGGTTTTACAGTACAATAATGTTCCATCTATTCAGAGTTCGGTTTGGACTGGTTTTACAGAACCCCAATGTCCCATCTGTTCAGGGTTCAGTTTGGACTGGTTTTACAGAACAACAATGTCCCATCTATTCAGGGTTCGGATTGGACTGGTTTTACAGTTCAATAATGTCCCATCTATTCAGGGTTTGGTTTGGACTGGTTTTACTGTACAATTGAAAATAGCACTGAAGACTGACAAATTAATTAGCTTTAACCATATCCCTGTTAAAAATTATACATTTACCAAACAACTAACATCCTAAGTAACTGTCATTTTATAACACGTGTCTAAATACAGATTGATTTTCTCATGTTTTCCCAGGTATTCACATTATAGCTATATAAACATATTGAAGTATATAATTGTGGAGATAAATACATCAGCTACAATGGATAATCTACAGATCAAAGGAAAAATATATTTCTGTAATTATTTTTGACTTAAAATAAATAGAGTGGTGGGTGTCCAAGATGCATAAAGTTACAAGGTTGAAAGGAAAGTTACTTTGTGCAATGGTATGACACAGGTAAACATCAACTTATTCCAATGTCAGTAGTACAGGTAACAAAGATAATGATAAAGGTATACATCAAAGATAGTGATAAAAGTACATGCTGAGGGACATTGATGTTATAAAGGTATATGCCAATGTCAGTAGTACAGGTAAGAAAGATGATAAAGGTATACATCAAAGATAGTGATAAAGGTACATGCTGAGTGACATTGATGTTATATAGGTATATGCCAATGTAAGTATTAGTACAGGTAAGAAAGGTCATGATAGAGGTACATGCTGCAGGACAGCGACAACAGAAATCAGTTATACAGGTATATGCCAATGTCAGTTGTACAGGTAAGAAAAATCATGATACCTGGAAAGTAAAAGCTACCTGTACAGTGAAAAGACTGTTCGGCCATTAAATACATAAATTTTTATTATAGTGGACAAAGTAAAAGTGGCAAAGTTGCTATTTAAAAATTTCTGCTTTTTTGAGTAATGAGGATCTTATTGGTGTCTATGGCTATGAGATATATATATCAATATTTGATATGTGATGACCAATTGCCATATTGTGTATGTCAGGGCTATCAAATTCCATTTTAAAAGTTCCCAATCAAGCAGTAAATTCAGGTGATTTTTATGTTTTATCAAAAACACAACAAACAACTGACACAACAACAACCATTTCATATAACTTTTTTGTCTAAAAATTCAACGACTTTTTCAATGACCTTGTGACCGTTTTTTCAATGACCTTGTGACCCGTTTTCCAAACTGATTCTGATGCCACTTACATGTTCCAATTTACTTAGAATATGAGATAAAGGCACAGTAATTTTCACCTGGAACATTGTCATTTTGGTATAATGATATCTGATCCCAAACAAAATGATGGGGAATTTCTTAAGTTTTATCATGATTTTGGGATTTCATGACTTTTCAAGGCTTGAATTTCACTTTTCAAATTCCATGACTGTTCCAGGATTTCGTGATATATACACCTTTGACCTGTGTTTAGATGGCTATAAATAGGCCCATAACATTAGCAAATATATATCTGTAAATGAGTGCAGTCATTAAGTAAAAATTAGTCCATGGTAATAAAATGAACAAAACGAGAATAAGGTTCCAAGAATACTCACATCTGATTGAACGTTATTTTTTTTCAATTTATGGGTTCCCATTACCTTTGATCTGAAAAAAAAATTTTAAGCAATAAACACAAAAACAGTCCCAAAACACAACAGGTAATCAGACAGTCTCAAAAGGCTACTGGTAAACAGACATATCCAAAAACAACACTACTGGTTATCAGACAAATCCCTAAACACTACTGGTAAACAGACATATCCAAAAACAACACTACTGGTTATCAGACAAATCCCTAAACACTACTGGTAAACAGACATATCCAAAAACAACACTACTGGTTATCAGACATATCCAAAAACAACACTACTGGTTATCAGACATATCCAAAAACAACACTACTGGTTATCAGACAATATTTTATTTAACCTTATATTTTAAAGAAAATATGTTCACTTTAAACGTTATGTTTCGTTTAATTGTAATTTGATAATTTGATTAAGACTGACTCTTTATTACGTACAACTTTTTTGAACAATTTTAGCAAAATGAAGCAAGTTAGACAATTAAAATAAATTTATTTTTTTTATTTTTATGGCACAAATTCATATTTGTCTCTCTAGATTTTGTGAAATTAATTTTCATGCTGATGACTGCCTGTTTATTTTAATGTTATTTGTACATTATATATAACTTTAAACTCCTAATAAGATTTTATGAGCTTAACTTGTGTTGTCAAGACATGCTCACAACAGCTGATGATTGACAATTACTTGTGCATGCATACATAAAGTAAAATCTAAGCCAATTGACCTTGTATACATGATAATATCATTAATTTTGGTTCAAAATAAGATATTGTACTAAATACATCCTTTCTAAGACCTTTGTAATAAAACCAAACCTTGGCCTAGATGTCAACATAAAAACAAGTATTATTCGATCAATTTAGCAAATTGTATGAAATATAATCTTTAGCCTATTCCTGTCTATCTCCTGCTGCTGTATATCTATATAATAACTAACCACTTTACTGCTTAAAGCCATACTAGCTGATGCCTCTCTCAGGACCAATTAACAAAAAATCCTGCAACAAATGAGCATAGAATTCCCCCAGCCATCCATTTTCAACTTCATTAAAACACTGCTGTAATATTTTTCACATGTATATTGGAGGAAATATTCTAATATTTGTTTTTTACAAGAACATATCATACCATTAGATAACAGATAGTTTGAAAACAACACCTGAACACTTTATTGTAATTGCACATTATTATAAAACTAACACAACTTTCTGCAAATATAATGTAATCTTATAAAATTGTCCATTTCTTAGTTTTTCTTTGACAAGGTCAGATGTTATTTAAGTTATAATTCTGCCAATTCATTTTCAAATAACTTCCATAATAATATGTTTGGTTTTAGATTGCCAAGATCTGAAGATCAGCAATTTCCATGTTTTGTATCATTGTTATACATTGGCAAAAATATGTTTTCAGCACAATCCAAGAAATATGTTCTTTTTATACTACTGTATTTTCGGTGTAAAGGTTTTGCTGAAAAAAGAAATGTAATCAGCTATTTCTATAATTGTATATTTTGAGCAGCAGTTACCCTTTTAGTAGGAGGTAAAGGCTACTTTTGTAGAGATCTACAAGGGATCATTTATACATGGTTTGGTTTAAGTTGGTCAGTGGTTATATAGATGATTTGTATTTTCTTTGTTGCCAAAATTTAGTTTTGCATATTTGGAAAAATTGATTGAAAAATCTGCAATGAAATGCAATTATGTGTTCAACAACTACATCTACATAACCCATTCAGCTAATTTTCATTTTATAGTCAGTCAGTTTTCTAAAATTTTATTTCTCCCCACCACATTATATTAATGGGAAAATTGGTCATGTTCAGTTCACCAGGTAGTGTTAACTGAAATTGCTACTTAATTGTTGTTTGTTGTTCATATTGAATTCATTCGTATATTCGTTGTAACAATATTATCATTTTTTAACTATATTTTTCTAACCTTTGTATAGTTATTACACAATATAGGCCTGTGACCATACTGTGAGGGTTGACACTCGACCCACAAAGCTGATTCAAGTCTTCCAGTGCGTCCAGGTGGCGGAAAAGGGGATGCCTCGCTCTGATGGTCGTCAGGACATAATACGGAAAGCCTACACAGACCACTGCGTATTTGCTCGTTGTAGGGGCTACCATACATGCCAATGCTCTGGATTTTGCCCGGACCCTCCGGAATTTTTTACCCGTGTCCTGAGCTACCGGGAAGGTTGTTGGAATCTCTGGGTTTCTTCTTTTTTTTTCAAGAAAAAAATAGAAAGTCTAAATTATTTCTAAAATTGTGTTAAAATAGCTTTTTCTAATATTAAAGAGTATGACAGCTAATAAAAACTTAATACGTAAAATATTTGCAACATTGATACCCTTCAAATAACCTAGAATTACTTCAAATCGTTTTCTGAGTGCCCATAGGCCTACCAGTGCTTTTGCCTTGCATGCACTTGGACCTTGAGCTGTCCCCAGTCCCCTAGCCGAATTTAGCAGGAATTCTACCACAAATATGTTGGTAAGTATGCGCTACAAAGGGCTTGAATTTCCGCCCCTACCCATACCCCATACTTTTCTTATGGCCTTCAAAATTTTTGCCCTTTAGTCTATCTTTACAGTATTGTTTGTAAATTTGTTCTCCTCCATAATATAGCTGAAATACTGCACGCTGGACGTAACGCAAACATCTAATCAATTAATCAATCAATCTATAAATAGAGGCCGTCTTATCAGTGTCATGTGTCTTCTCACTTACAGTACTCTTTCTAGAAAGTCCAAAAATGTGTAATTTATGACTGACCAAGTAAACCGCAGATTTTCAGTTATGAAACGAATGTTAAACTTTCACCTTAAACTTACCAGCATACTCGTTTTAGTCTCCACATTACTTTGCACGTGCTGTTGTTTCGTGATGACAAAACAATCGCTAGTGCGGTTCTAAAATATGTCACCTCACACCTCCTTCTGGAATGATTGCATACATGTTTAAGAACGCCTCCCTGGTACCCAATACATATGATTAAGTAATCAGGAACCTATGAATCAACAGTAAGTCAAACTCTTGATACAGGGAGGTTTCCCAGAGCTGACTAGGGGCCAGTAAGAGACCGACCATTTAACTTGCAACGGGAGGGGGCTTGTTTTTTTCTTAAAAAAATATTTTGAAAAAGATTTTTGATGAAAAAAATATTTTGGAAGCAGAGGGTAAGAACAAAAATATTCTGAAGAAGGATTTCTGCTATATAAAATAATGCTAATAATGAAAAAAAATATTCTGCCGCGACGCATTAAAAAAATAAATATTTTCTGACCAAAACAAAAAACCAAGCCCCCCCCCCCCCCCCCCTTCAAGTTAAATGGTCTGTCCCTAACTAAAAGCAATCTTAGAGGAAAAGACATTAAATTTCTTACGATCATCTTATAAAATAAGAGTGTAACTAAAAGAGCACTTACTATGAATGACAGCCCTCAACTACAAAACCGACACTCAACACTGCGAACATAACTTAAGATCTCATTATTTTTGTTGAGTAACTAAAATGTTCCTTAAATTTAAGCATATCCATAGTTGTACCTTACGGTTAAGATTTGAGAGTTTAACTAAACGTTCTCTCAAATGCTAGTCTTCGTAACACTAATAATTAAGACTGCTCATGGCCACCCTTAAATACAAGAAAACTTTATTTGAATAGGCAGGACAAAATGGCCGTAGCGCTGATTTTAATTAATAGACAAGTAACCGACGACAGCATATACCTGTCTTAAAGAAGAAAGAAAAGACACTGGCCCAGACCTTTAATTTACCATTCCGCTATATTGATGATGTTTTGCTAAATTTGGTGACTATTTACATTCAATTTACCCTAGCGAGCTTGGAATTAAAGACACAACCAATACACTAAGGTCAGCATCTTACTTAGGCCTAGTTCTAGAAATAGACTCAGGAAAACTACAACCTAGACTCTACGACCAACGTGATGACTGACTTCAACTTTTCCAATTGTCAACTTCCCGTTCATCGACAGCAACATTCCAGAAGTTCCAGCGTACGGTGTGTACATTTCACAACTTACACGTTATTCTAGATAATGCTATCGGTATTCCGATTTTATAGACCGATCACTGCTGTTGACTGCTAAACTACTCAAACAAGGGTTTGTTGTACCTAGGTTTATGTTATCTCTCCAGAAGTTCTATGTTAGTCACCATGACTTAATTGATCCTTATGGGAAATCCGTGTCTCAAATACGATCTTACATTTTCGCTGAGTCATAGGTAGCGTTTCCTACTCCTGGATTTGACTTTACCCTAGACATGACAATGAGTAACTCGACAGGTGTCTAATTAGAGACAGGCATTGCTTACTCGTCCCCATGAGTGCACCCATGGTTTTTAGTGGGTTCGGGTAACTCTCTTTCTCTGTTTTATGTTTTTGGTTTTTGTGTTGTGTTTGTCTATATCCGGGTTTGTTACTGTCCCTTGGCTTTTGGCTAATGTTGTTTGGTCGGTTTTCTTAGCTATTTGCTTATCAATTTATTAATTTAGATTGACTCCAAAGTAAACAGGTTTTTTTTGGAAATACATCAACAGAAAACACTATAAGAAAATGACTCCTTCGGGAGAAGAACAGTCCAGTGGCAATAATATATGAACTTAGATGTGTTGTTCATAAAAGTAGCAAAGTTAATCAACCTATGACAAACTTTGATTGTATATCAATAAAATGACCGATAAATAGACATTATATGAGCAAACCAGGAAATAAAACCTGTATCTTCCAATATATATGATAATTCTTGATTTAATAATATGGTCCAGAGGATTCCGATGATTTACAAGGACGTACGGTCCTATCTAGAGGATTCTGATTATTTACAAGGACGTACGGTCCTTGTGAGCTACAAAATATTTACACAACGGTTTGTTTACGTGATATTGTTAGTTATTTTACTGTCATTATATTATCTTTAAAATATGAAAATGTGTCTGTTTTATCCGCATTTGACCACGCTTCAGTTAATTTTACACAGAACTTTATACAGATCAAGATACAAGTTTATAGAAAATTATACTATAGTATAACTTAGGAAACATGCACACCCGACTTAAATCCCCCTCCCAAAAACAAAAGACCCCAAACAACCACAAAGTTGTTAAAGGATCAGTAAAACTGTTCCAAAGACTTAATTAACATTATCAATATTTCCACTGGGAAAAAATAGTGAAAATTGTACTAAGAAGAATATTGGTCAGTCAGGGCTTTTTTAATAACTACATTAGCCAACATATAAACTTGACTATATAATAATGCATGACTTGTCATCTGGTTTAACTAGTAACAATTTGACCTTTTCTAGGGCTCTCCAACAGCCATCAGCGCGATAATTATGGGTAAGGTGTTTGTTTCAGCAATTTTTCAGTGAGTTTTTTCTTAGAAGAAAGACGAATTACCATGAGAAAACACCAGACCTTTCTGAAGGAAAACACGATCCTGGTCAATTAAGATTAGAGTCGAGCACACCCTGTCCGCAGTGAGACTCGAAAACGCAACTTAAGCGTTGACAAGCACGTGATAGTAGCATAATTACCTCAACCACTTGGCCACTGAGACGTTTGGAAAGACACACTATTCTTGCAAAATTAAAAACACTTGGCAGATTTAGGAAGAGTACAGGCAATGAAAACTTTTCTGTTCCTTCTTACTAACTCTTCATATACTTTTCAGGTAAAAAGTTTGTGTGTTAACTTATTGCCTTTCTGAATATATCCAACACAATGCTCGGATGAAATGATATAACCGTACATTCTGTTTATTGAGAATTACTTTTCGAGATTATACTAGATTATTGAAGACATTTTTGTTATCAGCATAGTCAGTTTCAAAAACAGACCATTAATGACGTCAAAGTTCCTTGTTGTTGAACATTTAATTTTTAAATTTGAAAACAGTTCACTCATCGTGGGCATGCATTATACATATTATGCATTTTTTTTTGTCGCCTGCAAAGAGTCGAGGTATAGGAATGCACCGCCCATCGTCGTCATTTTGGTTTATAGACAATTCTTCGTAAATCAACCTAACCAAACTTGACCAAATTTTTGCACCAGAAATTTTTTATTTGTTCTGAAAATATGATTGCAGAAAACAGCAAATCTGTACCTTGTGATATTGAACGGGAAAAAGGTAGGTTTGAATCTTTTATTGGTGTCTTCTTCCGAACGTTTCAATGAAATAAAACATCCACCAACCTTTGTTATTGACTGATGATAGCAGTGTTTCAATCGTACTACCTTTGGTTCGTACTTATATGGCTATTCTATCGTGGTTATTATAAAAAAAACACCTGTTAGGAACCAATTTGGAGTAGAAAGCAACATTACGTCATTTGAAATTTCTAGAACGATTAGGGTCACGTTGTAATTGATGTCGCGCCAAAGTTTCCTTGAGCTGTTTCTGTTAAAACGTTGAAGAATAAGGAAGTTGCAGGTTAACAATTTTCAATAAATTTAAACACTTTCAGTTCTGAAACTTCCGGCGTACTGGGGCTTTGGATAAAAAGAACATTGATACCTATAGTATATATCTCATTAAGGTTATGGCTGGAAAGTTTTATTATTGAAACAAGCGAGAGTACTCGGATTAAACTATCGACACCGGTTTTTCTCAAATGTGCCGTTATATTGCCAGTTCTTTAGTACGAGGTTAGACTTCTAAAGGCAAAGATGATCAACAGACTAGTCATTGCATCCAGCAGGATCCTATTCTCCGTAATGTTTCAGATTGTTTTAAGTATTTATGTGAATCAGAAACAACTTACTTTTAAGGCAGTTAAAATATTTTACGCTCGACCACAAACATTTTTATCCATATAAATTGTTTGCAATGGACCCACATGCATTGTCCAAAAATTATTGGCAATATTGTGAACGTTAGTATTTCAGAGAAAAGCTATATAGCTTTGTATTACAAATTTTTATCATTTGAAAATTGTAAGAAGGTAAAAGTAATTATAGGTCTGTAATAAAGTAGGCGATAAATATCATCACAAGAACTGAAAAAACAAGGTTTAAGTAGCCGGTAATATCGGTCCAAGAGAAAAGACACAAGGTATATCGACGTTGTTAATATAGCCAGACCAATGGAGTTTACTTAGTAACTGAGTAGCAGGAGGAATCGCATATTATTCAACCAGGTGTAAAAGTAGTTATCAGAGAGAGAAATCACCACAATTTGGAGTAGTTGGGAATTAAACTTTTTTACTGAGGCGCAAGATATTTTGTTACAACATCCTTTTAGAAAGTAAAATATCTTGCTTTAGATCTAAAAGTTAAAAATAACGCCAGTTGATTCGGATAATTCGATTCCAACAACGTCCTTAAGGTTTCACTATTTATTTGGCTAAGTATAATTTTGTTTGCAATTTTGAATCATGCGTATAAAGTGAACATGCCATCTAACGTCTTCCGTTAGTTCTGGATGAAACGCTGTTGCCAAAATATTTCCTTGTTGGACAGCAACAATAACATCTTTTTGTTCTTTTCTCTGTAGTGTTGCTAAAACGGTCACCTCAGGACTACAGTTCACAACAGCTGGTGCCCGTATGAAAACGCCATGATACGTGTTTGTGTTGTCTGTGTCTGTACCCAGTAACGACTGCTTTAGTGTTACCGGCGATTCAAAACTGTTAACCTGGCGACCGAAAAAATTTCTTGAAACGTCTGTGTCCATTTCAGCTAACTGCAAGGTGTGGTAAAATATAAAAATTTAAAACGAAAAAAAAGAGCAACAATCAAAATTTTTTCAGCAAAATCCTAATAAAAGAATAATAATTCATGTATACAATCGGCACCGAGGCCCTCTGTTAATTTGTGAATTCGCGCGTATTGTATTTTATTGATAAAGTCTGACATTTTTTTCAAATGTGGCGTAGATTACCTCTAGCCCCTCGAAATGCGCGACATCGTCCTCCAAAAAAAAAAATAAAATTCGTTCATCAATCACATTGACCCTTAGACAAACATATAAAACATATTATTTCTAATTATTATTAGTAGCAACCAAACTGTTTAACAAGCTTTACAGAAGGGGGTCTTGAACGGTGACGTCATTAACCACAACATGCCTGCGGTACTTGGAAAGTCTTATATTTCTATTATGTATATAATTAAATTTGCTTTGTAGGCTGAAATATGATTGGTCAATTCAAATCGAGCACCCCATATTAAAAGATATAACTTGGGTGACATATGACCTTGTTTTACGCCCTTAAAATTCAAATAGTTCCATGACGTCATCGACGTTTTTACCATAAAAATTGCTAAGATTAAAGTTGAAAGAATATTTCAAATTTATGAACAGGTTTATACGATATAACATGGATTGGGTCTGTTTACACCATTCATTAACCGCTTCGTGGTTTATTAGGGGTAAACAGACCCAAACCATATTATATCGTATAACCTGTTCAGAAATTTGAAGTATTCCTTAAATAGTGAAATGCAATTCATTCATCAATCACATTGACCCTTAGACAAACATATAAAACATATTATTTCTAATTATTAGTAGTAGCAACCAAACTGTTTAACAAGGTTTACAGAAGGGGGTCTTGAAAGGTGACGTCATTAACCACAACATGCCTGAGGTACTTCATCCTCCCAAGTCAGGGGTTCTGAGTCAGCGTTCGCTCCATCATCACGTGATGATGGAGCGAACCCCTGACTTGGGAGCATGGAGGTACTTGGAAAGTCTTATATTTCTATTGTGTACATAATTAAATTTGCTTTGTAAGCTGAAATATGATTAGTCAATTCAAATCGAGCATCCCATATTATAAGATATAACTTGCGTGACCTATGACCTATTCTTACGCCCTTAAAATTCAAATAGTTCCATGACGTCATCGACGTTTTTACCATAAAAATGGTTAAGATTTATAGTTAAAATTAAATTATAAAGTATATTTCAAATTTATGAACAGGTTATACGATATAATAGGGATTGGGTCTGTTTACACCATTCAAAAACCGCTTCGTGGTTTATTTGGGGTAAACAGACCCAAACCATATTATATCATATAACCTGTTCAGAAATTTGAAGTATTCCTTAAAGGATTTTAAGAAATATTTTTCTAATTGTTTGTTTGAATAAGATTTGTCATAGGTAAATGGGAAAGCCAGACTTCAAATGAGGTTTATTTGGCAAGTAACGAGATATTTAAATCTTATAACAGATAATATAAGATTGACAGAAGTAAGTGAAGCTGCATTTATTAATGCGCCACCAGTGTATGATCCCACGTTCTTCGTTGTTTTTAACATTTAAATAAACGTTTGAACGAAACTATGCCCAATATATACATACCGACGGTTGTCCACCGATCTCTTGATTTTCTGTTTGCTTTGATAGTAATATCATTCCAGCGCATGTCCCCCACGTGACGTGTCGTTTGCAATCAATCCAACTCTGTAAAGGTTCAACCATTTTATTGCGCTTCAGAAACAAACTCATTGTTGTGCTCTCTCCTCCAGGAATAATCAGGCCGTCCATTCTGTCGGTTATATGATCGGGATGTCTTACTCCTATTATTTCTAGCTTACAGTCGTGATATAAACGTTTCTGTGCTTTCTTTAGCGCAACCTGATGCTCATTAAACGCTCCTTGAACTTCTAAAATTCCTATTCTAATTGTAATAGGTTCTATGGAATCAGCATCTGTACCTTGAATGGATGTCATTTTCGTCTAAAATTTATTCTGAAATATTATTTTTTAAATGTATTTAGTAAAAACAAAATTAACATTTATTATTTATTTGTTTTTAGAAAAGCACAATTATACCTTGAAGGCTGAAGGCATATGCAACAAAAAACTAATGATACGAACAACAAAGTAACAATGAAATTGGTAGAACCATACAGTATTCAAGTTCCCCTTCCTCAGTAATACTGACAGTGTCGTAATTCTGTTGAATAAGTTTTTAGTATTTTTTTAATAAAGAAGCCATTAATCAGTTAAATTGTCTTTTGTTGTTTGTCTGGAACATTTTTGTAACTTAAAATCAGTCTTGTTTAAATATATATACCGTGTCCAAAACATGACACGAAACAACTTGTTTTAAAGCCGTCACACTCCCTGGAAATGCAGAATTATGCATCATGAAACCAACAGCTTTTGGGGCAAAGAACGCAGAATAAGTCTGCTTTACTAAATAAATAAACATAGTTACGGCCTTGATTACCGTATATCTGCAACATTTTTTTCGAGGTCAAACAGAAAGAACAATACAAAACTCGGGCCTGATGTGAACAAAAGCAAAATTTAAACTGAGAACCACGTGACTGGCAATGGCGTAGCTACCATTGACGCAACGACGCACCTGCGGGCACAAACGAAACGGCAATTTTAATTTTTTTGTATAAAAAAGAAAAGACAAGGGAAGAGGAAGAGGTATGCTCATTCTATATGTTCTGGGTAGTTTTCAGTCTAAAATTTCTCCAACCATAATCATTCTATTTGTCTGGGTAGTATTCAGTCCGGAAATTCTCCTACGTTTGGTCCGATGTTGAGCGGCGCCCAGACCCCTGCCATAAGTTTTGCAATCAGAACCTAGTTACGCCCCTGACAGGGATTTTTTTCATTCGATAATTTATATCCTGATACTTACACATTGACGGTCCACACCAAAGTATTCACGTTTTAATTGCAAACATGTAGAACATGCAATTCATGCAAATCAAAATTCTTGAAGCTCCAATTTAAAAAAAACTAATTCACGAAAAGGGGGGGGGGATTTTCATCGTTAGGACAATGCTACCTAAATTTTTTATCTGTGCAAAAGTGCAAAGATTAACTGATTACAATTTTAATTTTATCAGTAAAAATTTGCGATAGTAACTGTAACTTAACTGTTATTGGTACTCGAAAAGCCGCTTTTGTTGCACAACATGAAAACATTACATATTGACACATTGAAAATCCATACCTTGTTTGTTTCTGTCAGTTATATACGTCATAGTAAACAATTATGGTTTCATAATCCGACCTATGTACA
Organism: Limnoperna fortunei; assembly: GCA_944474755.1. NCBI lineage: Eukaryota > Metazoa > Mollusca > Bivalvia > Mytilida > Modiolidae > Limnoperna > Limnoperna fortunei. Next base: position 23,793,375 of record OX104120.1, read on the forward strand.
TGAACAGTAGTCAAATAAAAAAGGTTTTAAGTGGTTTACCTTGTCGATTACATCCAAAAAAAAGCTACAATCAAAACAAGGCAGGAAAACGACAATTTTTCAAAGAAAAATATCATTTTTATTACTTTTTCAAACATTTATAAGACCAGCTGATCAGCTTAAGTTTGTTTATAACAATATTTTCCCTTAATTGACCCTCATTGAATAACGACAAATGGTCGAGTTGAACCGGACGTTGCCAGATAACTCATCGTAATAGTAGATTAGTATATTAGACTGTCCTACTAGTAACACGCAAAAATGCAAAACGGTAAGTAAGTTCTCTCAGTTTAAATTATCCTTCTAATCAATAAGATCACTGTCGACAGGACATTTAAATTATTTCAACCACACCGTTCTCCCAGTATATTTTTAAACTGCATTTTTTAATAAACATGATATGGAAATTTTCTGCGGGAATCAGTATCATAACCTCTCAGATTGACAAAATAGGAAATAAAAAATGGCCAAAGGATTAATATTTTCCGAGAACACAACCTTCTACTCCACCCTTTCCTTTGAAAAATCACGAATCTGCGTTTGCATTTATAATGTTTTAAGAAAGCGCTAGCCACAAAATTAAAATGGTTTTACATCAACAAGACACAAAATTGTAATCACTGGTGACTAAAGTGCACCCATTCTTTATGTTCAACAAGGACAAGTGAATTAATTTAATCAATAATTTGTACATAATTAACTCGCATTCCTAGACAACCATTTCTATTTACTGTCACTTGAAGCGGTCCCGATGCTTTGAGTGGTTTGTCTCGTCGTTTGTCAGTTTTTAAAGGCTTTAACATGATGTACAGTGGTATTTAGACCGAGTGATCAAAGCTGCTGGCATTTAAGCAACTGGTTTAAATATCAAACCCGGAGTATTTGGATCCCGTAGTTCTTATTGGCTTTAAACTGACCGTCAGAATATAGGTGAAAATTGAGTAAGTGCGTGGCGCAATGTACGCGTTGTCATTTTCTTTTCTGGTTTAAATACGGTTTAATAGCTTGTTTTCCGATCCTGTCAGTAATTTCTAAACCAATCGGAAAAAGTAAAATGGCCACAACTGAAGATCGTAGTTTAACATACGACTCTACTGAAAATGTTTATCTGATAGCAGACATAGTGGTACGGTATTAAACTGATGTTTAGAAAATGGCCTTCTTCAACGCTTTATGAAAAGATAGGTAAAGGTTTTCATATAACAACGGCAACAACAAAGGCTGATATTCTGTTACAAAGTGGTGGAGGGGCAGATACCGGCTCTCTCCCATCTGACCTAATTACACACCAAAGGCACAAACGACAAATCAGAGCAACAAAGCATAAAGAATAACAAAAAACATTACTGTCAACCAAGTAAGGAATAATTCAACAGCCGTTATTGTACCAATCGCAAAAACTGATCAATACCAAAACTCTCAATTTGTGAGAACAGCAATCGACTGGACTCCCTGGAAGACTGTATAGTGTGTACAACCAAAACTGAGGAGTTTAAAACATTTTTTTTATTTATTTATTTATTTATTTATTTATTTATTTATTCATTCATTCATTCATTCATTCATTCATTCATTCATTCATTCATTCATTCATTCATTCATTCATTCATTCATTCATTCATTCATTCATTATTCATTCATTCATTCATTCATTCATTCATTCATTCATTCATTTACCTATTTATTTATTTATTTCAAGTTATTAAAAAAAAAAATAAGAAGACCATAAAATGAAAAGTAAATAAATGACTTGAGATCTTTAGTTGGTAGAGATCTTTCACATTTGGTGGCGGAAATTGGTGTTTAGATAACCTTACTTGGTGGATGCTTGACCGGTTTAAAATATAAATGTATTTATTGGAAATGTAGGGATATAAGTGTAACGAATCTAATTATTATCTTTTTATATAGGTATATATGACGTCACAAACCTAACACTGAAAGATGAAGCCTCAACAAACGGTAACACAGGTATGTATGTAGACCAAATGTTAATTCAAAAACCATTACACATATATGGCCTACCATTCCCCAAAAATTAAATGCAGAAGCCACAACAAACACTTGTACTGGTATAAGTGGATATTTTGATTGTTGTCAAACACGGTACTGACTGCTTTGGTTTTATGTATGTTAAACTTGCATTTGTAAAGTACCTCCGAATTGAAACAACATCGGGCAAAATCAGGACTGAAAGACGTCCGAATTGAATGTCTTCTAGAAGAGTTAACAGGTCGTTGTTTAAATCGTCATTACTTATTTTCAGGGACCTTTAAAGTCAAAGCAGGACTTGCTCAGATGGCAAAAGGAGGTATTATTATGGATGTAACAACTGCAGATGAGGCAAGAATAGCAGAAGAAGCTGGTGCATGCGCTGTGATGGCACTAGAAAGAGTTCCAGCCGACATCAGACGCGATGGAGGCGTGGCAAGAATGACAGACCCCAAGGTACAGTAAAACGAATTTCAGACATTAATCCTAGTTATTTATCACACTTTGTTCAATAACAGCTTCTACGTAAGTTGTACGAATCATGTTAAACAGGTATAAATTAATAGCAGAATGAAACCCATTTGATCGGTCCCTGTGCAGGTCCTAACAACTAACTACTAGAATGCTGCAAATGACTAGATACTGTGCCACTTATCTAGATATCGTCAGCATTTCCCTCTCATGCTGGCTGCTGCTGTTTACAAGACAAGGAAGCTTGATTGGGAGTCGATATGTTTAAGAAACAGTTTAACATAACCTTATTTGAATTTTATTTTAAAAAAAACAACCAGTGACACTATACAAATTAAATTACAGTACAGACACACACACACACACACACCCTCACACACACACACACACACAAACAAGCGCATGCAACTTAACATACAACAATCCATACAACACATTTATTTAAAAATATATTGAACTTAAGCTTTTTAAAAGCTATCTGACATTTGCCTGATCGGTATTGTATTTCTGGTTTTACCGCTTTTTTCTTAAATGATGCTTCAACAAAGTTAATAAGTTTATGATCAATGTTAATTCCACTTGGGTTAACCAGAGAATTATGTCTGTGGCTTAACTGTCTTCGTCATATAATGGCGGTTATCGGTACGTTAAAATCGGGGACGAAAACGTACAGAAAAAAAATAATCGGAGATACCAAGTAGTAGCTACGATTTTGTTTTCGTTTCAGCTGATAAAGGAAATTATTGCAGCGGTAACAATTCCAGTAATGGCTAAGTGTAGAATCGGACATTTTGCTGAAGCCCAGATTTTGGAGTCCCTTGGTGTAGACATGATCGACGAGTCGGAAGGTTTGTGTCTGTATATAAAGTGACAATTATTATTACATCCTTCAGTATTTTTTCTTTACCAAATTGCGGGGCAAGTCTTATCCTTGAAATCGTTTTGACAGATCATGTAGTTAAAATTTTGTCTAAAACAACATGACATTTTGGTTCCAAACTTACAAGGAATAACCTAGCACCGTTTGCATTTTGATGTTTAGCTTGAATTTATCACATGTTTAAAGACCTGATGTTTCTGATAGGCTATTCATGTTTGCTTATCTAGGAACACGATTTGTAGCTACAAATTTTTTCCCTATTACTAAATATGGTAAAGTTGCACATGAAAACAAAATGTAAAGCAATGATGTAATATGGTGGCTTGGTGCATGCATTATAAATGCTTGTAGGAAACTGCAATCAATTCGCCGTAGAATGTTGGCAGGTATAACCTTTGAAATAATAACATTTAACTAAACATAATTTTCATCAGAAAGCAGGTATTAAATATGTTTCTGGAAGATCCTATAATACTATACGTAAACTGTACATGTGATTGTGTACCTAATAGTCAAAGAGACAGCTTCGTCACACTTCTTGAGAGTGTGTCCATCAAAAAGTATAAGCAGCAATACACATTTCATCATTGGTGATCCTCCCCCCCCCCCCCCATTTGAATGTAGACACCGAACTGGTCTACACGAAAACACCACTTGCGGCAAATGTTTCAGCTATATAAAAGTACAGTTTTGTTGATAATTATCAGTGGTTGTTGTGTAGAAAATTATAAAATGGACAACTGCTCTGCTTTTTCAGTTCTAACTCCAGCAGATGAAGAAAATCACGTTAACAAGCACGAATTTACAGTGCCATTTGTTTGCGGTGCGCGGGATCTCGGCGAGGCTCTTAGAAGAATTGCAGAAGGTGCTGCAATGATCAGAACAAAAGGAGAAGCTGGAACAGGAGACGTTTCCGAGGCTGTTAGACATGCAAGGACAATAAGAAAGCAAATAAAAGTTGCACAGGCAATGGACTCGACCGAGTTGTATGCATATGCAAAAGAACTACGAGTTCCCGTAGACTTGTTGAAAAAGACTGCTGAATTGGGTCGTCTGCCAGTTGTGAATTTTGCTGCAGGTGGTTTAGGTTTGTAGACATTTGCTATTGTTAAATCTTTTATTTAAGGTATCCGACCCATAATTGACCACGTGATCATATTTGGTGTCCCGTATGTCCATTGTTAGTCAATGGAGCAGACCTCGGTAATGTTCGGCAAACATCGGAACTACTATTTGAGCAACTAACTTTTTTTACTCAAAACTGTTAACATTGACTCAAAGTAAAACAATATATTTAATTTGTATCATTAATTAGTAATCTATTGATTAAAAAAAGCTGCATGTCTTGGTCTAAAAATAAAATTAAACGGTGACTTCAATTATGGGTCGGATACCTTAAATTACACAAATGTTTAAGAAAAGTACAACAAAGTGATTTCATATTTCAAACTTTAAAAATTTTGTCCTTGCTGTTCCATTATTACTTGTTGTATAAGTAGGCAGTAGGCAAGCCTATGTTTTGTTAATAAAGATGAAAACTTGAACTCTGGTACAAAATATTAAACATTATTTTTTTAAAAATGTTTATATTTAGGTAGATAAAACAACAAATAAAACAACTGGAAAAAAAATTAAAATAATTAAGCCATTTTATCTATTTAATTCATCTTTCAGCCACCCCAGCAGATGTGTCTCTGTTGATGCAGTTAGGAGTAGATGGTGTTTTTGTTGGCTCTGGTATCTTTAAAAGTTCAAACCCTGCAGAAAGAGCAGTTGCTATGGCTCAAGCAGTTACACATTACAAGGAACCCAAAATATTGGCCGAGTTAAGCACTGGCTTGGGAACTGCCATGTTTGGTATACCAGTTAACAAACAGGGAAATCCATCGTATGCTTACTCTAAACAGGGCAGTGACACTAAAAATATTTGGGATGCTACTTTAGGAGATCCTTCCAAATTTCCCGTTAATAAAGTTTAATTTCATCTATTTCTCAACTATATTCTTTTTCTTTTAAATCAATGGACACTTTGCAAAATCTACTTTTCTCACTTCATCACAATTTTATCCCGAACAAAACATGTATTTCATGATTATTCAACAGGTCCAATTTGCTAATCAGTAAATTAAATATTACACTTATTTCTACACGTTGCGAAACTTTCATGTTTTTTAGAGTGGGTGTTATTGTTTAACGCCACTTGGGCTCCGGAGCACGACTTTACACCGGAGTGAATGCAAGGCTGCGTATTGCTGCCAATGGGCTCGAAGCAGATTGTATGCTGTGGTTCGTGTTGCTGCCAATTATGCTCCAGAGCACCACTTTACACCCGAGTCTTTAGTGGGGCTCGTGTTGCTGCCATTTATGCTCCAGAGCACCACTTTACACACGAGTCTTTAGTGGGGCTCGTGTTGCGGCCAATTATGCTCCAGAGCACCACTTTACACTCGAGTCTTTAGTGGGGCTCGTTTTGCGGCCAATTATGATCAAGAGCACCACTTTACACACGAGTCTTTAGTGGGTCTCGTGTTGCGGCCAATTATGCTCCAGAGCACCACTTTACACTCGAGTCTTTAGTGGGGCTCGTGTTGCGGCCAATTTGCATCTGTATCAAGACTTTTCATGCGAGTGTTAAGTGGTGTTCGTGTTGCTTCCAAATGGGCTTCAGAACACGACTTTATACTCGAGTGTTTATTGAATGTTGCTGTCAATTGGACTTCGGAGTGCGACTGTATATATACACCCGAGTGTTAGTGGAGTTCGTGGTGGATATTGTCACTCCTTTGCTTCGTGTGTTTGTTCTCGATAATTGTTGCCTTTTTTATAACACTTTAGGCGGCGACTCGGTGGTCGAGTGGTTAAGGCAGTCATCTATTATTTATCACATGCCTGTTAACATACAGGTTGAGGTTCGAGTCCTACTACGGACAAGGGTGGGTGAGAGGTTGCTCTGCTTTATTGACAGTTTTCCTACCGAAGGGGGTTTTCTTTCCGCTTTACTTCTTAGCTACATCATGAGGGTAACATGGTGTCATGTCGGTTTGCAATAGACTGCCAGACTGGCTTTAGTTCTAGCAACCTACTAATTGTTTAATATCTTATTTGATTACTCATGGGATTGAACACAGTCTCCTGCACTCAGTCGTACGCCAGAGGGTCTCGTGCACTCTTATTTGTCAACTATATCCCAGTCGATCTTCTGTAGTCCAAACATAAAAATCAAATTCAATGAAAACTTTTTTTGTCACAACAGTATATAAAAAAATTGAACCACGTGAGATGACGATCAACTTGTCTAAAGATACATCTAAGTGAAGATACTCGGACCCGACAGCTTTCGTATTTGCTGTAAATAGATTGTTTTCATGCGTATTATGATAAGTAAACCTTGGTCATATACTTAACCCGACACGAAATATTTCTATAGTTCCATTATTTACAATATAGAGTAATTATATCAACGCAATGTATGATTATTAAATGAGGCATGATAATTTATATATCTAAATACACAACAGATTTTAAATTATTTTTTCTGTAATCTCAAATTGATAGAGATCAATGCATTTCAAGTTACCTAACTGCTAATTGTTCGAGGATAGTTTACAGCGAAATTGTATAACAACTTTACTAATTCTAAGACAACCCTATTTTTGCCATAAAATGTCGCCGTCTAATGATCAATCTAATACAAAGAACTTTTGTATTTCATCGTCTCGTAAAAATATATACAATCTGAACCTTTTCACAATCAATTTTTATAACAAAAACGCAGTTTTTGCCCCAAATTAAATCAATATTAATGGATCAGATTACTTTAATTTAAATCTATATCTTTTGTTCTTTTCAATAGATTATTTTTAAACAACATATGGTTTGAAAACTTAATACAACTTTTCTCACAAATCAGGCTTGATGATTTTTAAATAAAAATGCGGAAAATTATAAAGTTTTCAACAAAGTAAGTCTTTAGTTTTAGATAGTCTACGAAATAATAAATTACAAGTAATATAAATAAAAAATATTAGGGTTATTAATTTTAAGTATAATAGCGTAAAAGATTTAAAAAATAAAACGTCAACAAGTACTCTTCTTAATGTTCGTATACAACTTTTTATTGCAATATCTAGCACATGAAAACACGCGAGGTGTTTCAGTGTTCTTGTTTGCATGTATAAATGCACTAAATACGTCATTGCATAGAAACGTTTAAATCGTAGGTAGTCGTGTTTGAAGAGTATTTTATGCAGTCAGTATGTTAAAGTACCAGGTGACGAATGAGAAAAGGTTCATCCATTTAGTTTTTAAAAATACCATATTCTGGTAATAATACAAAATGTTTATAAAAGAAACAAAAAAATTCAAAGTGTTTTCATTAGACTAAGCTAAACATTATATGATCTATTATCAGATGCCACAATGGTCCGAAATATAAAGAATATACCACCAATCTCTTATTGCATTTGAATCGTAATGATTAGGTCAGTTCTAATCATTGCTGCCTTTAAGTAATTGGAGTTCCTATTAGTCTATCATATCATCTTGTTGTGCTGTCTAACAATCTATCTGTCTGTCCGTCCGTCCTTGATGCTCTCTCTTGCTTTCTCTCTTACATTCTCTAAGAAATAATTAATGCATACTATACTTTATTGTTTTAACATTGGTGGGCATTATATTCGTGAATATTTTGCCCCGAGCGATAGCGACATATAAAAGAGTGACATATAAAAATGAACATAAATATGGCAACAAAGCCAAGTCAAAACCTTCTCTATTAATTTATTTCAATTTTGACTGTCAACTTGATAATAAATGATTTGAACTTTAAATATACTAAATAATTTTTATTTAATTGAATACAATATTCAAATATATCAAAATCGTACCTAATAAATTGTCTCAACACACCAAAAACATCACGGACATGACTGGGTAACCAGGATATGATAACACTCATACTTTGTACAGATGTGTTCGTGTTGCCTATTTGTTTGTTGTATGTTTTGCTTTGCGTGTTTGATACCTGTTGTGCTGTCGGCAATGGATTTTTTATTCATACATGGATTTTCTTTGTTTAATTACGCTTATCGTCTTGGCCCAGCCCCATAAACATTTTCTTTTCCGAGATTTTTTTTATTATCAATTTCATCCAATCAAATCTTTCCTTTTCACTTGCAGTCATGGTTATTGAGAAAATTCTCATGCTGAGCAAAATATTTTTACTCAAAAAGTGTCTTCTGATGTACTCGGTATCTTCTGATGTACTCACTGTCTTCTGATGTACTTGGTGTCTTCTGATGTACTCGGTGTCTTCTGATGTACTCAGTGTCTTTTGATGTACTCTGTGTCTTCTGATGTACTCACTGTCTTCTGATGTACTCAGTATCTTCTGATGCACTTGGTATCTTCTGATGTACTCACTGTCTTCTGATGAACCCTAGTGTCGTCTGATCTACTAAGTATCTTCTGATGTACTCACAGTCTTCTGATGTACTCAGTACCTTATGATGTACTCTACTGTTTTTTGATGTACTCACTCTCTTCTGATGTACTCTAGTATCTTTTGATGTACTCACTGTCTTATGATGTACTCTAGTGTCTTCTGATGTACTCACTGTCTTATGATGTACTCACTGTCTTATGATGCACTCACTGTCTTATGATGTATTCTAGTGTCTTCTGATGTACTCGGTATCTACTACTATACTCAGTAGCTGCTATTTTTATTGTAGATTTCTCTTTGTTTGTGCAACAACGATTTGTACCGTAGCACCAGTCGTGTATGTTTGCTGTAGGAATTCGGTTTCTGAAATGAAGAAACAATCGGCTAATAATATAAAGCAGGAAGTCCGACATCTTGCATACGTGAAAGTACATAAAACAGCAAGTTCGACCATACAAAATATAATATTCCGGTTTGGATTTGAAAGAAATTTGACATTTATTTTGCCGTCAGATGACGCGAAATTCTCACACATTATCAGTAACCATGAAACAATACGACAGGATAATATCAAACCACCTCCACCATCAAAGACTTTCGATGTTTTGTGCTTGCACGTTCTGTACCACAGAGAATCGTTCGAGAAATTTCTTCCTAAAGATACTGTTTACTTTAGCTCACTAAGACATCCATTTGAACAATTCATGTCAACAATGCTATATTTTCGTGACTTATACGGTATACTTAAATTAAACGCTTCTGACGCCATTACAGACTTCCTAGATGATCCAGAGAAACACGACCGAAGCATAGCAAAACCTGAACACGTATTATACAGTTTTACAAAAAATAGAATGGCAATAGATTTAGGGTTTCCGGCAGACATTATCATTCATCAGAGGAAAGAAGATATTCAGAAATATATCAAGAAACTTGACAAAGAACTCTCCCTTGTTCTAATTACTGAATACTTAGATGAATCAGTAGTTTTGTTGAAGAGAATTTTACATTGGTCAATGAAAGAGATAATATTTATTAACAAAAATATTAACACAGAAAAAGACAAGACTCTTTTATTAAACAAAAATGACCGAAGCAGATACCAGGAACTGTCTAAAGTAGATTATGCTTTGTATGACTATTTCTATCGTAAATTATGGCGCCAAATTGAAAACGAAGAACGATTTCACGAGGAGGTGTTATATTTTAGAAACATGAGAAAGGAAGTAGAAATCCATTGCACAAATCCAAATATTAAAGACGGCTCAATATTAAAAATTCCCAAATCTGAATGGAACGAAGAATTCCTCATTTCTAAGGAATTTTGCAAAACACTTTTGATGTCAGAAGTTAAATTTATTTCATTAATAAGAGATATGCAATAATTTACAATATAGTTTAAAATAAACACAAATCTTTCTTGGTCAATCATTAGTCGCTGGCTGTTGACGCGTTTACACGATATTTTTGTTTGTTTGAATGGCATTTAACCTAGGGACATAGAAATAAAAGTACCACGACCCTAAGAAGAAACAAACAAAAAAAACTACAGGCGCAACCCATGAGTAATCCTCACTCCGAACACATTTAAAAAACAATGGGTGCATCTATTTACCTATCGTCCTATCCAGGAAAAGTCATCCAGAAAAAGACAAGACCACCTATGGATTAAGAAAAAGCTCTTATTGCATTTGGGACATGGATGTCTCATAACAGTTAGCAAAGTCATGACGAAAGCCTCGGGGCTTCTAAAATGATATCGACCTAGTTGCATCGATCTGGCATAACATAAGCTTTGTGAAATGTAACCACCATACACCAGCTAGAATGTCGTTATCGATGAACCAGACTTTGATAATTGATAAGTTTTTCAGATCTGCGTTGTTTTATTTGTAATGAATATGTCGCACATATGTGCAATCAAACGAAAACAATGTAAAATGATTTTAATCCGATAGTACGCTTATCAAACATTCGAGGACAGTTAGCATCAAAAATATGTGTGATTTTGATTAAAACAGAAACAATATAATAAACGACATAAATAGGACTAGTTTTGTCTTCTTGTACTATCAATATTGTAAACTTTGACCTGTTGCCACACACCCGTCGTTTCGCGCGCAATCCAGGGTAAGTCGAGTCCGGTGAAGGAAGATGAGACATAAACTCCACGACAAATCTACATTTATACTTATTAGGGAGACAGACATTGCTTATTTGTTTACAAGTACATGAGGTGTCTCGATAAAATATCTTCAATAAAGACAACAACCTGTAAGCCCCAAAACTCTGGGTTTGCAGTTTCCACATAAATCAAATAGCTCTATATGACGACGTGAATGGAATGTTGCCACACAAAAAGGAAGGTTGACAATTGGAAAGTTGAAGTCGTCACGTTTTGTCGCAGAGTTTAGTAGAAAGTAATTATTGAGTGTCTGTTTTGATTAAAATGAGATGCAGAAAGTCACAAAATCGAGAATAGTGAAAGAACATTATCTATGTAACGGAAGCTGAGATTAAAGGCAAACTAGCTTTCGGTCTTTCTGATATAAAAGTGATTGTATTACGTCTTCCTCATTTGAATAGATGAACGAATCTAAAATCAATGGTTCACAAATAGTTCCCATTAGAATACCAAATGTCTGTTGAAAGCACGCCAAGCATTTTAATGATTTTGTTTAACTTTGATAAAATTGGACTAGTTAATGATAAAATAAGGTCTTAGTATGACTGACAACCAGATATTTGTATCTAAGATTTACATTTGTTTAAGTAAAGCAACGTTACATCAGTTGTGCCAATTCTGACTTTAAATGAGCATATAGAATATCAGTGTACATGTACAATGTAGAAAAATTCAATGGGTTTACAGTATTACAAGGAAGGGATCTGGAAAGAAGCAACTCCATCAGTTCCTTAGAATTTTTAATTTTCTACCTTTGATTTTCACCATTTCTAGACCAGGAATAAAAACAGTGTTGTATGTCGGATTGTATTCCTGCCAAGATGGACGTAGACAGGACTGATTCATTTAGATGAACCAGCATCAAACCGTTGCTTATATTAACTTATTTGTAATTTGTGAATCCAAGACAATACAATAATTTCGGTGTTATCCTCAGTGGCGGGTAGTCCTGGGGAAGATATTACAGATTTGTCAATAATTTCATCCTTAGTGTAGTCAATGTATCTTGGTATACGTAGCACTGAGCTCCTAGTAAAAATCAATACAATGTTTTTTTGCATACAAAAATATGTTATTTGGTGCTTTATGGGTAGGAACAACAACATAATCGTCATGTAAGGCGAAAATTGCTTTGGCAGCATCATAATATAGATTAAAAAACAATAAGATAAACAACGGATGAATTAAAATAGTCGCATTTATGGATTATTTTGGCCAAAAATATTCAGACTTGTAGTTATGTCTTATCAGTTTGGTCGTAAAATGACTAATTTCATACAACAAATCTGATGGTTTGTATGGATACAAAAATGTTACACGAAACCAGGGACAGTCTATACTATACTATACTTAGTAAAGACTGTCCCTGACGAAACCAGGTGATTCAGCTTGCCTACTAACCTAAACATTAATTAAACCTGTTGACAAAACAAAATGTCTGAATTTCATATAGGTATTAATTTACGCCTTGCAGGGTCAGATTAAATTTGGACGAGCAAATAACTCATTTCGTATTATGTGATGACCTATGGTCAAATTCGGTAGAGATATTTAAACAGTGATAGTTCAGCCATCTATTTTATATATTCAAAATTGAATTTGTTAAAAGAGAAATAAATCTTCAAGCTATTGAACTCGATTGCAAATTATATGACCTTAAATATATATAATAAAATTCCCAAAGTTAGCTATAGGCCTATTTGTTTTTCAATGGATATCAATCTATAGCAAACATGAGTACATATTCGTGTATTTATGCCAAATACAACGAATGCCTATCTTCAACTTGTCCTAAGATGCATTACAGGATATAAAACTAAATTGGAATTAAATTTATGGGAAGTATCATTTGTAAAACAAACACAAGTCAAATATTATAGGATTTATGAATGAACAAACAAAACAAATTTCTTCCCAAACAAATTCTTTTTCTCTTTACAAATTGTCTCAATCCGATTTTTGAAGCTTCCCTATTGTTTTCTGTCTTTTGGGCCGATTAGTCTTTTTCATGTATTTTTTTTAAAATCTGACTCTTATAACAAATAATAACCCAAATTGTTAAAAAGAACAACGTAGCAAAACAAGTATACTGTTGTTCCCGCTGACAAGACCCAAAATTATATTGCACTTACTTAGTAATAAAAGAACTTTGTATTGACACTTCAGCTGGTAATCCTGCAAACAATAAAGTTGACAAACAATCAAAATTACATGAAACGTTGTTCTTCCCTTCGCCTTTTAGTCGTTTTTATCGATGTGGAGCATGGTATAATTTTTTTGTAGAAAACCAAACACAAACATCACAGTTTAAATGTTTCAAACTCATGGACACACAATTTGATTATAAACTTTTGTCTTGCAAATGTAAAAATAAGTTTGGTTACGTTTTGCGGTAAAAAAATAATTAAGGAAAATTTATTTCCCCTCAGGCAGTCCAGCGGAAAGAAAACACAGCATTATATCAAGAAGCTTTCACAAGTAGAGGACTTTCATTATATCCGATTTTATTCGTTTTACAGCTTGATAAAAAGTCCAAAAATAATGGCCTAGCTAATGTGTGAATGAGCACAGCTCACTGTTAACTCTTACAAACTCAACGAGGAACATAAAACAGATCAAATTAGCGAGACAAAACGTTTTACAAAATATGTATACATGTAAATATCTTATTTGCACACCTAGAAACTTCTCATTGTGTTCTACTATGTATATGAAGGCAATTACAAAATACCGAGGAAACTGTCATAAAAGTCAATCCACAAATCAAAGTCCGAGAAACCGACAAACTACAGAACCAACAACCAAAAATATAGTAACTACAGCAATGGTCCTGACTTGGTACAGGCATTTAAAAAAAAAGAATAGGTTAATCCATGTTTTATATCATGCCAAACCTCCTGTTTCCATTACAATAGTATGTGAATTGTAAGCTCTTGCATACCTGATCAATTGAGAAATATAGACACCGTATGCAGAAGAAGCTGGAATATTGCTGCATAGGTTGAGAAAAATGTATATTTTTGAAATTAAAATCGTCTCGTTTGCTAAATTCTTGTGCGAAGATGATCGTTGGTGCAATTTTCGAGGTGTATATAAGTTTAAATATGACCTTTACGAAGATAAAGCTGTTTCTGTGGTTTTTTTAATTTCCAAAGAAATATAAACGTAAGCCACACAGCAAATTTAGGGTTGTTAATTGAAAGGACATCATCAAATATCTATATGGAGGTAATTAGGGCACCGCATAGCATCCTCGTCTTTGAATACGGATTTAGGTCGATCATTAATGTAATGTCTAAGTCTTAATTCGACGTTGTACCAAAGACCTTATTGTTCCTACCCAGTTAGACAGTACATCTAGTTCTGGATCTTGTTCCCTTTTTCTTTTAATCGATTCTTCAAATGAATCCATAATAGTTTTGAAATTTAAATTCCAGTATACTGGTTGAGGATAGCTGAATTTTGGTCCACGAGAAATACTGTGTCTGAGTTTCTAATTGTCAATCATGTTCAGATCACCAGTAATGACATGACCAGAAGGATTGTATATGAAAGGAGAATGAGAACAAAAGCATTTAGTAGGTTGCTTAAGGTATGTTCAATGTCTAGGTCCTGCAACGCTTATTTGTAATTGAAGATATTTCCGGAAATGGTGTTGGTATATTTATAAGACACAAAAGCTAAAATTTGATTTTTAAAATAGAAAGGGGTCTGATCTGTCACTTCTTTTCTATTTAGAGTTTTGCTGATGTTAACTGCAGCAATTTCTTTATTATGAATTTCGTGTGAAGGAATTTTTTTCTCATCAAGAAAAGGCTCTGTCCGCACAGGTTTGAAAAGACGCTATATCGCAAATGATGCTAGTCAATCTTTAATTAGATGTAAATGCATCCTCCAACTTCAAGTGAATAGTTCATAAGAAGTAGAGAAAAGAGTGGTACAAATGTAATCTAAACCCAGGGGTTGTTCAAGATGACAAAGAAGGTCATTATACGTATCGGAGGAAGATTTACACTGCTAATTTCTGTGTCGGTGGTTGGACGTTTGTATTGTTTATGACCATGGCTTCTTTTGTATCTATAATTGTTGTTAAAAAGACTCATTAAACTCACTCAGTTGAATGATGAACTACATAAATTACCAACACCTTTGATGTTATCATGACAAACGTAAGGCATTGCAGTACCTAGTTTTCTGATCCAAAATTTTCTCTCTGTTTGCGGACTGTGTGATGAGTATGGGACTTTTCGTATGATGGGAAATGCGTACTTTCATGGTCAAATACCGATCATGGTCTGACTGATTAAAGTAATTGTACTGCATCCTATAGTGAGGATTGTTAGTATTATATCGATGATTGTTCATTCTGTTCCGCAAATTCTGTCGTGTTTCGCCAACATAAGTCCACAAAGCGAAAGTACGATTTACTAGTAGGATTGCTCTGAAATTCTTTGTATGTAATAAGCATATCACAGGTTTTGCATTCTGTATTTTTTCCAGTTTTGTGCGTGTCTACAAGTCCTGATAACACCTTGTTGAATCAAAAGAAGCAGGTGATGCCAAAAAATACGAAATATCAGCTGTAACGGGTTTTAGAATATTATCCAAATCACCATTTCTAAAGTTCTAATTACCTTCTCACTGAACATAGAACAAATTTGATGTATTCTGAAAAATGTTCAATGGACCATAAACACTAGCTGCTACATAGTTCCTTCGTGTAGCAACATGATGCATATTTACTTTGTATATTTTAGAATAAACGTGCAAATTTAAATATTATAAAAAAAACTTCAAAGCAAGGAATAATGACTCTTGCTTATGCTCAAACATTCTGTCGTTGGCCTTTGTTTTGGTGTTGTTTTGTTCTGGGTTTGTGGTTGTATGTCCCATGGTTTTGTTTTAGAGTTTGCAGATTACGATATTTATTGCCCCTTTGAAATTTGCTAGTTTAATTGTTTGTAGATTAAACGAGCATTGAATATAAACCCTCAATTTCAATTTTCTGCAAGGGACACCAGCATATTCAAAATTAAAAAAAACTGGCTACTGGATAAACATAAATTAACTTTAACGTCTACTAGTATTCAATTCGTGTTAAGTAGCAACTTGAATATACAGAAAAAAGTACAAGCGTTTTACCTGTATTCGAATTCTTTATTTGTTTTAAAGTCGGTGCTCAACATCAGCTGCTGTACTAAAAAATAATACAACAAAATGTGATGAACCAATATATAAATAAGGTAGTAGATACTTAAAGTTACTCGTGTAGGAAGAATCATGTACATTTTTATATAAGCGGTTGGCTGTCACATGTCAGTTATAAATCAAACACACCTCATAATGGAACATCCATCGCAATAAATTCACTTTGTAGTATATAAACAGATGCTTGGTATAAATCTCCAAGCCTCAGACTTTAATACAGTAGTCACTGTCACTACAAAATACCAGTATTAATATATAAGGGGTCTGTACATCCTACAATGGAATGCGCGTTAGTTTCAAATTCACTAACATACACGGAAGTTAACTTCCAGTCTGAAAATATAGAAATAACAGTAGTTACCATAGAAGATGTATTTTAAAAGGTCTATACTTGACTACGAATGCCAGGTTTTAACTCCGCCACTTATAGTCAAAAATAAACCAGATAAACTACAGTTTAAGGGTCTCTGCACAGCTCTAGGCGCTTTAACATCTACCCGGGTCAAAAATGTTTTAATTGAAGCAGTATATAGGCCGCTTCAACTTAGGCGAGACGAATTTTCATTAAAATATTTCTCTAGATTGCACACAAGATCCATGAAATACAGCAAAAAAAAACAAACAAAAAAACTCTAAACGATTGTGTTGAGTATAAGCAAAATCACATAAATGGGAAATGACACAATTCCTGTTAGCTATAGAGTAATGAAAGAATTAACACTATAATACAATAGACAAATTTCGAATCGTAAAGCACAATTCTCCAAGTAAGACAGTCAATGACGTTAAAAAACCAAAACAGTCATGTACTTGGTATTGTAACTACTGAATAAGGTTTATACTAAAACCTAGTGACATAATTATACATTATACATTGTGTAGTAATTTCTGCATAAGGTATACATGGATATATTTGACAGCAATAGTTGGTTAGCGACTAATTATCTGAAACACCCTGATATTAAAAAGGTGAGAGGGTGTTCAATAGCAGAAAAAATATAGACACATGTGTTATTTTGTTAGAAGGTTGTAATACCACGAGTTAAGAGGTCTGCCTCAAGCTGTCTGCCACTGTGATTTTTGTAAGAGGCGTTTCATATACAGTTGTCTGCCATATAACAATCTCTCTTAGATCCTATGTAACCAGGTACGAACTTTATACAAACAACCGATGGCACGCGACAAAAACATTTACACGGGTGAAGATTACCGAATGTTTATAAACAAAATTCGTGCATTATAAGTTGTAAGAAGAAATGCAATTTATTAGTACTTTACGCAATGCAGTCAGGAAATGCTAGTTTGAGCCTCCAATTGCTTTCAGTTTTTAAGACTCAATTTAGGATTGTTGGGGATTAATAATGAACTATTATTGAGACGCATGGTCTGAGGCGCGTGGTCTGAGGTTATTCTTATTTAATATCAAAGCACCTTTCCTTAGCAGTGAATGTTTTATCTCTTGGGCCTTCATGGTTTCTTTTTATGGGCAATTTATATAGATTAATTCAACTGCTATTTTTTGCTAAATGTAATCGTTTATGCTTTTTCTAACAACTAGCGACATGTTCCTTGTCTGTTTACCTATATATAAATATAACAACTTGCATTCCTTTTTCTGACCTTTAAGCAATATTTGTATATGCTTAGGATATGTGAAAACGTTCATATATGAAAATAATGCTACAACTATAATTGCTACATATATTTCTTAGTTACAATTAAATGGGTTTTTTTTAAATATTATTTTTATCATTATTCAAGCTCTAATTTTTTCATTATACAGCTAAGAAGAAACCAAAGTCCACAAAACCGGGAAATCAAACAGAACACAGCGCAGAACGAAGTGAGACCTGGTGATGACCATAAACATACTTGCACTTACTACTTATGCGTCAACGTAGAGCTGGGACTATTATATAGGTTACTGCGTAGAGCAATTATAGTTATTGTCAGTTCACTATGTAAGGTTCAGTTTATATATTTAATTTCTTTTTAAAGCTTTTGCCTGAAACACCAATGTCAACACTCATTAATCATTATTTTAGTTAAACAAATATTTAGTTTATTTTTCGATTTTTTTTTATTCAATGCCATAAACTGACAGTTTCGTGATCGATAATTGTTATAATAATAACGTTAATGATATTAATCATACTCCATGTTCATCAACGTCTATAAATCTGTTACACTTATTTTCCTGTAATCACCATATGGTAAAAACTTATATACAATTGTTGCTTGTTCAATTAACAGTTTAAATATATTACCTAAATGAAAATGCGGTATATAAGGAAGTGTTCCTCAAAGTAAGTGTTTAATTTTAACTAATAAACTATAACAGTAAAATGTACTAAGATGAAAATTTATGCATAATAGTTTTAAGGGCGTGTGAATGCAATAATAACTATACATTTATGTTGTAAGTTAATATTAATTTCTGCCGATTAAAAGACCATTATTATTATCCGAGATCGCGAATTGGAAAATCCGAGACCTGGGTTTTTAATTCGCTATCTCAGATTAGTAACATTTAATTGATTATTCGTTATCCCAATATCTCGGAATGATAATTCTTTATCTCGGGTAAATTATCAATTCGTAATTTTAAACGAATCACGAAATCGAGATAATATATATACGTATTTATATATATATATATATGTGTGTGTGGTAAAAGTTAATAATATGCTTCTGTTCAATCATTATATGCTGTGGTTTCGCAATTAATTCTTTATTAACTTTAAACTATATCGGTATAATAGTACAGAGTACATAAGACAGTATAACATTCAAAATATGTAGTAATACGTCAGAAATTATTGTTACATACATGTAAGAGCTAAACATTTCTTATCTTAAAGGCATTTAATAAAAACTTTAATAATTTACACAACTCTTTGACGTTTTCAACACAAAGCAATTTAAACAGTTTAAAGGCGGAAGGCCTAAACCAATAATACTTCTTTATATATTTTTACGTAGTAAATCATAACAATTACATTGTAGAATGAAATGAAACTCGTCCTCTAAAACATTCATACTGCACATATAACAATATCTATCATTTCTGTCAACGCCATGATAACGTCCAGTTTCAATACATATATTGTGAAAAGATAATCTAATCTTAGTTATAATTTACGATATACAATAGGAATACATTTTTGTACATAAAATTGACGTTCAATATTAGAAACTACATATTTATATAACCAACATTTTTGTGATGCATCCAATACGAAATGGAGTTCTTGTTTTGCTTGATCATTCAATCGTTGTCTGATAGTCTTAAGACAAGAGTTATATAAATTTAACATAAACTGACAGTCCCAAAAATAATTCATACCTAAATCATACAATATTTTTCTAATACACGAAGCCCAGTTATTACAACACAAACAGTTATTAACCAATTCTTTGTAACATGACTGTAAAATAATACAATTATTACAATTCAAAATTTTAATCCAAAATTTAATCATTCTGAAATATCTTTCATATTGGCAATCTACCAAGCTCATAGTACAACATACATTACTAGCTGACCTTTTAACACCAAGTAACATCTTACAATAATCTGTTTGTACCTTTTCAACCATAGGTGCTTTATGAGCACCCCATATGTCACATCCATATATTAGCACACTTACTACATAAGTGTCAAATAAACTTAACATTTCTTCTTAAGCCAAACATTGCTTTTCTACCTTGTTCTGCACAATGTCTCTTTGTTAAAAATTTTTTTACAATTATAATGTAATAAAACACCTAAATAACAAAACTGATCAACAATATCTAGTTTTCTACCCTTGAAAAACCCTTCTTCGTGTGCCTTAATTGTTCTACCTTATAAGACGTTGATTCATCATTATATGCTGAGGTTTCATAATTATATGTTGTTGATCCATCATTATATGTTGTGGCTTCTAAATTATATGATGTTGATCCATCAATATATGCTGTGGGTTCGTAATTAAATGCCGTGGTTTCATAATTATACGCTGTTGATACATCATTGCATGCTGTGGTTATACATCATTGCATGCTGTGGTTTCGTAATTATATTCTGTTGATCCATCATTATATGTTGTGGTTCCTTAATTATATGCTGTTGATACATCATTATATGTGCGGTTACGTAATAACATGCTGTGGTTTCGTGATAACATGCTCTCGTTTCGTAATTATATGATGTGGTTCCATAATTATATGCTGTTGATACATCATTATATGGTTCGTTTCGTAATAACATGCTGTGGTTTCCTAATAACGTACAGTTGCTTCACCATTATATGTTTCGGTATGGTAAATATATGCAGGTTTTTCATAAATATTTGCTGTGGTTTTATAATTAAAGGCTGTGGTTTCGTAATTATATGCTGTTGATCAATAATCACATGTTGTGGTTTCGTAATTATAAGCAACAATAATGTAGCTCCTTTTTTCGTCCATTAAAAAAAGAGCTAATGTAGCTACGTAATAATCTGCTGTTGATCTATCATTATATGTTGTGGTTAAGTTATTATATGTTGTGGTTTTGTAATTATATTCTTTTGATTCATCATTATATTAGTTACATCATTATAATGAGCTGGATTCCGAGTGTAATGGTTGTGTCCTATTTACCTCCCTTGATCATATGGATTTAAAATAAAACTAACTTTTTTTAATGTTAAGAAAACTTGATATATATTTGAAAACGTCTTTTGAACATTAAGAAAGTACGTTATGCTGTATGAATTTGTTACAACTAATTGACTTGTAATAGATAAACATTTTTTGACAAGTATTGCCAGTTTTCCTACCGCAGGTCGGGGGTTTTCTCCGGGTACTCCGGCCTCTTTTCCCAATAAAAAGTGGATGCCATGATATAGCTGATAAATTGCTGAAAATGGCGTTAAACATCATTCAAACAAACAAACAAAGCTATTTATACTATAACGTATAATATTGCTTTTTGCATATATTCACTTTTGTGTAATACGTTTTCAGTCCGAGGACATTAATTAGTCAGTGTAGAACGTTAAAATTTCTCATCAGTCAGTTTTTGGTCAATAACCCAGTAAAATGTATGTTGCAGAGTCCATTATTTCAACGATTCTTGGAAGTATGCTATAATTTTTCGTACTGTTGGCTAAAGCTTAAGTGGATCAGAAGTTATTAATACAAAGTGGCAATTGTATTTAATTGTAGATATGTTTTGTTAAAGTTAAAATATACTCAGTTTTTGTGTCGTTTCCTATCATAACTCAGATCACAGAGGGACGAACTCTTGTCTTGTAAATATACTGGGACCACCAGTGGACCCATGACATTTTCAATATACAGGCAAGGCGATGGTGTTGTGCAGACACCGACCAATTGTTACATGTTAGCCGTCTACCGACACATATTTTCCGGTGTATAAATTTGCGGGGTTACATTATTGTCCTTAAATTGGACATAAAATAGGACAGCCATTTAATTTCATGAACACATTTACTGAATTACAAATCAGCCTATAGGAACACCTGAACACAATAGCAGTGCATGTTATAAGACTTTGACCTAGCACCTATAGACTTGAAAGTCGATTGTATTTCCTATTTATGACCACAAGTTTCATCAAACGATAATTTTTAGTTCTTCGGATACGTAGATTTAAAAAAAAAATAATTTAACATAAATATTAAAGGGACGACCATTTGATTTTGACGGGAGGACTTGGAAGACTTTCAAAGCAAATAATTTGGTGTAAAACTATTTAAAAAAAAAGACATTCATTCTGAATTTTCTATTTTATCAATAAAAAATATCGTGCTATTGTTCCATACAACCCTAAAAAGGGTCAAATGTAAAAAAAAATTCCAAAGTACGTCAAGGACAAATCTAAATTTGCGCAATACATTCTGTCTTCTATATGCTTTTTCTACAATGATATCAATATAATTGACCAAGGTACCATCATTGAAATGTGAACCCCGAATGTTTATGGCATGTCACTTCGCTAATCGAAACACCATTCATATAAAGACTTGGATTTTATATCCCAATTTAAAATTGTTGAAATATATGATTAACTAAAAACGTGTTGCTTCAAAGTAGACATTTGCAAGAGCAACACTATATGGTTTGTTATTAATATTTAGAAAAAAGTCTTAGTTGCAACAAATTTATACAACTCAATTTTTTTAATGTTTAAAAGACCTTTCAAATATAAATCAATAGTTTTCTATACATTAAATAAAGGTAACCGCTTTATTTGAAATATATATATATATGATCAAGGGAGGTAAATAAGACACAATCATTACGCTCGGAATTTAGCTTATTATAATGATGTAGCTAATATAAAAATGAATCAAAAGCATGTAATTACCAAACCACATCATATAATGATTAAAAAATAGCATATAATTGTGAAACCACAACATATAATTATGAAATCATTGCATGTACTTATGTAAAACAACATATAATAATCACCAACAGCATATTATTACAAAACCACGGCATATAGTGATGAATCAACATTATTTATGAAACAACAACATATAATTGCGAACCCACAACACATAATTGCGAACCCACATCATATAATGATTAATCAACAGCATATAACGTGCAAAACCACATGACATAATTGCGTAACCACTGCATATAATGAAAAATCAACATCATATAATTACGAAACCACAGCATATAATTGCGAAACCACAGCATATAATTGCGAAACCACATCATATTATGAAGGATCAACAGCATATAATTACGAAGCAACATCATACTAGAAAATCCAAACACTACAGCAGAAAAACTAAACGAAAACTTAAAAACAGCAATCTTTTTTATGGTAGTGAATGCTGGATAGTAAGTGAATGCTGGAGTGTAACAAAAGCAGACATTAGTTCACTATCTACTTTTCATCACAGCTACCTCCGACAGATCTGCAGACTGTTTGGCCCAATAAAATCACTAACAACTAAAACTACATTGTCAACCATATAAAGCAAAATTACAAGATGGCTTGAACATGTTTTAGAATGGAGAACTCAAGTCTGACGAAGACAGCACTTAGATGGACTCCACCGGGCAAACGACCAAGAAGAAGATCTAAATCAACTTGGAGGAAGACCGTTGAAAACGAGCTTAAAGAGCTTACCATGTCATGTGGTGAGGCAGAAACTTTGGCTACGAAAAGGGATAAGTGGCGAGATCTTGTGTCGACCTAATGCTCCGATCGGAGCGAAAAGGATAAGTAAATCATACTAGATATCATTGAGGTGGTATTCATCTCTGTATGCCCCGCCGATCTTTAGGTAAAGGATAAAGGTCATCAACCATGGTATGCGACACATCGCGGCTGATATTATCTACCCACATCCCCAGTATCAGAAGCCTACCCCAAAGGGTAAAAAAAGTTGTAGCACGGACATGATATCTTCAGACGAAAAGACTGATCACTATAGGGCGTCCGCCACTAAGTGGATCAACAACATATAATCTAAAATCAACATCATATTATTACGAAACCAATATAATGATGGATCGACAGCAAATAATGATGGATCAACAACATTTCATTTCAAAACCACAGCATATTATATATTTAATGACTTTGATATAGGTTAATGTCTAGTTTTATCTATGAAAAGTATGTCCTCCGAGCCAACGGCGAGTGTGGATATTATTTTGGAGGGTTGATAACTTATATAAACCTATTAACCTATATAAAAGTCAATACATGTTTTATTATCTGACTGTTTTTACTTTTACGCTGGAAGTCGGTAATAAAAATGATAACAATAAAAATTTATTTCAACAATAACAACAGTAAACTATCACATTATGAACTGAAAGAAATTAACATTTCCCAATAAAAATTTCTTGTAATATTAAAGCATGGCTAATGTTTTTAATTCAACCAATCAAATTAATGCTTGTTTCATATTGTTGAATTCTATTTTTAACTACTGAAAAGTGATAAATATTCTATTGTAAGCTACTCAAAAGTCAAAACTTTTATATCAGTCTATTTTTATTTACTTTGAGGTTAACTCACCGTCTGCATAATACTTTTTATGATACCCTGGGCCAATCAAAATCAAGATAAATGTTAGTCATATAATAAAATGATTAATCAACAGCTTATAATTATGAAACCAAATCATATAATTACGAATCTTTACATAATTCATCATATAATAATGGATCAACAAAATATCATTACAAAACCACAGCATATAATGATTAATCAACAGCTTAATTATGAAACCACATCATATAACTACAAAACTTTACGTAATTCATCATATAATGATGGATCAACAGCATATAATGATGAATCAACAACATATAATTATGAAACCACAGCATAAAATGATTAATAAACAGCTTATAATTTGAAACCACATCATATAACTGCGAAACTTGACGTAAGTCATCATATAATGATTGATCAACAGCATATAATGGTGGATCAACAACATATAATTACGAAACCACAGCCTTAAATGATTGAACAGCAGCATAAAATTAATTAATATTACATAAAAGACAGCTAAGACGTTTCATATTTCGGAGTTAATACAATGTTCTATTGGCTGGGCTGTGTATACTTTATTTATTTTATGAATAAATGGTTACTAGTGATAAACAAATTTAATAAATCTATGATAGAGTGAATCTGAACTTCGGAGTTCTATAGCCTACATAATAAATTTCGGCTGTATGCTTAAGAGTGTATGTATCCCAGATAAATCTTGATTTGTTTGGAGATTACCATCTTTTCCCTAATATTAAGTAAAAAGTAACACGATTGCCTAATAAATAGGTCACACATTGACGAACAACTTATCGGTTGCACTTTGGATTAAATTTCGCAAATTATTCCGGAAATGCCAATTTTCGTAGTCTTATGTAGATTCGATACGGTTGCACCACGTTATTACTATCGATCCTTTTAAGAGGTATCGCGATACTTTTAACAAGAATCACGATGCTTTCGAAATGTATCGCGATACTTTAACAAGTATCGTGATAGTAACATGCAAGCCGATAGAAACATCACAATTGAGACATGAAAGGCCACTGATAAATTAGGTTTTTGAGTATTTGTCAACGAAAATGTAGTATACGGGCAAATAAGCGACATGAAAGATTGGGGAGAAAACACTAATCCAATTCTTTAAGATTTTCTACTAAATTTGTTATTTTTTTAATTAGCGCAGCTCTTTTATCTTAATTTTAACTTGACCGACATCATATATATCCAGAATCGTACGTGACAGGCCTATGTTCTCTCAAAATGTCATGACCTCTTTAAACCCTTCCAAGGGAAAACCAGCTTCCGGGTTAACCCCATTCTAAAAATAGCACTTTATTTTCAGAAAATCTTGGTATATGGGTCATGTAGTGAATGAGACATAAATATACTAAACACCATTAGAACAGAGCAAGTTAGGACTCAAAATTTCTCCAATATATTCACCTTTCAGAAAAAATTTCATTCATTAAAATCCAGTAAGTAGTTTTAAATATACACTAAGATAAACAGGACTATTTTGTTTGTAAGTACTATGTTCTAAATTTGATTGGTCCCCTTTAGTGTCTTGACACCGATATGGATTGTTACGGTACGACGCGGTTTAATACAGACATGACACTTTTTAATCATGTCAGGTGGTCTGCATTGCCGATGAACAACAAGACGGTATAAGCCCTTGTAATCTCTAATAAAACCGTCCGATACGAAATAGGATAAAATGGAGCAACACGGATCTATCACGATAAGCAATGCGTACATCGGGCACGTACAGATTTAATACGGACCATTTAATACTGTTTAATACCAATGTCGTTTGAATAAATTTTGAATATGTTAAAAAATAGTCACGTTTGTACAATATGGTTACAATAAAGAAAGCTACGGACCAATGCAGACTGCCATAAATGATGCGGGATCATATCTGTAGGTAACCCGGATACGGAATTGGCTCAAATCCGTGAATGTGTGACCTAGGCAAGAATTACAGCATAAACTGCTTTCTTTTCCGGAACACTTGAGTCACCTCAGTGTTTTCCTCTTTAGTTTCGTTGTTTGTTCTTACATGTATGGCAACGATTTAGTCGTTCCGAATTTATTGATGAGTTTGCGTATCACCCATACCTTCTGTTTTCTTTACTGTATAAATTATTTGTATTTAATTTGTATCATCTTCTAGATTTTAATTGTAGATTTCTCTTGGTGTATGTGATAACTATTGGTACCATCATACTAGCAATACATTTTTTACTTGAACATTATGTTTGTGTAACACAGAAACAATCAGTTATAACAAAACAGCACGAGGTCAGACATCTTGCTTACCTGAAAGTGCATAAAACAGGAAGTTCAACTATACAAAACATTTTTTTCCGGTTTGGAATCGAAAGAAATTTGACATTTGTTCTCCCGTCAGAGGGCGCTGTTTACCCAAATGTCATTAGTAACCATGAAACCATACGAGAAGACAATATTAAACCACCACCGTCATCAAAGACCTTTGATATTTTGTGTTTGCATGTTCTTTACAACAGAGAATCCTTCAAGAAAATTCTTCCCACAGATGCTGTTTACATTGCCTCACTGAGGGATCCATTTGAACAATTCATGTCAACAATGCTATATTTCCCTAACCTGTTTCAAATGCTAAAATTAAATGGATCGGATGCCATTACAGACTTCCTGGAGGACCCAGAGAAACACGACAGGTCCATTGCTGAATCGGAATATATTTTGTACAGTTTTACAAAAAATAGAATGGCAATAGATTTAGGGTTTCCGGCAAAAATTATCATTCACCAGAGGAAAGAAGATGTTCAGAAATATATCGAGAAACTTGACAAAGAACTCTCCCTTGTTCTAATTACTGAATACTTAGATGAATCAGTAGTTTTACTGAAGAGAATTTTACATTGGTCAATGAAAGAAATAATATATTTGAACAAAAATATCAACACAGAAAAAGACAAAAGTATATTATTAAACAAATATGATCGACGAAGACACCGGGCACTTTCTCAGGTAGATTATGCATTGTATGACTATTTCTATCGTAAATTATGGCGCCAAATAGAAGAAGAAGAGCGATTCCATGAAGAAGTGTTATATTTTAAGAACAAGAGAAGGGAAGTTGAAAATTATTGTACAAATCCAAATTTAAAACACGATCCAATATTAAAAGTTCCAAAATCTGAATGGAACGAAGGATTCACCATTTCTAAAGAATACTGCGAAATGCTACTAATGTCAGAAGCTCAATTTACTTTTGTAATTAGAAACGCACAATATACACAGTATAGTAATTTGTCAGTATCTTAGTATAAACTTGTTCACACATCGATATATTTGTTTAAAAACACATCATTTATAATTACCCACATGTAACATAAGAGACACACGATACTGTAATTTTTCGTATAGCTATACATCGATTATCTTACACAATACGTTAGATGATGCTTTGTAGATTTTTATTTCTGAAAATACATTAAGGTTATTTTTGCATAGATTGTGAAATCTCTTGTTGAAACTAACTGAAGGCGTTACTCAAAAAAAGTAATGTCTAATGCAAAGCATAGAAACTGCCCAGTCAGCACTTTTTGCATCTTTTCTACATACACATATAAAAACACACAAAATCACAGAATAATATTCTTCTGTCTTTATTTCATTTTAACTTTTTTTCTGTATGGTAATCTTTTCTTAAAAATAAGGTAAATTTTATACTGTACTGATAAGTTTGAACTTTGGATCAATTTCTCCAAAAGTTTTGGCATCAGAGTGAATACCTTTGGTTAAAAACTAGATTTTGTCCCTAATTGCTGAATTTAGGGTTTCAATGTTTTTAAATGTTGGTCCAAAATATGTATAAAAAATAGCAAAAAAGGTAATTTTTTTGTCTATAAAAGTGATTATTGTTCACATGATTTAACAAACCTGTTCAACAGATGGTTTGTAAAATCATAATTAAGGTCAAAATATCAAATTTAAAAGAGAAAACCCATTTCCTTCACTAAAGTAGGATTTTTGTGGAATTGAATGTTATCAAAAGCCAATGTCTGAAATATGGGTATTTTATAACGCATCAAATGAAGGTATAGAACTATTTAAATTAAAATTATTTCATTTATTTGTATTTGTTTAATAGGTTACTTGTTTAAAAGCATCATCTTGTTAATTTGAAACCACATTTTAACAATTTTCGGGAAAACATAACATAGTTTAAAAGATAGAGTGGTCGGCTAGTGAAAGCCTCAAGATCTTATTGTACCAGCATTAATTGGGCTGGCTAATAGTATTATGTAAGGCTAAGTGCTTTTAAAAGGTATCAGTAATAAAACTCTGATTTTCTTATTTAAAAATGCAGGTGCAGTGACATATATGCAAATTTTCATACTTAAGATATCTTCAAACAGATATTCAATACATATATAATTTTTCTCCTAAGGTATGTCTAAAGAATAGAACACTTTGAACACCAATATATCTTTTATTGATTATAAGTCAAATATGGCCTATGTACTTGATGTAGACACCTTGGCTAAATTGGTTCTCTTGCAAAGTTGGTAAAGGTATACCAGTAGTAAATATGTACCGGTAACAGGTTACCAGATTGTGTACCCTACATTAAGTAAAAAAGTGAATACTACGCTGTATTCCGATTTGGTAAATAGTGGTTAGATGTGTACAACTTTGTGTGTGTAAGCTCCTGCATAAATTAAGTTTTAAAAAGTCGTAAAATTTTTCTCAGATCTTGCAAGGTAAAATTTTGGTAATTTTTAAAACAATTTAGTATTTTTACATTCACTGCATTAGAAATTGCATGTAAAAGTAGGAGCGTCTCTTAATGTTCTAAGTAGCAAAAAAAGGTATTGGTCATGGATATATAAGGCATATATTTTTTCATGTTGAATTAAAGTATATTATTTTCCTAGTCCAGGTAAATGCTGAGAAATGTAAGAAAGGTATGCAAATCAGAAAAATGCTGGTATTTTCGACTATAGCCAAAACATTCACTACTGTTGTACCTAAATACATCTTCCAACTATATGTGAAATATACTCATCAATAAAGAAACGAAACAAAAAAATGGGAATTTTACTTGTTATGTTATTTTAACAACTTATCATATAAATAATTGATACAGAAATGTAAAAATTGGCACACTTCTTGTTTATGAGCTCTTTTACCATGGAATATAACATTTTGTCGCATACATTCAATAAACACGCAAAAATGTCAGTATCTGTTGTGCCCACCATTTGCTTGTAACACAGCCCTTACTCTTCTTGACATGGATTCAATTAAACGCTGAGTACGAACACGCGGTATCCTTTGCCACTCATACTGAAGTGCCTGCTCTGATTGTTGCAGGTTTTGCGGGGGTGGTTGTCGTTGGCGCACGCGCTGATCCAGTTCATCCCACAGATGCTCAAGTGGGTTAAGATCGGAGATCGTTATGGCCAACGTATCACAGAGACATTTTGTTGCTCTAAAAAATCTGCTCTACTGTTAAACGTGCTGTATGTGGTCGGTCATCGTCGTGTTGAAACATTTCTCATTGAATGTCAATTACAGCGTTAAGATTGTCTTGGATGTGTGTTGCTGGCGTAAGATATACCGGACCACATCATAACACTGCCCAAAGCAGTAAGAAAGTTTTGTTTATCAACAAGCTTTCTGGCAATATATATTTCTAACGTGAGTATGGCATTCGTGTATTACTATAATAAAACGACATTTTGTTTATTTGCACACCTTAAAACTTCTCTTCTATGTATTTTAATGTATACTATGATACATTAAGTTGAAATAATGTAAACACACTATCATAGCATCAACCGTTGTTTCTGGATTAAATGCAATTTGCATATAAACCACCCGTTTGTATCGCCAGCCCAGTAGCCACACTTCGGTGTGGACGAGTATATATTGATTCTTTCAGTGATATAATCATTGTCTAAATTAACTGTCCTAAAATTTCGAAAATGATTTAATTTTTAAGGTTTTTCATTCACAATGTGTGCCAGAACGGATATAACGTATTAGTGTTTTTATGAAAAAACTTCAATAACATTATACTTATTTAGAATTTGTTGTGGTTTGAATGGGAAAATGCACCATTTCTATTTTTGACATTCATTTTCTTTTTCGCTATTCAAAAGAGAAAACTAACCATTTGTAAATGAATATGCAAATTAGATTTACATTAATAACAGATTATATTCAGAAACAAATGCACCAATTCCAGTTTATGCAACTTGAGGGTTTCTTTATAAAACTTTTATCTGACAAACGAACCTTAAACCCATGATTAACACGTACCTTAATAAGACACCTTTAACTTGATTTTGTAGCAAAATCAAAACTTGGAATATGAGTTTAGT
Source organism: Limnoperna fortunei (assembly GCA_944474755.1). Classification (NCBI taxonomy): domain Eukaryota; kingdom Metazoa; phylum Mollusca; class Bivalvia; order Mytilida; family Modiolidae; genus Limnoperna; species Limnoperna fortunei. The sequence goes on from OX104120.1 coordinate 23,824,002, forward strand.
TGTTAAGTGAATAATAAAATGCAATTATGGGTTTATGTATGCATGACCTGTATCCAACGTATTTGTTAAAATATGCTAGGATAAATGGAATAGAAAATGTCGTCAAAAGTGTTAAAGGGAAATTAAAAATTGATATGTTGTTCTTCAAGTAAAAAGAAACACATTTGCCTTTTTATGTTTTATTACATTATAACCGATAGCTAGTTGGCCTTTATCAACAACAAACCTCGTAAATGGGTTCAGTATTTATAATGTCTTTTGTCCAAAGTTTGTAAATATAAACGTAAATGACCTTAAAATATAAATACAGAATAATATAATATATATTTATAATATTTTTACATTTTAAAATCTCAATAATTACTCATTATTACAGTAATTTATTTAAAATTAAAAAATAATATTTAACAAGTAAAGCATTTCATGCAATGACGAGACATAGCAACATGTATATAGCAAGCTTATTAAAATAACATAGTTGATGAACAAATAATTCACAACAACACACATCAATTCAATTAAACACAAACACCTACAATGTATTAAGGTACAAAGGTCATCAGTTCAATAAAATAAGATTATTTCATAAGTAATATCTAGTAATTCATCAGTTTTGACAAAATCTGTAATAAATAATACGATTATAAATATTGTATTTGATACACATTTTATGTACACGTATCTGATTATTCTGAATAAAAACAAATATTTCAAGTCACTTAACTTGAACTGTGTAAAAATGATTATAATTAAATATTTATTAAGTTTACATATAAAATTATATTAATATAGTTGTTCTTAGAATATATTATCAAGCTTTTATTAACTCTTTCAATAAAATTTTAATCAGTTTAATGATTTCATGTGTTTATAAAGTCAAATAAACTTATTCATTTACCAGTGTTCAAAATCTCGCATATACCTTTATACGTGCGAAATAAATGTGTTAATTAGAAGAAATAAAACCAACTTATCAGAATCAAGATGTCCACCAATGATACACAAGAGTAAAAAATATAGCTACAAGACTATTCAAAATTTAAATCAAATCTAAAGGAACAATAGAAATTCCCGCCCAAAAAACCAAATGTTCACACTAACCAATCGACATCAAAAGATTAGAAATTTCTTTTCCAAAAAAGAAAGATCCAGATAATAAAGAAATGCATGTGGTGATAATCTATCATAATTCACTGAACCATGAGGCATGTAAATATCCCTAATGACATAATTATTGGATTAAATCATACAACAATAACAAAAGTTTATTTCAAATCTATTTATTTTTAACATATCAAAATAAAAAATATCCAAATTCAGTACTACCACAATATCTTCAAGGGTTCAGTTTCAAGAGTAAATTTATTGTCTCGTCACTAGATGGCGATGCTAAAAATCCCTTGACAGAAAAATACATAAAAGTCGTCATACGATCATAACGGAAAACGGTCAATCATTGTCAATGGTTCATTATCAATGTATAATGGAAGCAGAATTTTGTACAATCAGACGACGTAATGGCAAGAGTACGTATATTATTTTAAAGCGCGTATTGTGTAATCAGATTATGCATTTTATAAAACGAAACTTTCTACACCAAATATTTGCTAAGAATAACTGTCATTTGATGCAATATATATTTAAGAAACTTTTTTCTCGCTTAAAAAGATATCTTCATTTTAACTACATGTTTTATTATTAATAATAATAATAATAATAATAATATTATTATTATTATTATTGGTAAAGTTTATTTTGTGTATGCGAAAATAAATATACAACACAGTTTCCATGTGTATATTTGCGTCACAGTGTCAATTACATTTCTAAGTTATTCGAAATGTAATATTCATCATGTTCTCCGACACTTCAGTGTATTCCTGTCATACCTGCCATTAGCAAGAGACGGGCATCTGTGTTTGTTAACAATATTATGATTTACAAGTATATTTTCTACAGTTCATGGAAAAAGTTCATAAGCCTTCGTTTCTTGTCATACATTAGTAATTTGAAGATATTTTTCAAATAGTTCAAATTCATGACAACACCACAAGTATTTTTAAATTTTTGTCCGGATTTTCTTATATAACTATCTGTATTACTTCACGAAAGGCATTCATGTGTTCAGGCTCTTCTTTTGTGCACTCGGGCTTATATCGGTATGTCACATGTCCTATTTCAGGAAATTCTTTATCTTAGATGTCTCCAGAACCTGAACTTGTAATTTTCCAAAATGTGTTTATTTAAAAACAAACTGTGTTCTTAGATATAATAGGACTATTCCAAAAAAAGATAAAACACTAGTAACATTTCTTATTTAATAACTTTAGTTTCATTGATCTAAAAAAATTCCACTGTGATAACATTTCGTATTTCTAATTAGGTAACATGTTATGTGGTTAGCCTTTGAAATTTCGCAGTACCTCGAAGTCAGGTAGAATGATGTAATTGCTATAAACATTCTTTTTGTTTCCTTGCTTATACTGTTAATTACCTTTCATGAATGAGAAATGATTTTTCTGCAAAATTTTCACGTCCAGATACAACTACCGTTTGAAGACGTGCAAAATTGTCTAGTCGGCATTTTATTGTAATTTAAAAAAAAATATATCAATCTTTATTTTATTTACAAATAATGTTTTTAGGTAAATTCTATTTAATAGTATTCAATAAATAAAGACTTTTTTTTAAATTGTTTAAAAGAACTTTTATTAATATAAAGATCATGACAACATTAAGAGGTATTTGGTAATCTTATGTTGTCAGCTGATCATAAAACATCTCCCAAAGTTTTATATTCTTCAAAAAGGGAAGGCAGAAAAAATAATTTTAACTGGATTATTTATTATTTTTATTAGATACTGTATTCTCTTACGTCACAAGGTTTGACGTCGTGGCAAATACTGTCAAAATGCATATACGAAATTTTACAACCTTGAATCAACTCCAGAAGAGTAACAGTGGATGAAATACAAGCCAAATATGGTTTTTTATATTTGAATAACAACATATTAAATTTTCATGTTTTGCAACATTTCCCTTTGTTATACAATTTACTACGCCAGACGCGCTTTTCGTCTAATCAAGACCCAACATAGACGCTCAAACTGTTCCTAAAAAGCTTAATTAGTAAGATGATTTAGAGCCTTTATCATCAAAATTCCAAACGTAATACCCAATCCGGCACACCTTGAGAATAAAAGCCTTACAAATAAATCAATTTCGAAATCATTGACATGACTGACAAAATCAAATTATACTCTTGTCTACACAGAAGTGTGACTACTGGTCTGTTGATACTTTTGGGAGGTTTAGATACAAATTTCATTTAATCCATGAACAAAGACTATAAGCAAGCGTTCATATTCATTGCTTTGATGTTTTGTTAACAAATTGTTGCGTAATTTAAGTTGATGTATCATATTCCAACTTCATTAATATTGAATGATAGCACATTTTATCTTAAACCTGTTGCAATGCTTTGTCTATAATCATTAAATAGTAACAACTTAAATACATCTGTTTTTAAGTTTATTTAACAGTTAAAATATTCTCTAAAAGAAAATGCGTAAAATAAGAAAGCGTTTCACAAAGTAAGTGTTTAATTTTATATATACTCATTTATTATGACAGTAAAATATAAACAGAACAACAAAAATTATTATTAGCTTTTGGTGGGTATAATGATATAATAACTGAGCAGATTATTTATGATTCAAATTTATTTTGATGAGACTGTAGATGAAAAGACTCCCTATACACATAAAATATTATGTTCCATTTTCCACATGTACATAGTTGTTCTAGCTGGCAAGGCTCTAAATTATATTGGATTTATGAGTAAGAAAAAATTAACTGCTTATATAACGAAACTAGGAATTGAAAACGCATCTGATCACACCCGATACCTGTTATTTGGATTGTGTCACATAGATGTCTACAAAACGAACAGCATGTAACCTTGTAACGAAAAGTTAAATGTATTATGCTGCAATAGAACTTTACCTTCAACATGACGTGACATTAGTTAATTTAGAAATGATCTGAATCAGATGTGAATCTTCTAAATTCGCTTTGGGTTATGCTTTAGAGCATAATGTAAAGATTTCACTTATTTACCGGTTCTGCTACACTTCCATTTCTCATTGGAGTTTTGGATTCTTGTTTTTCCTACAATGAACTTAAAACAGGGTAAAAGAAATGGTTTTATTGTAGTAAATATGACCACAATAAATATCATGTTTATATGTCGGTGATTTTCGAAACAGTATCTATCCTCATGAGCTTCAATTTAAGATATCACAGACACTCTAACATCGGTGTTATAACTTTTACCATATTTATTTCAATTACAAATATTGGAGCCCATCGTGTGAAGCCCGCGATAACGTCACTTTTTATAACACCTTTAATTTGTAGATTCCAACAGCACATGCATACCTAGTGTATGTATCTGATTAAATATGATATATAACATAGGCTTTGGATCCAAAGTTTATTTTATTAATAAAGAATTGCTGGTGGTAAAAACTATTGCTAAACAGAGATGTATGACAGATTTATCTGACTATAGCAACCCTACAGAGGACATATTAAATTTCGGCTGATTGCTAAAGAGTGTATATCTCTTATATATCTCCTGATTTGTTTGCTTGGAGATTTTCATCCTTTGTAACTGAAAACTAATTTTGAGTAACACGAGGTAGAGCAGGAACTTTCTCTTAAATTTTCTGTTTGTTCAGTGTGATTTCTAGCTGTTTTTCTGTCCTAAATTGATCGGCGAGTTCGCTTATCACGTGAATGGTCTGCTTTCTTTACCATAAATATTATTTGTATTTAATTCTTCTGATCTACTAGATATTTATTGTAGATTACTCTTGGTGTGTGTTGTAGCTATTGGTACCATTAGGGGGAATCGGTGGCCGAGTGGTCAAGGTAGTTCGTCTACTATTGATCACGTGGTCTGTCAACACTGAGATTGCGGTTTCACTACAGCAGGCATGGTGTAGTCGCCTTCAATCTTAATTGACAAGGATTGCCAGTTTTCCTACCGCAGGTCGGGGGGTTTTCTCCGGGTACTCCGGCTTCCTCCCCAATAAAAACTGAACGCCGTGATATAGCTGAAAAATTGCTGAAAGTGGCGTTAAACACCATCAAACAAACAAAACCAATTGGTACCATTACACCAGTCGTGTATTTTTTCCCTGCACATTATGCTTCTGTAATAGAGAAACAATCAGTAGTAAAAAAGAAGCAGGAAGTCAGACATCTTGCCTACCTAAAAGTACACAAGACAACAAGTTCAACTATACAAAACATTATTTTCCGATTTGGAATCTCAAGAAATTTGATATTTGTTCTCCCGTCCGAGGGAGCTATATATCTAAATGTTATTAGCAACCACGAAACCGTACGACAAGATAATATTAAACCTCATCCGTCATCAAAGGCTTTTGATATTTTGTGCGTACACGTTCTATACAGCAAGGAAGCTTTCACGGAATTTCTTCCTAAAAATACGGTTTACATTGCATCACTGAGGGATCCATTTGAACAATTCCTGTCAACAATACTTTTCAAATATTTCAAATTCTAAAATTAAATGGTTCGGATGCAAAATGCTATTAATGACAGAAGCACAAAATGTTGCTGTAACTAGAGAGGCACAATATACACAATCTAGAAACATATCAATAAACTTGTTCGGTGATCGATATTCAGATACAAAACATACAATTTGTTATTGCCAACAGGTAATATTGTAAGACTTGATACAGGCATGTAACCGAATATTTTCCTGGCTAGAAAGTTTATATTCACAAATTTCAAATTCGTGCTCAACTATCCTTTGTTTGTCCTTTTTGTTGCAGAACGCTGTAGTTAATCTGTAAGAATGGCATCTCCTTTTTTGCACAGCAAAATCATGAACAATCAAAACAAAAGGGACACATACGGTCTAGCGGCGTTGGATTTTTCGCAAATCAGATCTGTTAGAAACATGTTAATTGGTGTTTCCATTAAAATCTCATGACATTCGGATTTACCATCACATTTTGTTTTCGTTTTTTTTTAAATATGCCAATTATGAATCAATTTGTTCAAATCAAAAAGTCAAAAATGAATACCCGGTACGTGTTCAGTTGTATTTACGTTGACATGAACTGGAAGACTTCGGATATTGAGTATAATCAGGTTACTACAAACAGTACGACCGTTTGGTGATACAAAATAAGCCAAGGCACGTTACACTAGCGTAAATGTTTGTCGCCAAATTATTGATATAATGTTTTGCAAAGTTTCAGCGGTGACGTTCTTTATATTGATGGTGACAATTGATTTTCTTGACAAATCTCTAGTTGACGTTTATGTTGCATTTCAGTGCTTAAATTTTAAATTTACTTAATTTGGTATTTCAAAATAAATTGTGGAAACTTTACATAAATGATTTGTATGGTATTGTTGAATGATTCAATTTACATTGTAGATTAAGGAAGCAATCGAAGGACAGAAAAGCCATCACTGTATTTAGTTATCTAAATATCTATCTAGTGGTACCTTACACCTGTTATTGTGTTTTAGTTGTTAAAATACTAACATCTTTTACATTTGAATCTTAGATTAATAACTTTTCAAAATTTTTCAGCTATATGTCAATTTAATGTATTCAGCATTAAATTCCTTTATCGAAGGAAGACTGACTAGTATAGTTGTTGGCTGTTGTTGCTTTCGCTCTAGTATTCCTTAAACACATGATTGGTGATTGGTTAAACGATTGGTGATTGGTTAAACCTGTCTTAAAATAGAAAAACCAAATCGAGGTTCGGTCTTTTTGAAAATCGTCTGCAAGGAGGTGACAGGAAAAATGTCGGTTTGGCAATCTAAAATTTTTAATCCTTATTAATCTTCCATTCAACAACACTTCTTTGGAAGAAAAAAAAAATTGTTTAATTATCTTCCAAACCCAGAAATCTCGAAAAATGTTATTTGGTTTCAGGATGGTTTAACAATTTCTTTAATTTTAGCACAACGGGAAGCATCGTGGAGCTCCCGACATTTTATCAATATCTTGTAATTCTAGTTTCACATTTCCCCTAAACAATAGTAATAATAATGTTATGTTATGGACATATTAATACGAGTAAAGCATTTCTATTTAAATAAAAATAGGAATAAAGCCCTGCTTCCCTCCTATCACGGTCACAGCTTTTTTTGACAGTAAACCAATTGATAAAAGTGGTAAACTTCTTGAATACGTGTCAAGAATCTGGATTAAAAATACTAAATGGTAGAACAATTGGAGATTTATTAGGAAAATACACTTTTGTGTTACATATAATGGATTTAGTGTGGATTATATTATTGTTTCTAATGATATATTTTTGCTGATTTTACGGTACATGATTTCACTTCTTTATGAAACCATTGTATGTTAGTTGTTCATTGTTAACAAATTTTCATGTAAAGAGCAGCTTTCAAAATTCATTGGAACCACTTCCATGTAAATTTATATCGACAAAAGAATCGGTCTAACTGTATTCCCAGAATATAAATAGCATTGAAAGTAAACAAAAGCTTGATACATTTATGACAACTAAATTTAATGACATTAATTTGTCTACTGATTCCTTAACCACAATTTTACAAGAAAATGCAAAAAAAAATCAGCTAAAATTGTTAAACCCCCTAGCAACATTTAAAAAAAAAAATAAAATAAAATAAAAAAATATATATATAAAAAAAAAAAAAAAATATAATATAATAAAACTAGACACTGGTTCTCAGATTCATGTAAAGATCTCAGGAACACAAAAAAAAAAAAAAAAAAAAAAAAAATATGAAAAACTTGTAAATAGATTTCCTGGAAAAGATTAATATAGGAAAAGATTAATATAGGAAAAATTCTATTCATTTAGATCAAAATACAGACATCCTTGCAAATTTGAAGAAAAGTCATATAAAACAAAATTTGTTCTGAATTAAGTAACAACTGTGCTAAGATCCAAATGTATTTTGGAACATGATAAATAAACTTGAAAGGGAATCAGCTGGTCAAATGGAAGACACTGATATTCCAAAGGAAGAATTCATATCATTTTACAAAAAACTAAATAAAGCTGACACTGCATATAGTAATAAACAACAAAATATCACTCAGGAATTTGAGACCCTAAAATCAAATATTAACTTCTCAGTCTCAGGTGAGTCGAACAATGAAATCACCTGTGAGGAGATGATAAAAGCAATTAAATTACTTAAAAATGGTAAAAGTGCATCATCAGACCTCATCTCTAATGAAATGCTGAAGAATAGTACCACAGCATTAATTAAACCACTCTGTAAACTTTTTAAACTTTTTTCACATGGTATCTTCCCTAAATCTTGGAATGAAAACTATTTAGTTTTATTACATAAAAAAGGTAATAGATTTGACCCTAATAATTATAGGGGAATATCTATCAGCTCAAACTTAGGAAAATTATTTAATAAGATTATATACAATCGACTTTTGGAATTTATGAATAATCACTTTCTAATAAGTAAGAACCAAATAGGATTTAAAGAGAAGTGCAGGACTTCTGATCACATTTTTATTCTTAAAAACTATCACAGATAACTATAAAATGAAAAATCAAAGTGTTTGCAGCCTTCACTGACCTAAGAAAAGCCTTTGACACAGTGTGGAGAATCGGTTTTTATTTATAAACTGCTAAAACATAACACTCCTAATGACATATTTAAAATTATATACTCCATGTATACTGATACTATGTAAAATTAAATTTTCAAATGATCTAAGTGAGCCATTTATATCTGAAAGAGGTGTTAAACAAGGTGATGTTTGGAGTCCTCTTCTCCTTAACTTTTTTATAGATGATATAACAAAAAAAACTGGAAAACAACATATATTACCCAGTGGTCTTGGGTGGTATTAGAGTAAGCATTCTTCTTTATGCTGATGAATCTGTACTAATATCTCAGAGTAAGGAAGGGTTGCAAAAACTGTCTCATTGCCATGCAGGAATACTGTTCAATATGGCATTTACATGTAAATACTGATAAATCCAAAGTAGTAGTATTTAATTCCAATGGTAAAACCTTTTTAAACCAATTAAAATTTAAAAATTTATATATCTAGAAACAGTATCTCAGTACTGTTATCTAGGCATTTTAATAAAATGTAATGGCAACTTTAATCTAGCTATTAACACATTGATGGAAAAAGCCAAAGAGCATATTTTGAAAATTAAAAAGCTAATTGGATTAAATAACCCTTGCAAATTATTAGAAAAACTCTTTGATACACTAATTTTACCCATTATCACATACTGCAGTTAAATATGGGATATTTTCTCCAACTTTAAAGATACTGAACCATTTGAAAAATTACATCTTAATTAATAAAAGAAATTCTAGGTGTACATTGCAAAGCTACTAATGATGCATGTCGAGCTGAACTATGTCGACTTCCCTTAAAAAGTAAAATTCTGTACTCAAGCATCAAATATCTAGAATATATTATAGACTCGGAAAATTCTTTAGTAAAAACTAATTTTGAAAATTCTGTTCACTCAACCAATTGGTTTATCAAACTGAAAACAGTATTAAATAATTTAGGTTTTTCATGATTTAAGCTCACTTAAACAATACTTAAATCAAATAAAAATTAGATTAAATGATCAAAATCTCCAAAATCAAAATACACTTATAGACACATCTCCAAAACTAGAATTTTTTCAAAATTTTTGTTTTTAAATGGGATGCAGACCTCGCTATTTAGATATCTTAAAGAAAGCTAAAGACAGGGCTGCTCTTTGTAAAATGCGTTTAAGTGCTCATAATCTAATGATAGGAAAGGGAAGATACCAAAAACTAAATAGAAAAGATGGAAACTGTCTAGTTTGCAATGCAGGAGAAATTGAAAATGAAGAACACTTTCTTTTGCATTGCAAACATTATAAGCTGATAAGAAGTACATTTCTTAAGAAAATCAAAAGTTTAATCCCAAATCTTTTAACAAATCCCTATTATGCTTTTTGTTGAATAGCAAATCTGAATTTTGTCTAAAACTTACTGCTACATTTATTTTAGAATGCTTTGAATTAAGAAGAAGTTGTATCATATAAAACGTAATTTTAATTGTTTATATCATCTGTATACTATATAATATAATATAATAATAAATACAATTAATGTAAAGAATTGTATTACATTTGTATAACACACTTTGTATTGATCCTTTAAATTGTGCCTTAACATGTACTGTACCATGAGTTTGTGCTAGTAAATATTTGTATTCGTATTTGTATTTTGTCCACATTTTCTTTTAACATATATTATTGTTCTGTATTCACAGGAATGAATACACCTTAATTTTCTGCAACCATTTATGTTAATAAAGGCACCAGTCATACCGGACCCACCTTAACTAAGACTGGTTACAAAATTGATTGAACTACCGGCATCAGTTTCATTTTACATTTCTTTTATGGTATAAACCGTTGTTTTTGCAACAATTTATGATATGGTCAGTTAAAATAAATGAATTACATGTATCTCCGGCAATTTTTATTATCAAAATAATTTAACATCTTATTTCTTGGCACACGCCAGCTGGGTGCCTATAGTTCTGCGTTTTAGAGGCCCAGACTTGATCCAACACGCAGTGGGCACCGGACTACCTGTTTAATTCAAAGACTAATTTCACATTGGTATGGCAACACATTCCTCCATGGAAATAATTGTCAACTGAAGATATAAAATCTCTTGGAATGCAGAAATCCAATGTTTTTTCAAAAATTATATTAGAATCCCTTCATGTAACTAAATTTTAACTGTTTACACATAATTTACACTTTATATCTTTATAAACGTTTGTTGCTTTTAATTCTAGTATATACATGCATATTAGCAAAACACTACAGATTCCGAATGCTATACAAGTTTGGCAGGTCAAACATCTTGTAATATATTTTGCTAAATCGTTAATGAAATTGGTACTTCGCTTCCTTTTCTCGAATATTTTCAGGTATTGGGTCAGCTTGGAGCTTGTGAATTGAGGAGCCTTGCAAGGAAACACAAGTTCTGCCTTGTTTGCTTATACATCATAAGGAATGCATTAACTCAATGGTTATATTGGAACCTTTATTAAATTGGAAGACCCTCCAAAAATTTATTATGATAAATATTGGGCGGAAAGATCTTGGTAATGTATTGGTTAGAATGCAATTCTGGATGTTATAATTCTCTGGTCGCTGGAAATTTTTTAATAATTTGACAAATTGTGTTCGTGTTATTGACCAAAAAATGTTACATAAACAAATATTTAGACAAATCTACATGCTGCAATTATTTAGATTACTATGACATATACATACTAAAAATTCGTATTAAATTGCAAGACCCTCCAAAAATTTATTATGATAAATATTGGGCGGAATGATCTTGGTAATGTATTGGTTAGAATGCAATTCTGTATGTTATTATGCTCTGGTCGCTGGAAATTTTTACATAAACAAATATTTCGACAAATCAACATGCTGCAATTATTTAGTTGACTATGACATATGCATACTAAAAATTCCTAATTGTATATCTGTTTTGCAAATATTTAGTTAAATTTATATACTAGAGCAAGTTTTCCCACCGTAGGTCGGGATGCTCTCCGGCTTTCTCCCCCAATAAAAAACTGAACGCCATGATATAGTTGAAAAATTGCTGTAAGTGGCGTTCAACAACATACAAACCAACAACATAAGTATACTAGAAGTTCTGAATTTGTATATACATTCAAGCACAGACATTCATGTGCTATTTCAATTTGTTATTCACATTTATATTGATGAAGATATGCCATATATATACTAAAAATATATTATATTGAATAACAGTGCTATTTGAATTTCAATTTGTTATTTATATATATAAATATGCCATATATATACTAGAAATACATTATATTATATATTAGTTATATATCAGTTATATATTAGTTATAGATATATATTTAACAGTATTGGCACAGCTGTGCAGTTCAAACCCCCCATTCTGTGGCGGTTGCCTGAAACGACACATGACGAGCATCTGTCATTTCAGTCAATTTGGCAGATTTTTCACTGCACTGGCCCCCCTTTTTATTAACTGTCAACTAGCAAATATCTAAATTCTGGAGTAACCTCTGTTTCCCAGGGTTGCTTATCCCCCATATATATCAGTTGCTAATTCATTTATGGTCTGCCATCAAGTTGCGGCGACCAATATATAGACTTGAACTTTAATCTTATCTTATATTTCAAATATATATATTTATTTATTTATCTATTTATTTATCTATTTATTTATTTATTTATATATATATTATTGTACTTGTATAATAAAGCTGTGGCCAAATACTGCCAATCTAGATCTTTGTCTTTATTCAGCATTCTCTGAGATAACATAGCGTCCAGTTTATTACAGGAGGAAACTGGAGTACTCGGGGGAAACCCCCGAACTTTGACAAGAAGCCTGGTACTGGTACAATGTGTTACCTGTTACTCTGAAGTACTATTACTCACATTAACCTTGTTGTCACCAAATGAATTTCCAGTAGAAAACGGATGTCTGTACGAAAGCAACTGTTTGGACTCGGACGACAATTAAATTTTGTAGAGTAAAAGACATTATTATAAGTAATCTAATTTCTTCCCGCTTTTATATTGCATATTAAATTGACAGTTGTTCTATCTTTGTGTTGCTTATATTGAACATTGTTTTCAAAATGTGTTTCATCCAAATAATTTCTCTGCGAGTAATTTTCAAGAATAAAAACAAGAAATTTACAGATTAATTGATGAAATATAATGATGTTGCAACCATTTTAAATTTATAACACTACAGTTTAAATGAAAATTTACATCATAAAAAATAAAGTCAAATTTAAGGATAATGTTATCTGGCGTAGTAATTTTCAATAAACCTTGGTATCTTTGATAACATTTTATTAGTACCACCGAGTCGATGCCTCTGCTGGTAGACTGATAGTCCCAAGGTATCAGCAGCCCAAAAGTCAAACTCCTGTGCTGGCAGAAATATCATTGATTCTTTAAGTGGTATATTAGTTGATCAAATTTAACTGCATGAAATTTCGCAAATTATTTTAATCCTACAGTTTTAAGTTGTAGATAGCTCTAGCCGAATTCGCTAAAACGTCTATCACCCATCTTAATCATTTAGATTTTAAATAGTGTTTGGGTTTGAGCGCCACTGATTGGTCTTGATTCGACAAAAGGCGAGTCTGGCGTAGTAAATTATATAAATCTTGGTATCTTATCTTAAACAATCAATATAACACTCAACATTAATAAAGCTTCTTTATGTAAAGAAAATACACGCACTGGAGCTACTTTTATACAGCGACAAAGTTGTACGTCTCAGATAATCACGCGACACACAACGCTTTTTGATATCGTCCAAATGAAGCAAGTGCACAATTTATGCACTGTCTTCTTGACTTTGTTCACAAAATGTTTATGCATATTATACTGGATATTGGTTATAGTTTTGAAAAAAAATAAATGAATCTATTTCAAATAAAAACTTTTTTATTATCATCCAAGTCAAGCAAACTGCAGAATTCATGCGAAATAAGACTCGACATACCTCTTGCAGTACGAGTAAAAATTTCCATTGCTTGCCGACTGTTTGGTGAACGTGTTTTTCACAGACAATTAATAATCTAATGAGCACTAATTGTCGACTATTGCCTCTTGACAGTTTGAAAGAAGTGTTCCATTTTGGCACCATTGCTTACCAACAGTTTGGTGCACGAGTTTTTCAATAGGCAATTGGTATTCAAATGGCCACTAGTTGTGCACTATTGCTTGCCCTTTTTGTCTCTATTCATATGAAGCGAGCTTCTTACAATAACTTTAGATCATATAGCCCCTAAACTAGCTCAGTTCTTCCGGCACATTGATGATGTCCTTTTACTCAACAATCCTTGATTTGGTGACTTTCTTACAATTCATTTATGCAGAGAGTTTGAGATTACATACACACCAAACACTAATAGTGCTGCTTCATATTTGAATAAACACTCAAGAATTTCTTCCATAGAAGTACTATAATTCTTCATGTTTCTATTAAATTTGAAGTACAAACTTACGTGATGACTTCAATTTGGCAATGGTCATATTTGCTTTCGTTGAACAGTAACATTCCAGCATATTTTTCAACTGAAACGTTACTCCAGAGCTTGTGGGGAATACCACGATTTTCTTCATAAAGGTATTCGATTAACGCAGAAAATGCCAACTCAGGGTTTTGGTGATCAGAGGTTGTGTAGTATCTTTTACCGGACTTGACTGTCAACGACACGACAGGTAAATTGGAACAGGAACAGCGTACTTCTACGGAACAACTTATTCTTATTCACTCTTGTTTTCTTGTTCGTGTTGCTGGCTTTTGTCTGTTTTTTATTCGATCTGTGTTTGTTGTTGGGTGTCCCATGGCTTTGCATTAGTGTTCTGTACTACGAGATTTGATATGTCAACTTGTTTGTTTTATTGGATGTTTGCTTTTCATCCAGACAGCAGTATTTCAGTTATATTTAGAACGAGCACCAATTAACAAACAATAAATTCTGGAAACTTTTAAAGGATTATCCAAAGAACATTGTGACCAAGTTTGGTTCAATTTGCCTAGAGGTTTTAGAGCACTGATTGAAATGCAAAGGTTTACAAAAAACAGCAGACACAAAGTGATGACAATAGCTGATATGAGTCAGTTGAGCTAAAAAATATGTTGTTGTACTCAAAATTATAATAAAAACGTGATAATCAAAGACCAAAACAAAAGTTGGATTATTGAACAATATTTAATACATTAAGTTATAAATATAATATGTACAAATTACATAATAAAGCGACAACATCAACCTCCTCAATGTCCAGATATTTGGGCGACTTCAACCCAAATTACTATATTTCTTTAATTGGCTATCAATATGCAAATTATGTCACAAATATTTCAGAAACAGGATTGCATGAATAAGCTTCACTAATATTCATTGTAATCCTTTTTTTGCTATGGGAAGTTTTAAAATGGTCAATTATTCTTATTATAGACATAACATTTTTACTAACAAAATAATACTTATATATAGTAGTAGTATATTCACACACAAAAGAATTCCTCAAAAACTGCCTTTTTTCCTATAGCCAACATATCTAGTAGTGATAGAAGAAAAAATTCATTTTTTTTGTAATCATTATCTGCTGAATTAAAGTTAATGGTTGACTGTGTAACACAAAAATGTAGTTACCTATGAAAAATGGAGATTATTGTCAATAATTCTATGTCTAGAGGTTATGACCTTCCTTAATTACATTATAAGGTAAAGAAAAGTTTTTTGCTTTTTTACCCACAATATGACTGGTATTTAAATTGACCAATATAAATGCAAAATAACAATAAATTATATCCCCAGACTTAAATAAAACAGGTGTTACCAAGCACAACATAAATAAAACATCAAATTTTTTTTCCAGCATAAAACTCGCTATTCTAGTGTGCCGTTCAAAGTAAAAATAATGACTCCAATGGAAATTAAGAGGCGAAGGCATCTTTTTAGTCTTTTTGCAGCAGAGTCTCTCACAGAGAGATATTCCATTACATGGTTGATGTATAATTTAAATAGTCCCTTAAAAGGGTTTGTCTCTAAAGACAGATTCTATACTCATTGAGTTCAAAAATTTTATTCCTATTTTAATAACTGGACATTCTAACTATTAAAACAACCATATATATAGATATACATACATAACATATTATATAATGCATTAATTCAGCTCCATCACGGTAAATATACAATTTTTTTAATTATGTAAGCCAAATAAAATTAAAACAATTAAGGCTTTAATAATGGTTCTTTTTAAAACTTTTTGCACCAATCTGTGCCATATTGCAACTTGTTGATACTTTTGTTAAGCTAAATATAAATGTGCCAAAGAAAAAAGACAATGACCTTGATATATATATTGTCACAACATTACTGTTGCCTGAAGAACTGTAGGACGTAGTGAAAGGACTAGTGATATGGTAGAACTTAAAGATTTTTTCATGTGTTTTTTCCCTTTATTTATATCAATGCTGACTTGTGCACTAGCCTGGTAGCATAAAGTGTGATACCATTGATTATTATGTTGGGTCCTATAAATTGGTCAATGATAGCCTTTACATTTTAGAGTATTACCACATAATTCATATGTCATCATAATCAATCAGTATGATCAAAATGGAAAATCATGGAAGGCTGACAAAAAACCAATGTTTAGTAAATTTTAATTTGATCTAGACACACAATAATATCTATTATCACACTAGTAATATATTTATTTCTTTAAATGATAGACCTCTAACTTCTCTCACAAGTCTGCTGAAATGGAATATGAACACTAAACTCATATCATTAAGCAGGTGAGCAAGTCAGAACCAATGTTTAGCTAATTATTTAAGCATGTAGTCTTTTTGAGTTCTGTAATAAGCACTTAAAAACATTAAATAAATTATACGAGATTTGTCACAGAAACAAAAGACTGAAATCACACTTGATGGCTGGCTTTTAATGCCAGTTCACAGATAATAAGGACATTAGCTTCAACAACAGAATAATCTTTACAAGGAATAAACTAACTTGTCTTTTGGTTTAAGACAGAAAATATACATCCATTCATTCATAAACTTACATCAAATATCACAGACTACAACATTAAATGCTCTAAAGCTAGATACCAGTGTTATATATATCTACCTGTTGGACAATTCTTGTAAACAGTTTTTCACTGGGAAACACATGCATACACATGCTTACTCATTTACATATATAAATTCACTTAACTTGTCCCAGGATTACTATACAAGTAAATGCCTTGTTATCAAAAAAGATTATGATCTCCATTCAGTGTTATCTTTGACGGTTTTGTAGAATTGTTGTTTCCAGTTGAATGTGATGTTAGACATATCAAAATCCTGTCTTATAAATGTCTATGTTCAGCTACTATGCATAAATCAAAAACAAATTGAAACCGTTATTATGTTTCATGAACATCCTCAAAGAAGTCTAAGAAAATTGATATGCACAGGGGTGCAAAAGCCGAGTTGCTGTATTTTATTAACCAAAACTTTCATTAAAATCGGTTCAGAACTTTTAGAGTTATGGTCCGGAAACCACTAATTCAAGAAGTTTTCTAATGTTTTTCTGTCACTGTGACCTTGACCTTGAGCGGATTTACCCCAAAATCAATAAGGTTCCTCCTCTTATGGTATGTAACAATATACCAAAGTTTTATTAAAATCTGTTGAGAACTTTTTTAGTTATGGTCCGGAAACCACTAATTCAAGAAATTTTCTAACCTTTTTCTGTCACTGTGACCTTGACCTTAAACGGATTTACCCCAAAATCAATAGGATTCCTCTTCTTATGGTATGTAACAATATCCCAAAGTTTCAATAAAATTGGTTAAGAACTTTTCGAGTTATGGTCCGGAAACCACTAATTCAAGAAATTTTCTAACGTTTTTCTGTCGCTGTGACCTTGACCTTGAACGGATTTACCCCAAAATCAATAGGGTTTCTTCTCTTATGGTATGTAACAATATCCTAAAGTTTCATTAAAATAGGTTCACAACTTTCTGAGTTATGGTCCGGAAACCAATTTTTGACGCCCGCCCGCCCGCCATCATCATAACAATAGATGAGTTCAACTTCGTTGCAACTCGGCTAAAAATGATTATCACCCTAAATTTAATATTTATTTTTTCTCAGACTTAACTTTTAATTATTTCCAATTGTACTTTTTAAAATTACAATGCTGAAAATACAAACAGGCTGGCAGTTATGCCATTAATAAATACTTGTTCAATTTATCAGAAACTAGTATGTTGTTCAAGATCAACCAGAAGTAGAACAGTTCTTTACAATTAAAATTAGCAAAATCACCTAATTTATAAATGTTTCACAAGATCACCAGTACCAATAGACCAAGACAATACCCAATATAAAATATGAGACTGTAATTATTAGCAATTTAACCATTTACCCCTCAAAACATTCATTAATTATACAGTATGATATACAAATATACAAATAAATACACTACTGTCATACAACAATATTCTAGGAAAACAACAATTGCAAAGTTTAGATACAAAATGAAGTTATCTCCCTTTAATTTTGTCACCTCCCTTAGAGATCTTGAGAGATAACTAACCAATAACTCTAACTTGTATATAAAATTATACCACATCAAATATACCGTCTAAAATTTACCCATTTTCTGCACCCTTTAATTGGTATATTATAATATGTGATGCATTTCTGCCATATTATTATGAATATGAATTTATGATCTTATTTGACAAAATTTATTTAAAGTGCTACTTTTCTATTACAATACTAAATTCTTATAAATAATAAATAGTTTTGTGTTTCAATAAATAATCAAAGTATCTGTACATGTCAGATAAAAATTAATATGTTTCAAAAAGAGATAAATTTGATTTGGTAAGATGTGAAGCCTTCCATCCTATGACACACACACAGCACTACATTATCTGTTGTTAGTCTGTATTATCTGGGTCGTCTTGTATGCTCATGTTCTGTGTTAACTCCAGAATATGTTCTATGGGTTGTGGTCTGCCATCAGGTCCAACAACACTGGGCTGTATGATTCCTCCCCTAATAAAATGTAATCACTTTTGAAAGAGATAAAATATTACTCATATTCAAGTGGTATGTCCCACAATCTATTTCTATTTCTGTTGGTCGGGGTAGTTTTGTCTCTATTTATATTTAAAACCGGTTAAATAGTTTTTGCGCCATTATACTATCGTGTGGCATGAGTATTTTTTTTTTGCAAAGTAACTTTTGGAGAATTTAATAAATTATATAAGAGTTTGTTAAGTCAGAACAGGTTATTAACAGTAACTTTAAGTAGCTGATAGGTATATTGACTTTTAAGGGTTATTTTCTGTTTAGTATATGCTATTTAGATTGAAAAATTTTTATTGTGTTCATGTCATCTAAGGTAACAATATTAGGTTATCAAAACAGATGTATATTGCCTCTGAAGCACTGAGGTAGCAATCTCAGGTTATCAAAACAGATGTATATTGCCTCTGAAGCACTGAGGTAGCAATCTCAAGTTATCAAAACAGATGTATATTGCCTCTGAAGCACTGAGGTAGCAATCTCAGGTTATCAAAACAGATGTATATTGCCTCTGAAGCACTGAGGTAGCAATCTCATGTTATCAAAACAGATGTATATTGCCTCTGAAGCACTGAGGTAGCAATCTCAGGTTATCAAAACAGATGTATATTGCCTCTGAAGCACTGAGGTAGCAATCTCAGGTTATCAAAACAGATGTATATTGCCTCTGAAGCACTGAGGTAGCAATCTCAGGTTATCAAAACGGATGTATTTCACCTCTGAAGCTTAGCTGAGGTAACAATTTCAGGTTATCAAACAGATGTTTATTACCTCTAAAGCTTAGCTGAGGTAACAATATCAGGTTATCAAACAGATGTATTTTACCTCTGAAGCTTAGCTGAGGTAACAATTTCAGGTTATCAAACAGATGTATTTTACCTCTGAAGTGTAGCTGAGGTAACAATTTCAGGTTATCAAAACAGATGTATATTACCTCTGAAGCTTAGCTGAGGTAACAATTTCAGGTTATCAAAACAGATGTATATTACCTCTGAAGTGTAGCTGAGGTAACAATATCAGGTTATCAAAACAGATGTATATTACCTCTGAAGCTTAGCTGAGGTAACAATCTCAGGTTATCAAAACAGATGTATATTACCTCTGAAGCTTAGCTGAGGTAACAATCTCAGGTTATCAAACAGATGTATATTACCTCTGAAGTGTAGCTGAGGTAGCAATCTCAGGTTATCAAAACAGATGTTTATTACCTCTGAAGCTTAGCTGAGGTAACAATCTCAGGTTATCAAAACAGATGTATATTACCTCTGAAGCTTAGCTGAGGTAACAATCTCAGGTTATCAAAACAGATGTATATTACCTCTGAAGCTTAGCTGAGGTAACAATCTCAGGTTATCAAAACAGATGTATATTACCTCTGAAGCTTAGCTGAGGTAACAATCTCAGGTTATCAAAACAGATGTATATTACCTCTGAAGCTTAGCTGAGGTAACAATCTCAGGTTATCAAACAGATGTATATTACCTCTGAAGTGTAGCTGAGGTAACAATATCAGGTTATCAAAACAGATGTATTTTACCTCTGAAGCTTAGCTGAGGTAACAATCTCAGGTTATCAAAACAGATGTATATTACCTCTGAAGCTTAGCTGAGGTAACAATATCAGGTTATCAAAACAGATGTATTTTACCTCTGAAGCTTAGCTGAGGTAACAATCTCAGGTTATCAAAACAGATGTTTATTACCTCTGAAGTGTAGCTGAGGTAACAATATCAGGTTATCAAAACAGATGTTTATTACCTCTGAAGCTTAGCTGAGGTAACAACCTCAGGTTATCAAACAGATGTTTATTACCTCTGAAGCTTAGCTGAGGTAACAATTTCAGGTTATCAAAACAGATGTTTATTACCTCTGAAGCGTAGCTGAGGTAACAATCTCAGGTTATCAAAACAGATGTATATTACCTCTGAAGCGTAGCTGAGGTAACAATCTCAGGTTATCAAAACAGATGTATATTACCTCTGAAGCGTAGCTGAGGTAACAATCTCAGGTTATCAAAACAGATGTATATTACCTCTGAAGCGTAGCTGAGGTAACAATCTCAGGTTATCAAACAGATGTATATTACCTCTGAAGCTTAGCTAAGGTAACAATATCAGGTTATCAAAACAGATGTATATTACCTCTGAAGCGTAGCTGAGGTAACAATTTCAGGTTATCAAACAGATGTATATTACCTCTAAAGCTTAGCTAAGGTAACAATATCAGGTTATCAAAACAGATGTATATTACCTCTGAAGCTTAGCTGAGGTAACAATCTCAGGTTATCAAAACAGATGTATATTGCCTCTGAAGTGTAGCTGAGGTAACAATTTCAGGTTATCAAAACAGATGTATTTTACCTCTGAAGTGTAGCTGAGGTAACAATATCAGGTTATCAAAACAGATGTATATTACCTCTGAAGCTTAGCTGAGGTAACAATCTCAGGTTATCAAAACAGATGTTTATTACCTCTAAAGCTTAGCTGAGGTAACAATCTCAGGTTATCAAAACAGATGTATTTTACCTCTGAAGTGTAGCTGAGGTAACAATATCAGGTTATCAAAACAGATGTATATTACCTCTGAAGCTTAGCTGAGGTAACAATCTCAGGTTATCAAAACAGATGTTTATTACCTCTAAAGCTTAGCTGAGGTAACAATCTCAGGTTATCAAAACAGATGTATATTACCTCTAAAGCTTAGCTGAGGTAACAATATCAGGTTATCAAACAGATGTATATTACCTCTGAAGTGTAGCTGAGGTAACAATATCAGGTTATCAAAACAGATGTTTATTACCTCTGAAGCTTAGCTGAGGTAACAATCTCAGGTTATCAAAACAGATGTATATTACCTCTGAAGTGTAGCTGAGGTAACAATATCAGGTTATCAAAACAGATGTTTATTACCTCTGAAGCTTAGCTGAGGTAACAATCTCAGGTTATCAAAACAGATGTTTATTACCTCTGAAGCTTAGCTGAGGTAACAATATCAGGTTATCAAACAGATGTATATTACCTCTGAAGCTTAGCTGAGGTAACAATATCAGGTTATCAAAACAGATGTTTATTACCTCTGAAGTGTAGCTGAGGTAACAATTTCAGGTTATCAAAACAGATGTTTATTACCTCTGAAGCTTAGCTGAGGTAACAATATCAGGTTATCAAAACAGATGTTTATTACCTCTGAAGCTTAGCTGAGGTAACAATCTCAGGTTATCAAACAGATGTTTATTACCTCTGAAGCTTAGCTGAGGTAACAATCTCAGGTTATCAAACAGATGTTTATTACCTCTGAAGCTTAGCTGAGGTAACAATCTCAGGTTATCAAACAGATGTTTATTACCTCTGAAGCTTAGCTGAGGTAACAATATCAGGTTATCAAAACAGATGTTTATTACCTCTGAAGCTTAGCTGAGGTAACAATCTCAGGTTATCAAAACAGATGTTTATTACCTCTGAAGCTTAGCTGAGGTAACAATATCAGGTTATCAAAACAGATGTTTATTACCTCTGAAGCTTAGCTGAGGTAACAATCTCAGGTTATCAAACAGATGTTTATTACCTCTGAAGCTTAGCTGAGGTAACAATCTCAGGTTATCAAACAGATGTTTATTACCTCTGAAGCTTAGCTGAGGTAACAATATCAGGTTATCAAAACAGATGTTTATTACCTCTGAAGCTTAGCTGAGGTAACAATATCAGGTTATCAAAACAGATGTTTATTACCTCTGAAGCTTAGCTGAGGTAACAATATCAGGTTATCAAAACAGATGTTTATTACCTCTGAAGCTTAGCTGAGGTAACAATATCAGGTTATCAAAACAGATGTATATTACCTCTGAAGCGTAGCTGAGGTAACATTCTCAGGTTATCAAACAGATGTTTATTACCTCTAAAGCTTAGCTGAGGTAACAATCTCAGGTTATCAAAACAGATGTTTATTACCTCTGAAGCTTAGCTGAGGTAACAATATCAGGTTATCAAAACAGATGTATATTACCTCTGAAGCTTAGCTGAGGTAACAATCTCAGGTTATCAAACAGATGTTTATTACCTCTGAAGCTTAGCTGAGGTAACAATCTCAGGTTATCAAACAGATGTATATTACCTCTGAAGCTTAGCTGAGGTAACAATATCAGGTTATCAAAACAGATGTATATTACCTCTGAAGCGTAGCTGAGGTAACATTCTCAGGTTATCAAACAGATGTTTATTACCTCTGAAGCTTAGCTGAGGTAACAATCTCAGGTTATCAAACAGATGTATATTACCTCTGAAGTGTAGCTGAGGTAACAATCTCAGGTTATCAAACAGATGTTTATTACCTCTGAAGCTTAGCTGAGGTAACAATATCAGGTTATCAAAACAGATGTTTATTACCTCTAAAGCTTAGCTGAGGTAACAATATCAGGTTATCAAAACAGATGTATATTACCTCTGAAGCGTAGCTGAGGTAACAATCTCAGGTTATCAAAACAGATGTATATTACCTCTGAAGCGTAGCTGAGGTAACAATCTCAGGTTATCAAAACAGATGTATATTACCTCTGAAGCGTAGCTGAGGTAACAATCTCAGGTTATCAAAACAGATGTATATTACCTCTGAAGCGTAGCTGAGGTAACAATCTCAGGTTATCAAACAGATGTATATTACCTCTGAAGCTTAGCTAAGGTAACAATATCAGGTTATCAAAACAGATGTATATTACCTCTGAAGCGTAGCTGAGGTAACAATTTCAGGTTATCAAACAGATGTATATAACCTCTAAAGCTTAGCTAAGGTAACAATATCAGGTTATCAAAACAGATGTATATTACCTCTGAAGCTTAGCTGAGGTAACAATCTCAGGTTATCAAAACAGATGTATATTGCCTCTGAAGTGTAGCTGAGGTAACAATTTCAGGTTATCAAAACAGATGTATTTTACCTCTGAAGTGTAGCTGAGGTAACAATATCAGGTTATCAAAACAGATGTATATTACCTCTGAAGCTTAGCTGAGGTAACAATCTCAGGTTATCAAAACAGATGTTTATTACCTCTAAAGCTTAGCTGAGGTAACAATCTCAGGTTATCAAAACAGATGTATTTTACCTCTGAAGTGTAGCTGAGGTAACAATATCAGGTTATCAAAACAGATGTATATTACCTCTGAAGCTTAGCTGAGGTAACAATCTCAGGTTATCAAAACAGATGTTTATTACCTCTAAAGCTTAGCTGAGGTAACAATCTCAGGTTATCAAAACAGATGTATATTACCTCTAAAGCTTAGCTGAGGTAACAATATCAGGTTATCAAACAGATGTATATTACCTCTGAAGCGTAGCTGAGGTAACAATCTCAGGTTATCAAACAGATGTTTATTACCTCTGAAGCTTAGCTGAGGTAACAATATCAGGTTATCAAAACAGATGTATATTACCTCTGAAGTGTAGCTGAGGTAACAATATCAGGTTATCAAAACAGATGTTTATTACCTCTGAAGCTTAGCTGAGGTAACAATCTCAGGTTATCAAAACAGATGTTTATTACCTCTGAAGCTTAGCTGAGGTAACAATATCAGGTTATCAAACAGATGTATATTACCTCTGAAGCTTAGCTGAGGTAACAATATCAGGTTATCAAAACAGATGTTTATTACCTCTGAAGCGTAGCTGAGGTAACAATCTCAGGTTATCAAAACAGATGTATTTTACCTCTAAAGCTTAGCTGAGGTAACAATCTCAGGTTATCAAAACAGATGTTTATTACCTCTGAAGCTTAGCTGAGGTAACAATATCAGGTTATCAAAACAGATGTTTATTACCTCTGAAGTGTAGCTGAGGTAACAATTTCAGGTTATCAAAACAGATGTTTATTACCTCTAAAGCTTAGCTGAGGTAACAATCTCAGGTTATCAAAACAGATGTTTATTACCTCTGAAGCGTAGCTGAGGTAACAATATCAGGTTATCAAAACAGATGTATATTACCTCTGAAGTGTAGCTGAGGTAACAATATCAGGTTATCAAAACAGATGTTTATTACCTCTGAAGCTTAGCTGAGGTAACAATATCAGGTTATCAAAACAGATGTATATTACCTCTGAAGCTTAGCTGAGGTAACAATCTCAGGTTATCAAACAGATGTTTATTACCTCTGAAGCTTAGCTGAGGTAACAATATCAGGTTATCAAAACAGATGTTTATTACCTCTGAAGCTTAGCTGAGGTAACAATATCAGGTTATCAAACAGATGTATTTTACCTCTGAAGCTTAGCTAAGGTAACAATTTCAGGTTATCAAACAGATGTATATTACCTCTGAAGTGTAGCTGAGGTAACAATTTCAGGTTATCAAACAGATGTATATTACCTCTAAAGCTTAGCTGAGGTAACAATCTCAGGTTATCAAAACAGATGTATTTTACCTCTGAAGCTTAGCTAAGGTAACAATCTCAGGTTATCAAAACAGATGTTTATTACCTCTGAAGCTTATCCATAGCTTCTACAAGTTTTATGGCTTCATACTCTTTTTGTTCATCTGTCATTCCTTCAAACGGATTAGATTTCACTGTTTCATATCGCCCAGTGACTGGATTGATGCTAAAGATAAGAAAGAGTTAACTTTAAAGCACAACACCAGTTAAAAAATTTTTTTTAGTAAGTTATTAATTAAATCACATTATTAATGTGAGAAAACTAAAAATGCATTCACTGCAAGCCATCTCCAGGGTGTGTTGAATGCTTAATGATAACTAGAGGCTCCAGGAGTCCCTCACCTGGACTTTCAGCTATCATTACAATATAAACTTATTGAATTAATTACCGAAAACCAATGAAGCTAGGCTAGAGGCATAAAACTACCAGGTACTATGACTTAAATAGGATAGTATTTCAAATTAACAGAGTTTTGTAGGCCTAATCCTCTTGATATTTCTGCACTTTACCATAAGACCATTTTTATGGTTTTAAATAACAAGGCAAAAAAGGACAATAACTTCTACAATGATCATCTGACAATTTTTTGTCTCTAAAATTATCTGTAAGCCTGATTATTTTTGCTATTGGCAGTTTTACTGGTAGTTTTTTATTGACAAGGTCTAAAATTCTTTTTTAAAGGGCAATAACCCCTATAAGGCTTCATCTAACAATTTTCAACCAAATATGTGATTCATTGACATTCTTCTTAAGATGATTACGTTTGCATTTCTAGTTTTATTCTAGAACGAATAATCGTACCCTCGCTTATTTTTTTTTTTTTGGCGAGGGTACGAATTTAGTCCTATTACTCGTAATGTAGCAGAGCGTGAGTGAATCACTCCCGGCACTTTGATGTCCAAAAGAAGTTAAATTTTCAATCAGACGTGGTCGATCTTGATATCGTTCAACAGTGTCACCATGCTTTTATCTGTTTCGTGTTTAAAATCAATCATTATACGTTATGATAGTTATTACCGTTTTTAATAACCAGCTGTGCATTGTGTATTAATTGACATTCGTGTCTCTTTTTAATTACGTTTACTATATGAAAAACATTGAGAAACCTGAAACTGAATGTGTGTTGCATCTTGGGTAATACATATGTAAACTACTGGATTCTAACTACGGAATGGTTGTTATAGTATGCAAATCAGCACGTTTATAATAAAATTAGGTCACATTATCCATATACGGAAAAACGATCAACATAGCATTTTCCACATGCATCTTCAAATATAGCTGAAATATTGCTGCTCGGGCGTTAAACACCATTAATCAATCAATCAATCAATCAAATATGAAAAAAGAAATTTCTTCAATTTTATTCACTACATTACGATCAATAGGACTGAATTCTGTCATTAATTCGACAAATTACAAAAGTAACTTCGGATTATAACGGCAGTAGAATTTGGCCTAGTTTTATTCGCTACATTACGATCAATAGGATTGAATTCTGCAGTTAATCCGACAAATTACAAAACTAACTTCGGATTATAACGGCAGTAAAATTCCACCTAGTTTTATTTTAGCTGTTATAGTTTATAATTTATAATTTTATCTAAAACAGTCATTACAGGAAAGTTACTCCTATGAGTCATCTGACAATTTTTGAAGGAATAAACTTATTTGCAGGCTTTGTTTTTCTTGCTTATCATTTCCATAAATGAAAGTTTCAATTTTTTTTTAGATGATTCAGCATTTAAGCAACAGACATGAACTATTAATTGCTTCAAAAATACTTATTATTATAGATTAATAACTCCTATGAGGATTCATCAGACAATTTTCAGGGAATGAAATGATTTGTAAGACTTGTGCTTCTTGTTGTTTTTGCTATTAACAGTTTTACTGTAGGTCAAGTTTTCATTTTCTAAGATATAAACTGGTAATTTGGTCTAAAATCGTCATTAAAAGGCAAGGGCTCCTAAAAGGAGTAATCTGACAATTTCAGACCAATAAAGTGATTTGTAGGACTTATAATGCTGATCATTTTAGTAATTTACAGTTTTACTCTAACTGTTATAGTTTTTAAGTTATGGGACAAAACCTTAAAAATTGTCATCTAAAGAAAAATAACTTCTAAGAAGAGTGCTCAGACAATTTTGATCATCTAAGCAAGCCCTTATAGTTTTCAAGTAAAATTGTAAAAACTGAAAACGTTGTCTAAAATTGCCATTAAAGAGCAATATCTCCCACAGGAAGTAATTACACTTCCGATTGATAAGGAAAGAGCTTCGCCAAGTGGTTTCTGAGGAGAAGATTTTGACAAATTTAATGACTGATGGCTGACAAGTGCCAAGTGATGACAAAACCTGATATGGACCTTTGGTCCAGGTCAGCAGAAAATGGGCAGGTGGTATTAGAATAAGAGTTTATCTTGCAAAAGTTAACATTGAATAGATGACAGACAACAGATGCCACTTGATCAGAAAGTTCACATAGACCTGGTACTTAGATGTAACAGGCTTGAAATTCTTATTTCTTCATGTCATACCACTGAATATTCTAAATGTTACGAATCATATATATTTTAAAGTGAGTAAGTAATCTACAGACTGCCAAACATCTGGAATAAAAAATCTAAGCAAACTACAAACAAACAGCAAATTTACTTTATGCTGTTTTAAATCTCATTTTGAAGAGTAATATTTTTTACCTTTCCTTTAACTGTGAGTATTCCTCGGTCTCAGAATCATCAGAATTACTGGAGTAGTTCCCGTCTGTTTTACCACCCAGTAACAACCCTCGGTTAGCTAACAGTCCGGCACAGTTACCGTATCCTGTGTACTTCACCATTCGTGCCACTGTTTATAAATAAAAACACACACTTTTTTTTTAAAAACAAAACATTTTTTTAAATGTAAATGGTAGAAAACCATAGCAACAAACTTGTTTCATTTTCAGTTATTCTCCTATGAAAGAATATTATTTGATTCATTTTTTAAAAAATATACATAATAATGGATATAAGTTTGTCAAATACTGTGGTTCCTTTTTTATTCGTGGGGTACCAATTTTTGTCTTTTTCGTGGATGCCGCCAAACCACAAAATTAAGAATTCAACCAAAAATGACCTCTTTACTAAGTGTTGACGTATTGTGTAGAGGGTTTTTTGCTTGAAAAATGAAAACTGCTTACCGCGTATGGTTCAGCTTAAGCTTCTTTAGTAGATCAAGTAGGGAACTTTGAAATCAATAATTATTTCCCCGAGATATTCAGCGTTTTGAAATATGGCAGTTTTTAAATTTTGAACGGGCAATTTTCCATACTAAAATTTGACCTTAATTAGAATGGAAGTGTACTTTAGGAACAATCGATTGTTATCTACTCGAGATCCTTTGGGTGATGTCGTCTGCAGTTTAGGCAGAAAAAGTCTCGCGATTTGTCCAAATAGAATTTAACGTCACAAAAGCCAACAAACATTTGTAAACATCGTCAGGTCCCTTTAGAAACAAAAATGGCTGACTTATTATGTGAAATTCCCGTAGCAAAAATCAAGGACGATTTGTAACAACTTAACAACGGAGGCATATTATAAAACATGGAAAGGTTATCGTATCTACGTTTTTTCTACTGAATTTTCGTAATAAAAAGGTAAAATATAGAATAATGAAAAAATGCTAGCAAACAAATTTTTCCAAGGGGGGTTGGCATTTAGTATAGACAATCTATAATGATGGTAAAATGGAATGAGAAACTGCTATGGGACGGTTGATTACATGGATAATTCAACTGAAATGTTCAAGGTACATTGTTATATTATATCTTGAATGTGAAGAACAAAAATTTATAAGCGATTCCCTCATGTTTCATCTTTTCATGTTTCCCAATTACACAAACCCTAAATTTAAGAATCCCACGAAATGTCTTTTTTTCTCTAACCAAAAAAATTGATACCCAAAAATTTTTAAAAAAAATCAATGAAACCACAGTACATTAATTTAAAATATTTCCAGACATGTACTTGTTTCAACTACCTCAATTCTGAGCCTAGAATTCTATAATGCTGGTACTCATTACATATAAAACGGACAACTGTGACATGGCAAAAAACTGTTACATTATAATCCATTAATTTAAATACAATCTGTAGTTACTCGTTTTCTTAAACTTTTAACTGAAACATACTCTTTGTATCAAGTGAAATTTTATACTCTTTAACAAATACTAAGTATTTTTAATGTTTATGTAGTAAACATCGACTGTGATATTTTTAATGTTTATGTTGTAAACATATCAACTGGGATATTTTTAATGTTTATGTTGTAAACATCGATTGTGATATTTTTAATGTTTATGTTGTAAACATATCTATGGGATATTTTTAATGTTTATGTAGTAAACATCGGCTGGGATATTTTTAATGTTTATGTAGTAAACATCGGCTGGGATATTTTTAATGTTTATGTTGTAAACATCAACTGTGATATTTTTAATGTTCATGTAGTAAACATCGACTGTGATATTTTAAATGTTTATGTTGTAAACATATCAACTGGGATATTTTTAATGTTTATGTTGTAAACATCGATTGTGATATTTTTAATGTTTATGTTGTAAACATCGACTGGGAAATTTTTAATGTTTATGTAGTAAACATCGGCTGGGATATTTTTAATGTTTATGTAGTAAACATCGACTGGGAAATATTTAATGTTTATGTAGTAAACATCGGCTGGGATATTTTTAATGTTTATGTAGTAAACATCGGCTGGGATATTTTTAATGTTTATGTTGTAAACATCGACTGTGATATTTTTAATGTTTATGTAGTAAACATCAACTGGGATATTTTTAATGCTTATGTAGTAAACATCGACTGTGATATTTTTAATGTTTATGTAGTAAACATCAACTGGGATATTTTTATTGTTTATGTAGTAAACATCGACTGTGATATTTTTAATGTTTATGTAGTAAACATCGACTGGGAAATTTTTAATGTTTATGTAGTAAACATCGGCTGGGATATTTTTAATGTTTATGTAGTAAACATCGGCTGTGATATTTTTAATGTTTATGTAGTAAACATCAACTGGGATATTTTTAATGTTTATGTTGTAAACATCGACTGTGATATTTTTAATGTTTATGTAGTAAACATCAACTGGGATATTTTTAATGTTTATGTTGTAAACATATCGGCTGTGATATTTTTAATGTTTATGTTGTAAACATATCAACTGGGAAATTTTTAATGTTTTATGTTGTAAACATATCGGCTGTGATATTTTTAATGTTTATGTTGTAAACATATCGACTGTGATATTTTTAATGTTTATGTTGTAACCATATCAACTGGGATATTTTTAACGTTTATGTAGTAAACATCGATTGGGATATTTTTAATGTTAATATAGTAAACATATCTATGGGATATTTTTAATGTTTATGTAGTAACTATATCGACTGGGATATTTTAAAAATCTATGACCAACTAGAAACCAAAAATAACTGTTATGGATACACTTGCTGTAATATGTAAACAAAATGTCAAAACTTGTTAAATGTGCACCATCAATAGACATATGGTTTTAGAGAAATTTTGTTCAAATTCAGAAGAAACAATTCAAACTTTACATATTGAATTTTTAATAGAAGATAATGATGACTAATGTTCAACTTCTTTACATTTGTGTCCTCACATTGATTCAAATCAATACAACAGCCATCTTGGACACTGTACTGAAAAGAGTTTGTTCCAATTCCTAAAAGTGACATGCTTTTGTATTTAAATAAAAAAGAAGCAGGTACAAAAACTATTGTCTTTCCCTACTCATATTTTTCTTGTGGCAGTTTATTATCTGCCCATTGGTTGATTTCTCTAGTTCATTTTATATTTGTTAACTATTTCTCTGTCTGAATATAGCTGTAATACTGGATGTTAATCAACTATTCAGTCAGTTAATCAATTACAGTCACACAGCAGTCAAAACTAATCCCAATGTCTTTCGTTAAAATAAAGCAGAAATGTTTGCATATACAAGTAAATGGAAAAGATTGATTGATTTATCTTTAACTTTCAGTATCTTAGATATATGGTGTTAATAATATACATTGTGATAACTCACCGCTTTCTTTACATAGCACGAACAGGAAATCAGCTACTAAGTCCTTGACCTCTGTTATTGGTGATGTTAACAGTTTACACAATCTATAAATAAATTTATGTGTGAGCTGTTTAAATTACTAACTATCCATGATCTTCATACCCCAGACCCCAGACCCCAGACTGATCAGCCATTTTTAGACTGTCTTCTGCAAATTACTGTTGACAGTGGCAAACAAATTTTATAAACTCTAAAGATGATTCAGGCCAGATTTGGTTGAAATTGGCTAGGTAGTTCAGAAGACAACATTTTTTATAGTCAAAATACAATGACCTGTCAGGTATTTTTTACCTATTGGTCAACCAATTCTTAATACAGATAACAGCTGTTTAGAAAAGTGCTTCAATCTATTTACTTTAAAGCTCTTCGTCAGTGATAGCTTGGACATTTAAATTGCAGCTACTCATGTGTGACTCAGGTAACTTTTAAACTTCTAACTCATTATACCCTTTGTCAATCTCTCCAATAAAGTTACCTGAGTCATGCATGGATAGCTGCAATTTAAATGTCCAGCTCTTTCTGAGTAAGAGCTTTAAAGAAAACAGATTGAAGCAGTTTTCTAAACAGCTGTTATCTACTTTTGAAATTGATTGAGCAATAGATAGAAAATACCTGACAGGTCATAGTATTTTCACTATAATAGTTAACGATGATGGCAAGTAATGGAAATAGTTCACTTTGACCTTTAGACAAAGGCAGATAAAAGAAAACAGATTCCATAATGTTCTATCAAAAAAAGATCTGATACTATTAATCAAGTGACCCATTTTTATGTTTATGATTTATTTATGTTTCATCAAACCACAATATTCCAACTGCACGACTTCCGCTCTAAAGATTCTTTCTAATTATCTGAAATATAATATCCACAACTGTCTTTTCAAACATTTATTAGCATGTACATGTGTCATGATTTAGCTGAAACATTGGAAGGCATAGTTACCAGTCAAAGGCAGAAGAGATCAATGTAGAAACAAGCAGATTAAACAAAGTCGATCTAGCGATCACTGATACCCCGGCTTTTGTAAAAATTTCTAACGTTTTTCGTGGACTGTGACCTTGACATTTGGCAGATTTCCCCCAAAATAGATAGGCTTCTTACCAACATAATATATAACAATATCCCACAGTTTCATTCCAATTGGATGCAAACATTTTGAGTTATTGTCCGGAAACTTTTTTTTTTCTAAAAATTTCTAGTTTTTCGCAGACTGCGACCTAGAAATTTGACGGATTTCCCCCAAAATCAATAGGCTTCTTAACAACATGATATATAACAATATCCCAAAGTTTCATTAAAATCGGATGCAAACTTTTTGAGTTATTATCAGGAAACGTTTTTGTTAAAATTCCTAACGTTTTTCGTGGACTGCAACCTTGAAATTTGACGGATATCACCCAAATCTATAGGCTTCTTACCAACCTGATATATAACAATATCCCAAAGTTTCATTTAAATCCGATGTAAACTTTTTGAATTATCATCCGCAAACCAAATGTGGACAGACGAACTGACGGCAATGAGGACCACTATATACCCCCGACTATGTCGACACAGAACGTAAGTCATAAAATAAATAGGAAATAGTCAATAATAATAATAGTAGTATCTAAATGATCTCTGTTTTTCTGAGGATTATTGAATTCAATGCATCTTGAGACCTACCTGTTTCTTAAGGTGTCACCATCTTCAGGTAACTTTTTTACTTCATCTTTCAAGGGAGGCAACACCTAAAATAGATTAATGTTTACCCTCCAAAAACTATAGTAAACAATACCAATGAAACAAATGAAAATGCAAAGTATATTTAATGGATGTTGAAAACTGTCTCTAAAGAAAATTATGTATTTTTCACAATTTACTTGTCCATGGAATTTCCACTTTTGTTCAAACAAGAAACATTGTGCAAAATGGTTTTTCAATTACTTTAAACATGTTAGCAGTACTCACCCTTATTCTACAGAACTTTCTTATACATCTGTTTGCACGGCACATTTCACAAAGACAGTGTAATATAGGGGTCAGGCTTTCCTTTAGTGACTTTGAAGGCTGTTATAATGAAAAGATTATAAAGTACAGGTACAGGGCCAATATGATTAAGAAATAGATTATTGCTAGCCTGCTCTATGCAAATTAGAACATGGTCAGACCTTATATTTGTCAATATTTTATACCGAGCGACAGCAAGGTATAAAATGAGGACAAATATAAGGTCTGACCATGTTCTAATTCGCATAGAGCCCAATTACAATAATCTATTTCGATTCTAATATGTCTAACAATTGTTTTAAAATTTCGAAAAGGCTCTAAGAGGACGCTTTCAATGGTAATACTGTTTTTTGAAACTAATAAGATATATCCCAAAACAGTATGTTTAAGCAAATAAAATTGACATAAACATATTTTCTCGTCATTTTATTGAATGTACATACCTTTTAAACAAAAATATTGAGAAATCTTAACGAAATTGCATTATTCCAGTTTGGAATTTTCAGTTGAGCGTAATATGATGTCGGAATTCTAATTGTGATGTCATATTAATTCGAATGTAGATTCCTTAAAAAAATAATGTATCGGGAGTATTTTAAATCATATAAATCTCAGAATTCAGGCTAAAAATAACTGCATTATTAACAATAACGATAATTATGGATAACACATAACAAACTGCATTTTTAAGTCAGTTTTTACATTTACACAAAACATACAGCTTACACATGTGCGAACTAAACTTATTGGAATTTTGACATGGCTTTGTTTACATACAGTTAAAGCAGGACGTCGTATCAGAATTGACATTAGATGAAACAACTATGATGCAATGATTCAGAAACAAAAATATTTTAAGTTTGTCTTTAAATTGGATATTTGTTGTTAATAGGTTGTACGCAACTTTTAGTAATTTATCAGCAATAACATGGCATCCTGTTTTTATTCTGGAAAATTGCCAGAGTACCAGATACAAACTCTCAATTTTCTGCAGAAAAAACTGCAATTCTTTTCAGTTAAGATTTAGTATAGCCAAATCTGATCAGTGAATAACTACTTGAACCACATAGTCATTGTTCCCCTTACTTCACTGGATGTGTCTACTGATGGAGATGCAAAGTAAGCAGTTTTTCATTTTGCTTTGTACTTGACCAGTATGGTAGATTAGGTTTTAGTAGCATTTTGTAGTTAACAACTAGACAAGTTAAACATACCAGTAAATGCATTAGTTCATTAAAACAGCTGTAACAATATTAATGTCTTTGGTTTGTTCATTTCAGCAGTTTTTAAGGAACTACAGGTAATATATTAAGGCAGGAAAATACAGCTAAAGAGCTGAACAGTGATTCTTAGAACATGAATGTCAATGATAGCTGGTAGATTTCCTGTACATGTTGGAGCTTATATCATCTATTTAGTCCAAAATTTGTTGTAGTTAAAAAAGGAAACCAAATGCAAATATAACAAGTGAAAAACTTCTACAAGACTGACCCATATAAAAACTCTTAGTAAGAATTGAAAGAGAAAATATCAATGCCAATACCTCTAGATTTTCTATTCTAATGCAGTTCTTGATGTAATGTCAATTCTGATTGGATAACGTGAAGAATTTCATGGCATCAATCGTGGAATTGATGCCGTCAGATTTTAATGCAAGCGCAGACGTTATTTCCGGCAAATAAAAAATTCCAATTTTGATCAGTTAATTTAGTTTTTTATTGCCGTAGCATTAGAATGGAGATAACTGTATTGTATTTGATTGTTTGTTTGAATGGTGTTTTAACGCCACTTTCAGCATTTTTCAGCTATTTCATGGCGTCCAGTTTTTATTGGGGGAGGAAGCCGGAGTACCCGGAGAGAACCCCCGACCTGCGGTAGGAAAACTGGCAATCCTTGTCAATTAAGATGGAGTCGAGTACACCCTGCCTGCAGTGAGAATCGAACCTGCAATCTCAGTGTTGACAGACCACGTGATCAATAGTAAACGAACTACCTTGACCACTCGGCCACCGAGGCCCCTGTATTGTATTTGAAGATTTGCCGACATCAATTGGTGATTTGATTGTCGGAAATATCTGTTTACTGGCTCCGCTTACGCGTCACCAATAAACTCAATTTCCGACCATCAAATCACCAATTGATGCCGGTAAATCTTCAAATACAATACTCCTAAATATTAAGCAAAGGATAAAATTTGAATGTCTGAAGCATTAATACATACAAGTACCAATACATATTTATTATTGTAATAAACTTATTTCCATAAACTATTTTATCAATGACTTTGCGGGGGCCTCGGTGGCCGAGTGGTTAAGGTAGTTCGTCTACTATTGATCATATGGTCTGTCAACACTGAGATTGCGGTTAGATTCTCACTGCAGGCTGGGTGTACTTGACTCTAATCTTAATTGACAAGGATTGCTAGTTTTCCTACTGCAGGTCGGGTTTTCTCCGGTTACTCCGGCTTCCTCCCCAATAAAAACTGGACACCCTGATAAAGCTGAAAAATTGCTGAAAGTGGCATTAAACATCAATCAAACAAACAAGCAATCAATGACTTTGTTATACATGTAACATAATTGATTACTTATAACAACCAGAGGTTCAAAAACCATCTGTGTAATAGAAAAATTTGGAATTTTTTCTTTTAATCATACCATTTCATATATACTGTGAAAACTTATATTATTACAATTCTTTGTTCAACTCTTACCCTGTCCAATCTGTTGTATAGAAAGTTTAATAAAACGATTATTGCTTCCATATTCCTCCCGTCATATTCTACTTCCTTGTTCTCTACGCCCTCTATGTCCACTTCATTCAGGGGTATTAACAATTCTTCATAACAATCTCGTGGAATATTAGTTAACAGGTTGACTGTATGGCTATAACAAATTCATAGTAATACATGTAAACAAACATAAGCTGTGTACTGGCTGCCAACGAAAATAATGCATATGTATTTGCTTTCATTATATCTCATAAAATATTATTTAAAATACTCTTTCCTTAGAATTTACATGCAGATTCCTTTTTTTTAAACTGTCCTATTTTCCAAATTTTTGGAAATCTGAATGGTAGATTAAAAGATTAACATGACACATTACAAGTATCTAGCTTTCAACTGGTTGACACATGACACATTACAAGTATCTAGCTTTCAACTGGTTAACACATGAAACATTACAAGTATCTAGCTTTCAACTGGTTGACACATGACACATTACAAGTATCTAGCTTTCAACTGGTTAACACATGACACATTACAAGTATCTAGCTTTCAACTGGTTGACACATGACACATTACAAGTATCTAGCTTTCAACTGGTTAACACATGAAACATTACAAGTATCTAGCTTTCAACTGGTTGACACATGACACATTACAAGTATCTAGCTTTCAACTGGTTGACACATGACACATTACAAGTATCTAGCTTTTAACTGGTTAACACATGAAACAATTACAAGTATCTAGCTTTCAACTGGTTAACACATGAAACATTACAAGTATCTAGCTTTTAACTGGTTAACACATGACATATTACAAGTATCTAGCTTTTAACTGGTTAACACATGAAACATTACAAGTATCTAGCTTTCAACTGGTTAACACATGAAACATTACAAGTATCTAGCTTTTAACTGGTTAACACATGACACATTACAAGAATCAAACTTTTACCTGGTTGACACATGACAAATTACACAAACCAAACTATTACCAGGTAAACACATGACTTGAACCAAACTATTACCAGGTAAACACATGACTCGAACCAAACTATTACCAGGTAAACACATGACTCGAACCAAACTATTACCAGGTGAACTTATGAAATATAACAGATATCTACTTTTTCCCAGTTAACACATGACACATTGCAAGACTTTAATTTTTACCTGGTTAATTCTTCTTGTCTGTCTTTAGATAAGGTTTTAATCATTAACAAATCTCTCAATACGCTAACCAGTCTCATAAAGTGACCTTCTTCTTCCTAAAGTAAATAATGTATGTTATGTTGCTGGTTATCTTCTACAATACACAGACTGTCTAAATGAAGGAATCCTGACAACAATTTGGGATTCCATTCTCTGCAGAGGGTAACATGGGTAATCAATTGATATAAAATAAATCGACAAAGTAAATGACAATATTCAAAATGCAATTTCGTTGATCTTACCGTTGCTGATGTCCATGGGGTTTGAATCAAACTTACATATATTAAAATAAAAATGAACCTTAGGAAAGATTATTAAACTGCAGAGAAATAAACAAACAATATGCATATTATATGTTTATCTAACATTTTCATACAAAAGTACATTATAATATCTACTATTCAATCATTTTTTATAAAAACTCAAACAGTTAAATTCTAAATTTGGGGTTTTCAATCCCTACTTTGGATTGTGTAAAATTTGTGAAGATGTGCAGTTAATCTTCCAGCAGTTCATACTGATTATGTCATTAAAAGTATTTACTGAAAGTACATCTTGTATCATATACATAAGAGATTCCAGATTGTGTAACAGTTCAGTTGGACCTTATAAAGTAATCCATATTATCGCTTCTTTGCAGTATTTTCCTTTTATCTTTGTGTGCAGTATTATCCCATCTCACCTCGATGTCAAGATGTGGTGGTAAGTAAACACTGACTTCAAAATGTTACAAAACAGCAGTAAACAGATTATTTACATTTTATGTAGCTCGATGCATTTCCTGGTCATCTCATCTCAGGGCTGTCGGACTCTGGAGAG
Organism: Limnoperna fortunei; assembly: GCA_944474755.1. Taxonomy (NCBI): domain Eukaryota; kingdom Metazoa; phylum Mollusca; class Bivalvia; order Mytilida; family Modiolidae; genus Limnoperna; species Limnoperna fortunei. The sequence continues at coordinate 23,862,072 of OX104120.1, forward strand.
ATATGGATGAGAAAATGCATCTTATTTCAAAAATTGTAAATAATCTATAATTATATATACTTAATGTTAGATAAATCTATGTATTACTGATGGTATCAAAGTTTATTTTCATTTCTGGTACTTCGCAGTACTATTGGCAAACATCTGTGAACAATTATTGTTTACCTCGTCAAGTGTATTTTTATCCACTGTCACTGTTAAGTTAAACAAGATCTTTAGGATTTCACACACCAAATCCACTTCCTGGTCCACCAATCCTGTGTTCCTTGCCTCAGCATCACGTAATGTAAGATCTACTACTTCCATCAGGTAGGTAAATCCATGCAACTCGTAACGAATCATTGGTCTGACAATGGATAAAGTCAATGTTGCACATATGCAGAGTAAAGAATGACATTTTTGACAATTTAAAAAATATGTCAATTAAAATTCCACAGTATAACTATCAAGATTGGAGAAATCTGTTAATCAAAGAGTTCTTATGTAAGACTCTGTTTTCTTTAATTTTAAACAGTAGTGATTTGATAGATCAAATACAAAGTCTTCTAACCCAAATTTATGGTCATGTCAAATTAATAACTGGTATTTTATTTTGTACTTCATTTTTAGCAGAGTATTTTTAATAAACAGCTAAAATTAATACAATAATAAATAACTATTTAATACTTTTCATTGTTTTTCAATAAATTTTACAGTTTCTGAAAGGACTATTTTTCTCTGGTATGAGAAATGGTAGGCGTTAATGACATAATTACATAATTCTAAAGCAATCAACAGATGAAAACCACCTGTTTACTAGAGACAAGAAATATTTTTTGCACACTGGTTAAGTGGTTTGTATATTATGTAAAAAAACAGAGAAGGATTGATATAATATCACAGAAGAACACTTTATAACTTGTAGTTAACTTGTTATTGAAAAATTTTCTACTAGGAATTGATACAAAATTTCTTGCATTAAAAGTAAAGTTCTATGATTTAAAAGTTGAGTTATTACTCTATGTGATTGTTGAGTTATTACTCTATGTGAGTGTTGAGTTATTACTCTATGCGATTGTTGAGTTATTACTCTATGCGATTAATCTCTTACCTTGTTTCAGAACACAGAGCTGTCAGTAAAAATAACATCCTCATGTCAAAGAACTGTAAGACATGAAAACATGGTTAATACAATATGTTGTCCACAAATAAAAAAATCCAACCTAGAAAAACTGCAAGCAATTCTCACTTCTCGATACTTGAAGTTGCTGCCTCCCACCCAAATATCATTCCTATCAAAATATAAAATATAATGTGCACAATGGCACTATGTGATTCTGTGAAAGTTTAATCAAATTCCATTCAGTGGTGTAGGTGGCATTGTGGATGGGGTGGGGACATAAATATATGCTGTTCCATTTAAACATACCAGTCACCTATATAGATGTAGGAGAGGCATTTTTCACTATGGATTATAGGTTGTTTGTTCACACGCAGAAAATGGTAAATCCTAGATACCATACAAGTTTTTAATGAAACTGCTTCAATCACAAATATAAAGAATGAAAACCCACCCACCTTAACTTTTTCATTAATCATAAGAGTATATAAGCCATCATTGGCTATCTATAACACACAGCTATTAAATTACATAATATTTCTAACTAATAAGGTTTCCTATTAAAATCTTCATTTTTCATAAATATTCAACAGATCCATTGTTAACTGATTTAGAAGACTGGTTAATGATCAGTAACTATTTGTTACTACAGTAAAAACTATCTGTGTTCGTATGAACACAATTTTAAAATTTAACCAGAACCTAATAAAAGGATCGCTTACAAGGAGCTGATAAAAGGATGGCCTTGATTGGTTTAATTATATGCAGCAATTTGTACATCAACCAATGATAAAGTTACTTGAAAAAAAATGAACCAAGGTTGATGGAGACAGAAAGAGTAATGAAATCTGTGGTGACTACCAATGTGGATTGATTGAATGATTGATTAAATGTTTGCTTTATGTCCAGCGAGCAGTATTTCAGCTATAATCAGGACAAGAACAAGTTAGCACACAATAAATAAAGGGAAAAAAAGGGTTTAGATAGGACACAGGGAACAAAATTTAGACTGCAAGTGGAAGAAAGTACAAGGAATATATACCTGAGGGTTCGTTACAACTAACCTCCAAGCTACAATAGTATAGCTACATTGATTTTTTTTTATCTCATAAGAGCTACAAAGATGTCCCATTACTTGTAATAGAGCAAAAACACCATCGGGATTTATACATTTTCCTGGCTACTAAACTGCTGTCTTAGTTTAATATTTTTCCTTTACAACCTTGGGTTTTATCCATATTACGTGCTATTTAACTCTTACTTTTTATTCTTAACTATTTGGCTTTGGCCAGATACTACATAAATGCTTTGCAGGTAAACCGACCCCATTACTTCCCTCATTACAAATTATGAAGAAATAATTTAGTGATTTACTCACATGAGCATTAAATTTTTATTCAAACTAGTTGAACAATTTACCTTAATTTCAAATTTTAATGCTGGATCTTTATAAGTTTTAAGTCTTTGTATTGTTCCTTCTAAGCACCCATTTTTACTGAAAATAAAAAAAAAAAGTGTCAGAAATACTATGATGAATTTTGCAATTGCACAAGTTTTCAATGAAGTCATCTAGCATAAAGTAGTAGCTAAACTTTTGATGGAATGATGTACATTTGGACATTTCTTCATAGGCTAGGGCAGCATTAAGGTGTTGCAATGGTTGAATTTTAATATGAAGTTGGAAAGTTTTATCAAATAGGTATGTATTTTATAAAATACTGTAAACCTATTTATTTTTGCTGCATCAATTTCTTCATAGGCTAGGGCAGCATTAAGGTGTTGCAATGGTTGAATTTTAATATGAAGTTGGAAAGTTTTATCAAATAGGTATGTATTTTATAAAATACTGTAAACCTATTTATTTTTGCTGCATCAATTTTCATGGTTTATGTGATGTTGACTTATTCCTGGGTTCTTATTTTTGCTGTACAGTCGAACCTCGTTATCTCGAACTTGGTTGACTCGATACCTCGGTTATGTGGATATAATCTTTAAGTCCCGGCATTTTTCAGATATCAACAATGAATTTCTTCCTCGGATGTGTCAATCTCGGTTGTTTCGATTTTTCTCTTAACTCGATGGATTTTTGTAGTCCGGACAATATTAGTGTAATTGTAACCTCGTTGTCACGACTTTAATTTTGCTCTCGATATCGGTGTCAAAACTAACAATTTCATTTGTATTTTGTATTGTTACTGAATTCGCGTCTGTTTATTTTAAACACCTGTCATTTAGTAATTAAACACGATTATTGATTGGCTATTACAATTTGAATTGGCAATTTAATAAAATGAATTGGTAATCCAAGCGCAGTACATGCATTACTAAGGTTAGTTGATGATCCGCTAATTACTGTCCGAATTATTTTGTCATGTTTAATTAAAAATGATAATTATTGAAATTTTCTTTTGATCTGATCAATGATATTTGTGATCAAGTTTCATTCTTTAAAGGCATTCTGTTATTTTTGTTGACGTGTGTTGTCAATTAGGTAAAAAAACCAGTTTGTATTGCTTTAATTAATTCTTTCGAACTGTAAGTTGATATGTGTTTTCTTGAAATGTTTTTCCATGATTTCGTAATAAAGTTTATAAATTTGATTATACTATTTATTAATTATTGTCGAATTATTTGAATGGACATACTTCATACATAACACGCTACAAATACCGTGACAAACAGTATCGAAACCAATAAACATGAAATAAATACCCTTAGATTTTAAAAACATCACATAATGAAAATGACGTCACACCCTTAACTCGGTTGACTCAAACTTCGGATAACTGGATATATTTTTTAGGGTCCCGCAAACTTCGACTTATCAAGGTTTGACTGTATTTATCTTGATTCTTTAGGGTATAATATAATTTGTGCACTTTCACTGGTATTATTTTTCTCAGATTTTATTGGAGCACAAAAATAGTTGTGGAAGCCTCTCCTATTTAAGTATATTAAGATGAAAAAATTGATCAAAGACAGAAATTGCTGGATTTCGTTTAACATGAAGTAGGTGAGCGACAGACCTGAAATCGAATCCCACGTTATCATGGTTATGGGAGGCCATGCTGATGCTGCATACCAAATTTCAAGAGAATGTGATTAGTTGTTGCTGAGAAAACTGTTACGAAAATTTTTTCCCCACCCGCCAGACATTCACCATACTATAACCCAGATTTTCACTCTGTGAAATCCAGCCAATAGACAAAAATAGCTATTTTTGCTTATAACATAAGCAGCAAAAAGCTTGTGCCTTTCAAAGGTTTATAAAAATGTACATGTTTGATTTTAACTCCTCGAAACACATATGGATGAGTTAAAGGTTAGATTCATCCCTAGATTAAAAATCATTTTTTTTCAAAAACAATTTGGTTTAGTCAATACAGTAGTTTATATATCAATAATAGAAATGTGAGAATTGTACAGTACACTGGATAATTATTACATGTACTTAAAACAGACAAGATTATTTTGAGGTCATACAGGTCATACATACAAAACAAGGACAACTTCAGGTTGATGTGTACTCTATAACTTTTGCATGCCAATTCATACCACTAAAAAAAAATGATGTCGACGCTTTGATTTACCATTTAAATTTAGAATACCTTATAAGAAACGTTTTAAAGTCATTATGTACTTTTCACAGATATTCTGTTTGATTTTGTTTGATGGAGTTTAACGCCAATTTCAGCAATTTTTCAGCTATATCATGGCGTCCAGTTTTTATTGGGGGAGGAAGCCGGAGTACCCGGAGAAAACCCCCGACCTGTGGTAGGAAAACTGGCAATCCTTGTCAATTAAGATTGGAGTCAAGTACACCCTGCCCGCAGTGAGAATCGAACCCGCAATCTCAGTGTTGACAGACCACGTGATCAATAGTAGACGAACTACCTTGACCACTCGGCCACCGAGGCCCCCACAGATATTCTGAAATTAACATGTGGTATGAATGTCCAATTAACTAGAATGTCTGTTCTTTCACTTTAGAACTTAGATTTTTAGAACACAATTTAGATAGATCACTCTACACAGTGAAACATAAACAGGATGTCTGTGGCTGGCAACAGACTGGTTAACATAGGCATGTGTCTCCGAGGACCAATTTGCTGATGAAACAACTTCCTTTAATGCACTGTTGTGTAACTGTACTTACCTGCAAATTCTTTGGGCATGTGTACTATTAAATATTAAATTGCACAAACATTTCTGAGCTTCAACTATCACTGAAAGTGGAAAACAAATTATTGGTAACTAAAATCAATGAACTAAGAACTGAAAATGTTTTCTACTAGTCTGAGAATCCTCTACAGTCCAATTCTTATTTAAACTTTGATGGGAGCATGGGACATCAGAGAGCTCTCCAAAGAACAGTAGATTTTGGTACACAGGTCTGAGTTGTTACATTTCACAATCTCACGATGTTATTAAAATGTTTGTGTGGGTCAACAATATATAAATCGCTTCTCTAGATATTTTTCTCTATGAAAATAATAATCTTTACTCCAATCAAAATAATTTTAATCTGTTCCTAAGCTCATATTTATCACTACCAAAAACAGTGTAGACGAATGGGTAAGCATGAATTAAATAACTTTCCTTTGCGTTAATAAGCTCCCATAATGCATTGAGTATCTCAAAGTCTCAACAATTATCAGAAGTTAACTATCAACAATCATTCAACTGATAAAAATGAAAGTAAAAACTCATACAGAAAAAGCCTGATAACATCAATGTATATGCATTATAAATAAAATCAATAGTGTTCTGTGTGGTTTGGTACCTTAATTCAGCGTTAACATGTATCTTCATTGTGTGTATAGGAAAGACATTTCTAACATAAACACAACTTTTCTACTATGTGTTTCAAATAAGACAACAATTACAGTACTGCAATTTGATTTTCCTGTTGAATGATTCAACAATTATTTGCATAACACCATTAATGCTTAAACAAAGCTGACCAGAATCTGACCTTTGACCTTCTACGATGCAACATTGGAAAAGGGGAAGAGCAAGTAAAAGAATTATACATAGTCAATCCTTTAAACAATTATTCAGGTACTAACCATCTTGATCGCCTCCATCTTCAATAGTCACACATTCAAGATTGGTCTGTTCAGCATAATGTTTTAATCCAGCCATCTTCATAATTACACCTAAAGAATACTCTGAAGTCATGTTGACAAGTTTGTCTTTCTCTCTGCTAAATAACCGCAGCATTTGTAATGCCAAGATGTGACAATGAGTTGATGACTGTTCATTTTCTAATCTCTTTAATAAACTGTTTATACATTCCTGAAAATGAGCAACACATGAAAACAATTGTTCAGATTTGCAGGTACTATTAAGGATGTTTTCACGAAACTTCAATTTGAATTACTACACTGAAGGTGTCTTCTACAAATTAAGAAAAGGTACAGATGGTAAGGTTGTCTAAAAAATAAGGAAACCAAATCCTACAAACAAATGGACAAATAGAAAGGCATAATAAACACTTTTATATTCAATGTATTACCGTACACATGTAGTAATGATAACAAATAAACCCCCAGTGATTTCTCAAAATCTTGTTGTGTCTCTTCACATATAGTATTTGTCAGGTTGACAAAAATAAACAAATATTACATAAAACACTGTTTGAAAGTTTGATAAATTTAGATGACATGATTATGAATATTGGTAAACATTTTCATACCAAACTAGATGCCATAATATAGCTGAATAATTGCTAAAAGTGGAATTAAAGTACAAACAAACACATCTCAATGTCTGTGTATATGTTGACAAGAAACCTTTTTGCAATGCCAAAAAATGTGATAGAATCAGGAATCAGGCTGAAATCAAAAGGAGTGCAATTACTGCATATAAAAATTTTCTACTTTGGTGGTCATTATGAAACACAAATAAAACTCCATTGTAACTAGCAGATGCCACAGCAGTGAGTTCACAGAACAATATAACATATAAAACTCCTTTGTAACTAGTACATGTAGATGCCACAGCAGTGCGAACAAAGAACAATATTACTGAAGTCAAAATTTAAGGGATGAAATGGAAATTTTTGCAGGTACAAACTGTCACAGATCATGTGATCTTAATGACTAGTACTTATTTTTCATGGTTTTAATCCGGATCCCATTAAAGTATAAAGTTTGTGGATTTGTGTTAGTACTGTTTTTCACTGATTTTATTGGACCACAAACCCAGCCAAAATTAGTACATCGTAATCAATGTATGTTCACAGTATTAACATTTCAGCTACATGTAAATATACCAGTGATCATTTTTATTAGTTGAATTTTGTTTTAAACTTTCATGATGTTTTATGCAATTTCCAGCAAAATTTCACTTATATCATAGGACAACTGGCAATACCTCTCAAGTAAGATAGGAGTCAAACACACCCTGCCAGCAGTTAGACTCAAACATACAACCGAAGACGTAAGTGTTGATTAATTTGTTGATAAAGCTACAGAACTGTACCCAGCAGATCATAATCCATTGACAACTAAAACAAACTTTATTACACCAGTTTATGGGTCAGCTTCAAATTTGGTTCAAACTAATTGAAAATGGTATTTTAACAGTTACAGTAGACTAATACCTCGATGACAAAAACAAAACTAAGTATCTACGATCTTAAATAGCTATAAAATTAGAAAACTGTGTAAAAATAAATAAACTCCATATTTTGCCCATGTTTCGACAACCACTGCTGTCTTTATTCAAGGCATATGCACAAATGACAAAAACAGATGTATATACATATTTGAATGTCAATAACAACAGCAATAACATCATAAAGGGGAAAATAAAGTAAAATGGTGAAATTGAGTAGTAATGTTACGTTTGGTTAACATGTCATTTACATACACAATGTTTCTGTGCCACAAGAGATTAAATTTAATTACAATCATTTTCATATATATCTTAATAAAATACGACAAACCTGCTTTGTGTCTATCTTTAAATCTGGAAAACTAAATGTCTGTGCATTCTGAAACAAACACAAAATATATGTTTATTGGGTATAAATGAGTCTGACTAATTAAGTGTACAAATTAGATTTCTGTAGGTATATTTACTACATGTACATAAGTTCTGGACTTAATCACCATCATTAATTTTTTTTTCATTTTGCTGTTTACATTATACTTGTATACAAAATATGAAAACGAGTTGAAGTATTTTACATGTTAATTTCTGTTAACAACACTTTTGCCAATGTTCTTTTAAAATCACTTTCAACGTAATCTTTTATTATATCCAAAAAAAAAAAGAAAACTATGTTTTGTTACAGGTATACGTATATTGTCAATAAATGAAATTCTTAGTTTGATATGTGCACATTTCTGATAATCCCTATTAATTAGATAAATGATTTGTCACAAAAATCATTATCAAAATAACAGGAATATCCCATTATATTCTGGTTCAATGAAGAACATTGGCTTTTGATTTACAATTAGTCTTGAATGTCTGCATATACATTTATCTGAACAATCAGGGATAGATACATTAAACATGTGGAGGATATGCACCTTCCTGCTTTTCAGGAAGTATTTTTTAACAAGTGAACATCTTACAGGTAATATCTTATTTGATATAATGAGTGTCAGCACAATAAAGATACAATGTACCTCTAGAATTTATAATTTTCTATTTTGTATATTGGATCATTTCAAATGATGCATGATATCAGCCCTGTTCCCAATATATTTTTTCTCGAAACACAAGTAAATATTCTAAACAACTCAATCAAATCATGAAAATCAAAATAGTAAAAAGCTGCAGATTACAGACAACTTTGAGAATTTTGGTTATTAAGCTTGTCCCCTGTATCTACATTGTATTTCTTACCATAACCAAAATCAGTTTACATTTGGCTAGTGGTGTTCTAGTAGGTATTGAAGATGCATAGATTTTATGTTGCAGTATTTTCCACAACACTAATAATTGCTTATTGTGTATAATACTGATTTCATTATATTAAAATGTTTATTATAAATATCATGGGTTTCATAGTTTAAATGGCAGAGGCACAAAAAGAATCAATCAGAATGAAGCATGGCTCCATCATGAAAAATATTAAAACAATGTAAAGTATGATGTACATGTAAAGCATGGTACTTGGTATGAAAAAAGAATGAAATTTTTGCATTATGGACTTAAATGTTAATTCAGAAGCTGTTTCAAACCGTAGAAATCTTAAACACAGTAGTGTATCGTTTAAAGAAACAGCCTATATGTCGTTAGTTCGATCGATTTTTTTGCATTATGGACTTAAATGTTAATTCAGAAGCTGTTTCAAACCGTAGAAATCTTAAACACAGTAGTGTATCGTTTAAAGAAACAGCCTATATGTCGTTAGTTCGATCGATTCTAGAATACTCATGCACAGTATGGGACCCGTACCTTCAAAAAGGTATCATTCTATTAGAAAGTGTGCAGCGTCCGGCCACCAGACTTGTCAAAAACAATTATAACAATAAAAGTAGTGTCACCGAAATGATGAACAGCCTAGGTTGGAAGCCGCTAGCTGAACGCCGTAGAGAATTACGTCTCACTCTACTTTTTAAAATCTTGAACGACCTGGTAGTGCTACCCACTGACCCACTGGACTTATATCTAAACCCACGTAAACAAAAGAAATCAAACTCAAAAGCATTGAATTATATACATTGTAACACTGATACTTTTAAAAATTCATTTGTACTGAGAACAATTAAAGACTGGAACTCTTTGGCAGATCAGTGTGTTACAGCGAAATCTTTATCTCAATTTAAATCAGAACTATTAACTTTGAATCCCATATCTGCTCAGCACGATTAACATTAGCGCACTCCCCCCCCCCCCCCCCCCACTCAAAGATTAATGCTCAATAGTGAGCCACTTTTGAGTACAGAAACAGAACAAACCAAATCAATTATTAACGTGAGTGGTATGTAATTAGAATACCATAATTTGGCATAAATATATGTTACAAAAGCTACTGTTACAGTTGACTGTTATATTGCAAAACTATTTTAAATACCACACAAGTACATACCAAACACAAAATAACATTAAATGATTTCAAGCTCATTAAAACCCATTTTCTGAAAATGATAAGGATTTAGTTTTTCATTTAATGATTTAATAATTTTTTGGTAATTTGGTTCTAACTACCTTTGCTGTAAATTCAAGAAGCAGTCCACATGCTTCTTTATCTGAACCACTGTTCAAAATACGCAAACATGTCTCGTCAATGTTCATTTTTATGAAGAAAGTTGTCTACATAGTATGTTTAACAAGCAGATTCAGCGACATCTTCAGCTTCATCATTTTTATGTTACTCGGTATAGTACTCGACAAAACACGTCAACATTTGGAACTATCGTTAAGGAATCAAAATAATGCTCCGCTACGGATTTTTATATAACTAATTAGTATGAATAAAGGGACCCTACTCTTATTATCTATTTTATGAATTCTTATAGCCAGTGGCGGATCCAGAAAGGGGGGGCATAAGGGGTGTACGCCCTCCCCTTTGAATAAAAGGAAAGGAAAAAAGAGAATAGGGAGGGTAACAACCCGCGCCAAAGAATCCGGGACATCGTTTCGCCCCGAATCCCGTTCGCACTGAGTCGTTTCGCCCGTACTTTTATAATATATATAATTATAGATAATTGTATATTACGTGTGCCAGTGTTATGGTTTCTTTAAAGGGAAACTTCACGAAACTTCAAATAAAAAGAAATATAATTGCCTTTTGATGTTTTATTGTATTCTTTACCGTTACGCTTTTAGAGTGGATTAAATTACTTTTTTAAGTGCATGTTTTTACTCTTTCCATCTTTGACATATCATGGATCTAAATTATTATAGATGTACAGAAAATTCTTATTTTATTTTATTAAGTCAGTTTAACAAATCTGTACTGCTCTACAGTTATACCAGTCTGGCATTTACGGTGCTGCTTTGGTCGTACAGGATCAGTACAACGAATGCAAAGACGGTTGAATGTGAAATGATTGCCATTTGTGTGATATTTATATATTCAGGTGAGTTTTACAGCTTATGTTTTGGCTAATCAAACTTTGAACTTTTAATTAACTGACACGATGGCACAAGTAAAGCTCTAGATCAAATGTATTCTTAGTTTGATTGAAATTTATGTCAAGCATTCTATTGTTCGTCTTGTATAATTCAGTAGCTCGCCTTGCTCCAATATAGTGCGCAAATAATTTATTTTCATTGCAAAAAATATCTCGAATGCAAAAGGCCCCGCACGTTCAAGATATACCTAAAAATGTCAGTAAAAATGACGAAACTGAGAATTTAAAAAATCTTAGCTAACTGATATCATTCAAATTTGGGGGCCTCGGTGGCCGGGTGGTTAAGGTAGTTCGTCTACTATTGATCACGTGGTCTGTCAACACTGAGATTTCGGGTTCGATTCTCACTGCAGGCAGTGTGTACTCGACTCCAATCTTAATTGACAAGGATTTCCGGCTTCCTCCCCCAATAAAAACTGGACGCCATGATATAGCTGAAAAATTGCTGAAAGTGGCGTTAAACACCATCAAACAAACAAACAAACAATCATTCAAATTTGAGGTAAACTCTTTGTCCGGATTTGGAAAGACGCTCTAGCTGTCATAGCAAATAGACTACGCAACATACAAAACAGGTTTCAAAACATACAGTCCTTTTTGCCAGCATCAAACATGTCAAACATCAATATTACTATATGATTTAAGAAATTACTTCAACTAAATGACATGACATACGACAAACGGCAGAGAAATCTTACGGCACAAAAAGTTTAGATCAACGAAAAACATATATATGTTATTAGAAGGATGGGTCCCTTATCAAATCTGTAACATGGGGGAATTTAACCTCTATATTGTCAGAAGATAAAAGCGGGCTTCAGAAATATTGTGAGGCAAGCTACCCTAACCCCAAAGGTGGCGCGAATCTGTGAATACTGAAGAATTCTAAAGATCTGTTAGAGAACCTGCAGTCTAGGTAACACTCTGATTTTAAAATGTAAAGCTTTATTCACATAAAGACGATGCATAACACTAGTTCCGAGATACTGAAACCATCCGAATGCTTGGCTTTCGGTTTAATAACATAAGCTGTAATCTTTGTTAGACGTGTTTTACAACAGACCGTCTGCATTCCAATGGGTATCAACTGTGCTCCCTTGTTGCTGACCTGTTTGTGACATTTCCTAATGTAAAGTTTTCATTTTTATGTGGCAATATTTCAGAAGCACCTACATCTTCCACATTATTTCTTTATCGATGGCGTCTTCCGACAGAAAAGCTATTTAACCAATGGTTCACAGTGGCAAGATTGAAGTCATCACTTAAATTTTCCGGCCGCCATCATGAATAAGTTGACCGTTACGGAATATTTGTTTGACACATGACCATTGATTCGTTCGTTTGGCGCAGGGACAGTCTATACTAACGGAACGTATACGTCAAATTTCAGCAGTGGCACAGAAATATCGAACTGTAATTTAGGTTTAATTAGGAGTGACATGTCCCGTTAGTATAGACTGTCCCTGTTTGGCGCAACCGCTTTCACCGTTCTCAATGCAAATTACTATCCCATATACGGAAAATAAACAATTTTAACCATAATTATGACAGGTGCCACGCGTGAAGCAGGAGTTGCATTCAGCAGCACCTGTACTTGGCTAGGTTTTAGTGTTTTAGTGTTCGTGACATTTAGTTTTTTCGGTGTTGTAATGTGTGTCGGTTAGTTTTTGTTGTTGTTCACTCTCGATTGTTTAACATTGGCTGCGCACGTCCCTGAAATACTGTTTATTAATACTCCTCGGTATCATCGATTCTTTTTCTTATTAATGTTTGTTGCAACTAATGTGTTTCTTTCATTTTTGAGAAGCAAAGCATGTTTCTTGTAATTACCAATAATTCTAAGAAAAGCTGATAGCCATGCAGGGCCTGGGGGGGGGGGGGGGGGGCAAAAATATTTAGCCATGTTAGCTGATTATCTTTTAAAAGTATTCTCAATCATAACAAAATAAGAAAATTCTTTGTTTTAATAATATTTTTATTTATTATGGACTACCCCTAGAAATTAGTTTTATTGTTTATATAGTTATATATATAATTTCCTAAAGCACCCGGATTTACCGTCGCAAAAAAAATCCTCTCCAGTAAGAATGCACACACAGAACGCCATGTATATCCGAATCCATTGTCCTGCTGAGTAGTATTAGATGTTAAAACGGATTCTATTGGATTTTAGTTGACCAATAAATGCAAATCTTGCAGCGAAACTTCTTTGTTAACTAGACGTCAAACGAAAACGATTTTGTCATGTTTTGTATTAAAACGAACATTGATTAGGTAATCGTGTTTGAGATAATGCTTTACACCTTATAATTTAATCAAACTAACAGTATTATCTTATTTTACTTTACGTGATTATAGTGAAATTAATTTGTACTACACTGTAGAAAAGGTCCTGACCTGGCCTCACTGCCACTGGGGTCACCGGTTGACGAACGAAATGCACCTTCGTCTCGGATAATTTATAACTTCTTCATACCATCATGACATAGAGATGGTGTTATATATCTGCGTTATTTTAGCTGCAGGGGCTAATATTTTTAATTGATTAAAATAAAAAGCATTAATTTATAATCGAACACGTGTTTATTAAAACTAATATTAGTGGAACCAGCTATATTTAACTGGAGTCTCACTCTGGACAATATTTTAGGGATTTGTATGATAGGTAAAGTCAGTTTGTCTTGTCCAGTTTAGCAAATTCCTACTGGTTCCGGGGGGTTGTTTGGTCGGCAGTAATATCAATACAGTCACTGTCAGCTGTGATAGCAGGTCGTTACTATATTTAAATATTATTTTAATTGTTTTTAATTGGAAATTGATAAAGGGTTAATTAAAACTGGTTTAATAATTAAATAAACAAATATTTTGTTTTTAATTAATTAAATTTTGATAACAGTGTTGATCAGTGCATGTATCTATGCTACCTGCTTTTAGTTTTAGTGCTTCTAGGCATGTTTTTTAAATTTATGCTCAGCTGTCTTAAATGAATCTTTTCCTAGTATATGTTTTAAAATGCATGTATTGTTCTGCTGTCCATCTGTAATACCACCCTGACTGTTTTATATACTTTGTATGAAAGTACCTTAATATGTATGTTAACCTTGTGCTGTCATGTTATGTTTTGTGATTTGTTTTGTTGGAAAATATTAAGTCGGTTAAAGAGCTCACAAGAGCTCATGTTATATGTTTGTTACTATGTATATATTATCCGACTCTAAATAAAATTTACTTACTTACTTACTTACTTAGAGGCAATAACCCTTTAATTATGAATTGTTTGCTTAACAACTGTAGGCTATGCTATGTGTGATTTACTCCAAGCTGACTTTAACATCAAAGATTACAAAATTGCAACAATTTATCGTAATTACACATACACATGAAACCATACCGTAGTTGAAGAAGAAGAAATAAAACGTAAAAATAACAAATTCTTATACATATGAAACTAGACCGTCGTGGAAGAAGTAAAAACATCAAAATAAAGAAATTAGTCTTTTTTAAGAGTGCCTTGCTTCTTGCATGCCCAATACCCATTTTATAGATTTCCACAAAGAATAAGCTCACTGGCCCTAAAAAATGCTAAATTATCCATACCCCACTGAATAGGCCATACTTTTCAAGTGGCAGTCAAAAGTTTGCTCCTGTTAGTCCATCCTTTATGGGCAAATGTCTAAAATTGCTTTCTATCGGAAACTATTGAACCAGTTAAAACCAAACAGCAAAATTCATTAAATGGTCTCAACAAAGGTAATGTTATTTATCCCAGTAGAAGATTCCCTATTTCACTCTGTAGAACATACACTAATAGTCATGGTTGTGATGTGTATCCATAGTCTAACATCCCAGAAAATTAGAAGATGGAGAAAGTCCTGGTAAAACACGTGTTTATGATTTGAAATTTAAAAAAATCTGTTCTACTCATCAAATTTAAGTTAAAATTTTAATTATATTTTCATCTTTTTTTCTACAACAAGAAATTGTGATGTTTTTCTTAGATTGTGCTTCAACTGTGATAAAAGTTAAATTCTTAAATCAGTTAATTAAACCAGAAACAATTTTATTTACATGTACCTTTTGGTGAATATGTTAGTCATCTTTACTTTTTTTTTACAGCAAAAGGTATGGGTAGAAGAGGGAGGAGAACAGTGTTGCAGTTAGGAGACAGTAGTGAAGGGTTTCTGGGTAAATTTCTAATGAAAACTTATCATAGCTCATTGTCTTGGGAATTCTGTTTGAAGTCTATCTCCTCATAATGAATGACTTAATGTACAAAATACTAAATATTGACAGGCAAAGAAAAACCAAATTAAAAAAGAATGTGCTAGATGCTGAAATCTCTAGACAAACAATATACCGGAGAGAGTAATCCTTCAGTTATCTCTTGGTCTAAATATTTCCGAGATATTTTTTAAGAAACATAGTGGTAAACTTTCGTACTCGTGTAATTATTATTTGCCACAAATGTAAGGGTCACTGATTATCACAAAAAAGACTTGAACATTATGGCAAGAGCTTATTTTTACATAGGAGAAATTTATTTTGACATTAAAACTTTTATTTAGAAAAAAATCTGTATTTTTACACATGGCTCCTTATTGTATACAAGAAAAAAGTATAGGGTCAGTAACAGACTTTTTTAAGAATTTAAGAATCTACAAAAAATATACACAGATATTGTATCTTTTAAATATAATTTTGAAAACAAATATTTCATGAAAACACTCTTTATGAATAGACCAGTTGAATTTTATCTGGAAATAATAAAGTACATCTTCATAAATTATGGGTCTATTTTGTAGCCAAATATGGATATAACAGACAAGAGGAAGAAGTTCAAGGTAAGCCTTACCTGTCTATTTATACCCCACAACACGAATTGGCTGGTTATTATGTTATACCCTCCATATGGATATGAGTGTCCATACATCCGCCTGTTCATCCCTCGTATTGTCTGTCCCTCCATCTGTCCATGCTTGTGTGGTTTCCAGATGATAACTTGAAAACGCATCAACATATTTTTTTAACAATTTGCAGAACTGTTAAGTACTATAAATTGAAGATCAAGTTGAATTTTCAGCACAATCCCATTTGCAGTTTTTAAGTTGTGCCAATTTGAAATTATTTTTATAGGTCTAAGGTCAAGATAAAAATTGTCTTCGGGGATGGATTGGTGTCATGCTATTAAAGCCGTTCCTTTAGGCTGATATGTAATTCAGTAAAATGTGTTCATCAATATTAAAAACAATGCAACGTGGCGCGGTATCCAGAGGTGTTAACCATCCCCGATTTTCCGGAATCATTCTGAATTTGGGTATAAAAATTCGCATTACGGAAATAAACCCGGAATTAGGCATTTCCACCATTGTGGCAATTTTAGTTTTTAATCTTTGTCAGTTGGAAGCTTGGTTTGATATTTTTGGTGTAAAAAAATGCCAAAGTGATTCCAATTTTGTTTGAAACATGTGCAGCAAAAGGTATTACAATTAAAGTTCAAATGCGTCTGGTTGTGATTTTGTGAAATTGTAAAGGTATTACAATATTGAATAAACATGTTATTTTATTAATGTTTGATCAATAAAATGTGCATCAGAAAGATGTTTTATAGTAAAAGACTGGCCAGAAAACTCTTTTGATATTGTTCTAAGTTCGGACATAGACATTTTATGTGCAAAGTTTCAGATTACTGATAATTGTGCCTAATTATTGAAAAAAATAATTAGGATTTAATTCTGGGAGTACTGAAAAGGTGTAAACACCTCTGGGTATCATTTAATGTCCCATTAAATGCCCTATTTTTAAACAATTAAATAGTCGAGCACTATATTGGACATTGAACAAAGCTATCATACCATATCCAACAAGAAATGGGACCATGGAGTCCCTGTTGTATTGGCAGTCCCATTTGTTGGTAATAAGTGTGTTTCTGTGATTTTTCTTAATACTGAAAATAGAAGAGAAGATAGAATCCAAAGAAATTTCTATAAGCTTCATCATACAATCTAATTCAAATTAAATCTTTCTCATACTCCCTCCTTTTTCCATGTGGAAAATCTAAAGTAATCTAGTTCAGGTCATATTCTATATAACACACTGACATAGATTCTTGAATGATTAATCTATACGAAAATGGTATGTGAAATGTCTCCACATGTGTCTTCATGTAACACCATAATTGCAACCTTATTTCACGAAGATGTACTGCTGAAAACAATCAAGCATCATGGCCTACAAACTTTTGTCACAGTATATTATAAAAGTCAAACTAAATGGCAGGAAAAAATTAGTTTCTAGTTACATTGAGCTTATATTTATATTTAGTAAGCCTGCATCACATGCCAATGAAAAGGTAGGTGATTACCAGAATTGATACTAGGGCTCAGTTTTTGAATAGAAAACATGTTGTGTAATTTCGATTTAAGATCAACATTTTGTGACCCCTATCCCTGAAACTGTTTCACCTGTAGATTTAAATAGTTCACCAGGTGAGTGCTTTGTTCACTATTGTTCATTAGCTTGTAAACACTGACATTACAGGTGTGAACCTTACTGCGGGGAGGGTGTGCATAACTTGAACCTTCACTGACAAGGATTGCCATTTTTTGCAGCCAGAGGTTGGGAGTTTTCACTGGTTAGTCAGGCATCCTCACCTAATAAAAACTGGATTCCATGATATTGCTGAAATTGTCATTAAACCTCATTCATACCTACAAAAAAAAAGCAAGTTAATGGCTCTCGGGAGCCTCTGGTTTAAGGAAGTTGCTAGATCTCAGGATTATCATTAAGTTATTTAAGTATTGTTTTCAATTGCTGGTTAGATTATTGGATATAAACGACTTTGGGTCGATTTACGCTGAATAAACCGCGAAGCGGATGTTGCAGCTTAAATCTATCCAAAGTCGTTTATATCCAATAATCTAACCAACAATTGAAAACAAACCTTATATTTTAAATTCTTAAGTAAAAATAAAGTAACAAGAACAATATTTTACAATTAATCAAATAATATTTGCAATTCACAATTTTAGTGTCGTCACTTGTTGTTTGCGGAAGAATTCATGTATAGTCAACGTCATCAATACATCTTATTATGACGTCACAATCAGTCATGTGCTGAAAAAACCAAGTTAGGTTATACGAAATAACCAACTTTGCTCATGTATTGAGTATTTAAACGAAATTAAAATATATTGTATTGAATTATATAGTGATGTTTATTACCAAGCAACACGATAAGTTCATTTTGAAATCTATGTTTTTAGGAGGAAATGATGAATCAGATGAGGATGTAGAAGAAGATGGTATGTACAATGTAAAGCCATTTGTCTTACTTTATATATACCTACACCACACACACACACACACACATATACTATAGTATGATTATATACTGTTCTGCTCTTAGAATCCATTATGTTGATAGTGATCTCCATCGATAATGACTGCAAACCCTGTAATTGTGTAAAATACTATTTATGCAACACTAATTTAATTCTTGTTTAGAATGGGTTAAATCATGAATGAAGTAAAAATTTTAATATTTTTATTTTGATGTTTTTTTCAAGTAAGAAAATAAGCTCCTATGAATTTTTATATTCACAAATTTCATTCTTCATTGTGTTCTTTTTTAATCAGGTATACTTTGCATATCTGCAGTCATTTAAAACATAAATGAATTATATTTTGTAATTTCTGGTTCATTATTCAAAGTATGTGCAATGAATTACACAGTTTAAACAATTCAATATTGTATGTCTTGTCCAAGATACTACATTTAAAACTATCTAAGCAAGAGAGACCGCTGGTAGCAAAAGAATGCCTGTCACTTCATTTGCTGAGTGGTTAAGGTAGTTCGTCTACTATTGATCACGTGGTCTGTCAATACTGAGATTGCAGGTTTGAGTCTCAATCCCGGTAGGGTAAACTTGACTCCAATATTAATTGCCCAGGATTGCCAGTTTTCATACCGCAGGTTGGGGGTTTTCTCCAGGTACTCCTGTTTCCTCCATCGATAAAAACTGGACGCCATGATATGGCTGAAAAATTGCTGAAAGTGGCAGTAAACACCATACAAACAAATCAATCTCTTCCTGTTACTATATAGATGTACCAGAGTTGCCAAAAACCGTCGGACCTTCGGTCCCGACCGGCAAATTATTCTAAGGACCGGCTGATTTGATTATCGTGTCGGACCCATTGTCCGATCCAAAAATTTCATAGCAAGGTCCGGCAAAACAAAATTTTTTGTCTGATAATAAATAAAACCTTCCGCCGTGAGTCACAAATATTGTATTCAACTAAAGATCCCGGAATTCCCCCAATAATACGTAACATCGCGCATGCACGGTGACATGGCTGCTCCCATTGATGGGGGACGATTTGGCCTGTCAAGTACATCATAAGGTTCTTTTCAATATCAAAGCCTGGTATTAAACTGTTTTTAAATTCCTCAAATTGTACGTGTGCTGCAACGGTAACTACACGGGGCGAAAAAGCTGTCTTACTCGAAGTCGCACCTCGATAAAGCAGTTCAATGTCGCCTCGATGTTCAGGTCAAACGTATTTGCCCTGACTTCCAAATCTTGATCAAATATGTAATACCAATTAAAATTTCAAAGATTTTGCGTATTTAGCCCTTTTCAAAACGTTTCTACCTCTTCCAAATAGATTACGCGCCATTTGTTTATTTACGTGATACGTCTAAAAACCGAAATTGAACAACAAGAAAAAAACCGAGTACAACGACCCTTAATGAAAAATCGTAAACCGATTGGTAAACAAACACATTTAAATTAGTTTTAAAATTAAAGTTCTTTGAAAATATATTTGATTAAATCATTGTCTCCTATTAATACATATAATCTGCAATTGAAAGAATAAAGTTAACTGTCGCATGAAGCAGTTTGTTTCAGCATTATTTACATGTGGGTTTAATAAAATGTCATTTAATTTACATTCTTTGGATATTTTGGCCAGATACACATGGCATGTACATGACAAATTGATTGGAAATGAATTACCATGAATAATAATGAAAAAAAACTGAATCTATTTGTGTTATGGTTTAAAAAAGCAAGAAAAATCATCCAGAAATACAACAATTATTAACAATTTGATATAAATAAAAGAAAAAATTATGTAATGACTGCGAGGTTAAGTATGTTTATATGGTTTCCCTTATTTTTTCTATAAAAATGATTAAAAAAATATGGGTCTGACAAATACTTGGTAGGACTGACAAAACATTGAGGTCTGTCAGTCCTACTGTCTGGCAGACCTCCGAGCATTTTCGGCAACTCTGATGTACATGCAATAACATTTGATGTCAGAACTGTAATCATTTTATTTGTACTGCTTCAAATATTTGAACAAAAAAGAAATCAGTTTCAAATATTTTTTATAAAATACTATACCATAATATAGAGACCTATGTGCACTTCACTGAGGAATCGTTGTTGACCAATACACTGGACAAAACTGTGTATTTTGTATTTATCTTCATTTCAGTTAAAATTTAATTAGAGATAAGACCCATTGTTATTATTTAATCATATTGATGAGTAAATACCTTATCTGATTTACAGGCAGAGAAATGACATCAATAGAGACAAATTTATTTAAACCCAAGGAAAATGGAGACCATATTGATAATCAAGTTGCCAATTTTCTAGCTGTGAGTACAACTGTATATACATGTGTCAAAATTATATGTGCCTTGGAATTGTACTGTTGAGCAAAAAAATGAAACTGTAACATAAATGATATAAATGAGAAGTAAACCATTGATGCCATGTAGTGCAGTGGTAGGGAATAGTTATATATCCCGCAGCAATTAAATTTGCTGTAAAATAATGATATATGAATACATATTGTCTCTTTTATGTTGCTATATGACTTAAGTCGACTGTTAATCTTGACATCAATTTCAAGGATATTTATTCTGTTCTGTTCAAGTTTGGCATGTGTTGGAGAAATTGATATAGTTTGTGACCACATATTACTACAGATTACATGCCACAATTTTAACAATTTTTATGCTTATTTTAGTATTAAATGTTATTTTGCAGCAACTAGAACAGGAAGATAGCAATGATGCCTTGGAGAGGCCAAGTTTTGGAATAGACTCAGATGTGCAGCCTAGCTTTAAGCTTAATCCTGATCAAAAACCAGGATCAACAAAGGATGCTGAACCATCATATGTGTCAACTAAAGCCAGGTCTATGTACAAGAATATGTTTGTGAAAGGAGATTCTGAATTTACTGGTCGATCTGATCAGGATATAAATACAAGTCAGAAGGAGGCTGATGCTGAATGGCCTGAAGGTATGTATTATTCAGTATTCGAATTCCTGATCAAAGCAAGAAACCTGACTTTTGTAACAAGTGGGTAGCCAGTTTAAAGAATTTTACTTTAGACTTGTCTACAGCAGCAACGGTGTCATATGCACAGATCATTTTAAACAAGGTAGCTGATGATAGTTTACTGTAAGGCGCTTTTCATTTTCTGATTTTCTATTTTGTCTGTGAATATTAGTATATCACAATTAATATCTTATACATCGTATACATATGGAAGTTTGTAAAAGAAAAATGTTATAATAGTACAAAAATACCGCATATGAAACTACAACAAAATGGCGACCGCCATTGACAATAATCAACGGGACGAAAAAAACTCGATCGAGTCTGTATTTATGTATAATCCGCACCATTGCTTTCCAACTAAAATTAAACGAAAAAAGCCGTGGACTATATGACCCTAATTACGGTAGTTATATAAGAATTATATTTTATGTATCTAAAATAATCTTGCCATGATAACAAGCAACTTATAATTACATAATTAACCTTCAATCTGGTTAGGGTTTGTAAATTTCAGAAGAAATAAAACATATAATTACATAATTAACCTTCAATCTGGTTAGGGTTTGTAAATTTCAGAAGAAATATAACATATCAAAAGGCAAACATGTTTCTTTTTATTCAGTAGACAACACATCAAATTTAATTTGTTTGCACAGTTTCCTTTTAAAAGATTTGTAACCAGTAAAATTTGTGTAATTACTTTTTGAAAAAGCTGAAAATAGCATTCAACCTCTTACAAAGAAACAAAATTAAAAAAAATTCCTCAATAGGAGGCTACCTTATCTAAATGTTTCTTCCTGGTAACAGGTAGATAATTTTTTTTCAGAACCTACGACAGTATGGCAGCAAACGCTTGATGACAACACCCAATGCTATTACTACTGGAACACAGTGACAAATGATGTAACATGGGAAATACCACCTGACTTCACACAGTATCTACTACTGAGAAAATCGTATGAGGAAAAAGTTGCAAAACTACTGAAAGAAGGAAAAGTTAAACCAGAGAAGAAAATGTAAGTTGGAAAATAGTAAATAATAAATATTTATTTTTGTAATTTATTATTAGATAGCGAAATACTTTTATGTTACAATATGAGGGAGTAGTAACAAGATTGGTACACTCGCAAGTTTATACTTAGGTTTCTTTTAAATTGCTTAATATTTGTACTATAAAGTGTTATCCCCCTGATCTTTTTGGAAGGCAAGGATGTTTGCATGGGAACTTTAAACTGATTCATGGTTTTGTTTACCATACAACTATAAAAGGCTTCACAGATATGGATTAACTACAAAAATATTTTCTTCATTGAATGATAACAAAATTATGGTATTGCACATTGTATAATCTGCATAGTGGATTACATTACATATTAGCAATATGAAATATTTTTGTTATCTTCCATCCTCTGATAGAAAATATTTTCTAGCCAGTCAAAATTCAGTATTCTCATACAATTTATTTATTCATTATTGCAATTACACAAATCTATTATTAAATGTATGTCTGAGTGATTAGGAAATTGTTAGACCAAAGGTGTCTGCCATTTATTGCAAAATTGGTCAAAACTTTTTGTCTGTGGTATTTATTACCCAAGCAAAACAAGTTTGGAGGACTTGCAACCCCTGGATTTTGTTTGCCCAATCACAATGTCACAACATGGGGTATAAGAGCATGTTTACATAGGTTCTTTAAGAAGCATATATTTATCTGTATTAACTTTTGAATCAAATAATATAGAAAATTACTCTTAAATCAGTTGTATTATACAGACAACTACTTTAAAGTTAGTTGTATTATATTTGTGTCATACTTTAATACTTGATTACTTTGACATAACAATTGCAGAAGTGAACATAGCAAAGTTTCGTCCAGTGTTCCACACATGCCACCATCTGATCAACCATCACCAGCAGCTTTGTCTAGGAAAAAGGAAATTATAACAACAGACAGTGACGTTAAAGAGGACAAATCTACAGATAATAAACCTGGGACGACGTCTTCGAAAAAAACATTAGTTGCTTACTTTGACAGTGATGCTGACTCATCAGGTTCAGATTCTGAATCTGGGGAGGATAAAAAGAAAGCACCAAAGAAAAAGAAAGATTCTGAATTGGGGGATGATAAAAACAATGCACAAGGGGCAAAGAAAGATTCTGACGAGGATTTAGATCTAGATGACATTGATAAGGCACTTGAGGTGGCATTGGAGAAGAAAAAGTCCAAGGTATTAAACTTCTATTGATAGTATGAATTTGTAATTTGAACCTTTTGAACCTAAATATCTGTCCATTTTGAACTAAACATTTCAGTGCCGCAAGGTTTGGTTTATACAGTTTACACAGGATATTCTGTTGAGCAATAAAAAGACTGTTTGTCTCAGTTTTATATTAAATGAACCTTAAAAATAAACTGTTCAAGTTCAATAGAATGATTTCTATGATCTGGGACCATACTGTGAAGGTTCACAAACTGCCCAGGTGCTGGATATGGGATGCCCTCTTGTTGGGGTGTTTTTGGGTCAAAATAAGGAAAGCCTACCACAGACCACAGTGGAGCATGCCACACAGGTTTCATGCTAAAGACCCCTTTTGTAGATTTTGATAAGAATAGGCTTGTTGTAGCTGCTACAAAGGCTTAATTTTCTGCAGATACCCATATCCCATGCTGTTCTTGTGGCATTCAAAATTGTTTGCTTTTTGGTCCATCTTTCCACGAGTTGATTTATTGTGTGTTAACTTGTTTTCGTCCTGAATAAAGCTGAAATACTGCTCCCTGGACAAGGCAAACATCCAATACAATATTTGATCTCTTGAATAAATGGATGTTGTGTGTAAGAAATATAGCAAAGAAAACCGACTGAACAACAGGAGCCAAAAGTCATGGGACAGTTTGAAATCCATATACAGACAAACATACACAACGCAACACGAAAAAACCAAAAATAAAAAAAACGAAAGAGTAACCAGAACCCAATAAAAACCTTGGGTGCACTCAGGTGCTCCGAAGAGTAAGCAGTGCTTGCCTCTAATTAGACACCCGTCGAGTAACCTTTCCAGTCAAAAGCTATATTGTTATTCTTCAGTTTATACTTTTATTTTTTACAATTAAGTTTTATTTTCACCAATATAAATTTAACTTTACAACATGTCCTAAAAATATTTTGTACCATGGACCAGTTAGACATCACTGGTTAGCAGTTAACCCTGGTACCCCCAACTCTTTTTATACCCTGCCACACAAATGTGATACCATCCTTAAGAATATGAGTGTCTGCTGACCTATAACCTTCTTGTCTTGTGATGTAGGCTTCTGACATTTGGTATGTGGGGAGATATTTTCAAAGCAATGTGACCTCACGATCCCATTATAGTTTTCAGAATGTGCATATGTTCTAACAATTTTTTTAATCAAACCTTTTGTCAGTGGGGACCACAGAGATGGGTACGGTCTCACTGATATCTAGTTCTTATCAAAAATCATTGGAAAATTCTGTGTTCACTGTGTGTTTTCTCTTCCCATCTTGTATCTGTTATTGCTAACACTGGTACAGCACAACATACATGTATATAAAGAGCTACATGTACATCTATTTTTCAGTCTAGTAAAGAATCTGAAAGTTCTGACAGAACGGCCTCACGGAGTAAAAGTGAATCAAAGCCAAGTATTCCTAAAAAGTTAACACTAATAGACTCTATTAAAGAACAAGTTCAGAGAAAAATGGAAGTAGAGGCCAGGAGAAAAGCTGCAATAGAGGAAATGATGGCCAGGGAATTAGAACGAAGAGTAGGTCCACCACGTAAAAGGTCTCACGAAGAAGAATCTGTATGGGACTCAAAGAGGACAAAGATAGTGGATTATGGTCACAGTCGATCTCGGTCACCTGTCCTTGATCCAGGTAGTTCGTATTGCACCATTTATAGCATAAAGAAATTATTCAGCTGATACTTTATCAAAGTTTGTTCCTGGGATTCAAGGGCACTTAAAAAAAAACCAGTGGAGTGCACTGTTCTAAAAATTACCAGTCTATTGCCTACAGATGTATTTTATGTAATACTGTATTTATTATAGTTAAGTATGGTATACAAGTTTTCTTGGGAACAAGCATATCACAGATTTTTAGTTCTCAGAAAAATAGTTGACTCCGATGCCACCTGCAGATTTTTTTCACAAGCATACCAGTAAACATTTCTGGCATTTTTACTAGTCTTAGTAATTATTAAAATTATTTTGCAGAATTAAAATCTGATGATAGGGATTCAAGAAGAAGACATGACAGAGACAAGGAAAGTGATCGTCATGGTCACAAAGAAAAAAAGAAGAAGAAAGATAAGGACAAAGACAGGGAAAGGGATGATCATCGTCATAGAGATGAGAAAAGACGTGACCACGATAAACATGATAAAGACCACAAAGAAAGGAAGAAAGACAAGAAAAAGGACAAAGAAGAAAAAAGAAGGGATAAAGAAGATAAAAAAGATAGAGATGAAAAAAAGGACAAAGACAGAGAGGTCAGTTAGGTTTTGTAAAAGTTTATAGTCATTTGGCATGTTCGGACTGTTGTATCTGTTTTAATATTAATTTTTGCAAAATAAATATGTATGGCACAAAAATGTGACTAAAATGTGGGAAACCTAACATTAGTTGAGATACTAGGTTTTTGTCTCGCCTGTGACGAAAGTCGCTGGAGGCGAGACATATGTATGGGAATCCGGCGGCGGCGTAAACACTTGACATCTTGCTTCATATCTTTGTAAGCCCAAGCCCTAGGTCCATCAAATTTGGTCCAGAGGTAGCTTATGTAGAGTACTTGCCAGTCAGTCACCTGTCACCTGACCTTGACCTCAATTTCACGGTCCAGCGACTACGTTAAAGTTTTTGGGTTACGACAGTTCCTCTGTAACTACGCATGGTAGGATGACAATATTTGGTGTATAGGTTGCTGATGACTAGTACATGACTGTCTGGTAGGTTTCACCTGACCTTGACCTCAATTTCATGGTCCAGCGACTATGTTAAAGTTTTTGGGTTACGACAGTTCCTCTGTAACTACGCATGGTAGGATGACAATATTTGGTGTATAGGTTGCTGATGACTAGTACATGACTGTCTGGTAGGTGTCACCTGACCTTGACCTCAATTTCACGGTCCTGCGACTACGTTAAAGTTTTTGGGTTACGATAGTTCCCCTGTAACTACTCATGGTAGGATGACAATATTTGGTATATAGATTGCTGATGAATAGTACATGACTGTCTTGTAGGTTCCACCTGACCTTGACCTCAATTTCACGGTCCAGCGACTAGGTTAAAGTTTTTGGGTTATGGCTGTTCCCCTGTAACTATGCAGGGAATGGTGACAATATTTTGTATACAGGATGCTGCTGATATTTAATGCTATTTACGTAATGCTTATGACAAAATTTATTTTCATTACTGATGCGGAATGCAGGCGAGACGTTTTTCTGTGTCCACACTTGTTTTAAAAATTGCATACATATTATCATGATTGAAACCCGAAATACCAATCATGATC
Organism: Limnoperna fortunei; assembly: GCA_944474755.1. Taxonomy (NCBI): domain Eukaryota; kingdom Metazoa; phylum Mollusca; class Bivalvia; order Mytilida; family Modiolidae; genus Limnoperna; species Limnoperna fortunei. The sequence continues at coordinate 23,889,172 of OX104120.1, forward strand.
AGGAATAATAATTGGGGAGCTAGATTCAAATCTTGATCTGGATTTGAAAGAAGGTATCAATTTAAACTTTTTCAGCCCTGATCACGCTTTCAGGCATGTTAATATTTTTGCAGTCAGTGGTCGATCCAGTTTTACACTGATTTTGTTTTCATCATTCAACGGACAATCATGTCTCAAGACATTTCCTACAGGTGTTTAACATTTCTGGATTGGCTTAAGTACAGGGATTTCCAATTTCTTTTAAATGTAAGCCAAGGAGAAATGATTTAACTGTTCATATTCTATTTTTTCTTCATTTATAAGTGCGAAGTCATAAAAAAAAGCCAGGATTTTCCACACATGTTTCATTTATAACAATTGTAAACGATAGCAGATTATGATACAATTTTCGGTGATGATGTAGTTAACTGGCTTCAATCACGATAATTTTTACAGGAAGCTGCATCAATTATATAATCTAAATATTATTGTTTTTGGATATTTAAATTTTGGACGCATAATCGTGTTACAGTGATGAAAATGACACTAATGGCCAAAAATAAATGTATGCAAATTTGTAAAAAAAAAATTTTGCTAATAAAAATAGGGAAATATAAAGAGAAAAATATATCATTGTGGAGATAATTATATTATGAACATAGTGGAAAAACTTATGGTTGGGGCAGTTTCAGTGAGAAACAGAAAATGATTCTGGGGCATTATCAGCAGTGCTGCTGATAACAGTCATGGGGCTGAATGAGTAAAATAAAGTAGAAACAAATATAAACTTTCAATTACATTAGTCCTTTTCTTCCTTAAGATGTAAAAAAATGATTGAAATGCAGTAAGCCTGTGTTATATGTTCCATTTAAATCCTGTCCCAGGGAAGGAACACTGAATGTAGTTTTTCCTTTTGGTCTTTTGTCTCATGGGGATTTCAAAGTGTACCTCTTACATGTTTTTATGCCCCCGCGACGACATGTCGGGGGGCATTAAGTTTTACTCATGTCCGTCCGTCCGTCCGTCTGTACGTACGAACAAATTTCCGTCAAGCTTTTCTCAGAAACCGTACATGATAACAATTTGAAATTTGGCAGGGTGGTTCAGTATCACAAGTTGTACGTCCTAAGCGACTTTCAGACCTGTCGGACAACTACTTCCTGTTTGGGACTTCATTTGTACGTAAATACGTCCGTCCGTATGTACAAATTTCCGTCAAGCTTTTCTCAGAAACCGTACATGAGAACAATTTGAAATTTGGCAGGGTGGTTCAGTATCATAAGTTGTATGTCCGAAGCAACTTTCAGACCTGTCGGACAACTACTTCCTGTTTGGGACTTCATTTAGCGGGGGCATCCGTGTCCCATGGACACATTCTTCGATTTTTTCCATCTAGGTGTGGGTGGTGTAAGAAGGGGCCTGAAATAATTGGTGTTCTCCCCATTGGATGTAGATTTCCATACATTTTCCATCAATTTTTTCATTTATATTTACTGTTACTTAATTTGCATAGGAAAAGGATAGAGAAAAGGACAGAAAAAAGGATAAGCATGAAGAAAAGAAAGTAGAAGAAAAAGATCAGGAGAAAATTGATAAAAAGGAGAGTGATGAAACAAAAAAAATGGAAGTAAAATCAGATGAATCAACGGAGGTAACAAATGAAATACCACCAGAAGAACCAAAAGAAGTTATTGTCAAACAGGAAGTAGAAGACAAAGTTGTGAAGAAAACTCTAGATGTTGACATTGATGCTGAGTTGGAAAACATTGTTACTGGTGCTGGTAAATTAGATGTTGAAATAGCTAATAAAAAGGTAATGGTAACATTTGTTAAATTTTGGCTGGTTCACACACAATTCATTTTGAAAAATGGCTTTTTTTTAGTTTAGAAGTTTATTTATTCATTTCCTAATCGATGTTGATCTACTGGTAGGGTGTACTCCACTCTAATCAATGCATGATATAGCTGAAAAATTGCTGAAAGTGGCGTTAAACACCTTTCAAACAAACAAATAAATCACAACCTGTGTATAGATATAAACATGGTATCACCTGAGTTTACAAGTAGAATTGTCCATGGAACAATCTGGGAAGATTGAATGTTTAAGGCCAGACGAACAGACAAATGGGCAGCATTACCATTTTTTATCTACTAGTAGTATATTTTTGATTTTTGTCTCGCCTGCGATGATACAGGAATCTGGTGTTGGCAGCGTAAACACTTGACATTTTGCTTTATATCTTTGTAAGCTTAAGCGCTAGGTACATCAAATTAAAAACTGTAACTGGTAGGCGGGAACATCTACATTTCAGATGCAGGCTTCAGAGTTAGCTGATTTGGCACTCAGCAAGTTAGAATTCCTAGAAGTCACAAAGAAAGGGCTTTCAAAACTACAAATTCTTCTTGTAGAGTTAGAAGTAAGTGTTAATAAATAATAATGTTTTGGGATGCCAAGACACAAGTCACCCAAAATTGCAATTAATAGTATGGCATTTCACATACACATTAAATTTTATTGAAATCGTTGAAAATTATTACCAATTTCGGGTAGTTGTAGTAAACTCGTGGCTATTTGCAATGAATGCTATTATTTAAAGAAGTCGGATTATTGATAGGAAGCCTTATTATGTTGACCTACATCTGTGCAAAGTTTCATTTGATTCTTTTAATGCATCTCTAAGAAATATTTGGGACAAGTTCATGATCTAGAAAAAGTAGAAAATAAAATTAAAAAAAATAGTTATAAGAAATGGTACAAACACAATTTTTGTCAAAACATTTTGGCTGACTGTCATGAATATATTATTTTGTATATAGCATTAGCCACGTCAGTGCCCATGGTTGATGACTATCAAGTGCACTATGAAATGTTAAAGCACTAAGTGTTCTTTCTGTATTGTCTTTTATGAATGTATTAAATTTTGTTATTTTCTTGGTGGTAGAAGATACAGATTTGTACACTTACGCATGCAAGCACCCACACAGTTGCTATACATGTACTCAAAATGTATGTTTTAGTTGCAGCAAGAAAGAATATATACCTACAGTAAATAATAAAAGGGAAAAAAATTGTAATTTTACTGAAAAGAACTTAATTGGGCAGTTACTTGGTATTAGCTGATTCAAGCAGACATTTATGATTTAATTTTTTTAAGACAAGACATCAAGACTGGCAAGCAGGTGGTCTGAATACAGAATTTTATATGGTTAAATTGGAAGAAGCTAATTGGCAGTTGGAACAGTATGAAAGGAGTGCAGCGCCCCCTGGATGGTCGTGTCATTGGGACAGGTATGGTCTTATTTACATTAAGATTTGTCATGGCTTCTTTCAGTCACCACAGTAGCATCATTGTGTTACAGTGGAATAATAGACAGTGCCCAAAATGCTTTAGCAGGGAACCAGTCTCTCTGCCCAGGCATTGTGCAATCTGACATTGATAATAATTCTCTACAACTGGAGGATTATTTCAAAATTAACTATTCCATACTATCATTGGCATTTATTCATTCAAAAAACTTCATGATAAACAAAATGGTGGATGGACATTAAACTGGTTTGATCTGGATGGGATGACAGTGACTTCCATGGTAGCTTTGTTTACATCAGCTATAAGTAAATACCAGTGTTGCCATGGTGAAGAGGTCAAGAATAAACAATCACAGATGTTGGGACAACAAAGCTGATGTCTTTGATTCATTCAGTGAAGTATGAGTTGGTATGGAAATCAGAATTACTTAGTGGGTGAGTTTCATTCATTTTTTTTTTACAAAAATGATTCAGATTTAAATTTTCAGAGAATTTGCCACCAGAAAAATTGAAAAGATTTAGAGTAAGGTATTGTTTTTTTCAGTTTCATAAAGGTTATAAAATTTAAAATAATTATGAAAAAAAAATAAATGCATGTTTCAATAAGGTCAAAACATATTAGGAAATAAATTTATTGCTTAAAGATTTATGTATATTTTTTATACTTATAAATGCCTTTCTTTTCAGTTTTCTATTTTAATTTAGGGCAAGAAATAAAGAAAGTTCAAAGTTACCCCTTTCTAGGTTGCTGTTCTTCTTACTGATCAGATTTGTTGAGCAGATTGAGCTTGACATTTTATTGTCCAATATTTACCATTTAGTCTTGTGATCTAGCATAATTGGTGCCCTCATATTCGTTATAAGAGGAGGGGAGGGGGGGGGGAGGGGGTGGACTATCAGTATAAAATATTTATAGCAAGGCTCACTTACCATAGTGGGTAATTCATTGATTTTTTTTCTTTTAACTTGTTCTCATTTGGAATATTGCTAAAAGGATAGCTTGTTGCAATGATTTAGAAATTTCACAGCAGTGTCATGGTATCCAGTTTTTACATGGGAAGCTAGGGGGAGTACCACATTGATTGTTCAGAAATGCATTATGTAATATATTTTCAGAGGGATTTTTATAAACAGAATAACTACAGAGGAAGTTTTGGTTCCATGGCCAATAAAAAACAAGACTTGTTTATACCATTTGTAATGACTTAAAACAAGATCATTCCTTTAATTAACTAAATTTCTTTGTCAACAACTTCCTCCTGGACGTTTATTCAGTCAGTCAATAATTTTTATCTTCTGCCTAAAAAAGTTGGGGAACATAAATCTTTTTGGCCTGTTTGTTCATTTGTCCATCCGTTCCTCCCACCTCAAGTTTAATTTTGTGTTGAAGCATTTTTTTTATAAAGATGACTTCAAGGTACAGTTACAAGATAACCAGAACTTCTCAATGGCGAAATTCTTTATGGCTGCACCCAAGACTTAGAAAAAAGGGGGCATTAACCAGTTTGTGCCAGTGGGACATCATTTTCACAGAGACACATTTTCATGTTTATTCTAATTTCCCAATGTTTTAATATGAATTCAAGTGCAGCTTAAATGCCAGCATAGCACATTTTTAGCTCATCTGACCCAAAGGGTCATGTGAGCTATTGTTATCACTTTGCGTCCGTCGGCGTTGTCGGCGGCGGCGGCGGCGGCATCTGTAAACTTTTTACATTTTAACCTTCTTCTCTGAAACCACTTGGCCAATTGAAACCAAACTTGGCCATAATGTTCATTGGATGGACCTTTACAAAGTTTGTGTTTTTTATTTTGATTGGTAAACCAATATGGCCGCCACCTCAAGACTTAGTTTAACATAGGACCCTATGGGAAAATACTTAAAAAGGGCTTCTTCTCTGAAACCGTTTAACCAATCAAAACAAAACTTACTAGCAATATTGTTTAGATGGTCCTCTATTAAGTTTGTGTTTTAGATGTGAATTGGAAATTCAAAATGGCCGCCACTGCAGGACTTAGTTTAACATAGAACCCTATGGGAAAAAATTTTAAAAGGCTTCTTCTCTGAAACCGGTTAATCAATGGAAACAAAAACTTACTAGAAATATTGTTTGGATGGTCCTCTATAAAGTTTGTGTTTTTTATGGCTATTGGAAATTCAAAATGGCTGCCACCGCAGGACTTAATTTAACATAGGACCCTATGGGAAAAAGTTTGAAAGGCTTCTTTTCTGAAACTGGCCAACCAATGGAAACAAAACTTACTAGCAATATTGTTTGGATGGTCCTCTATAAAGTTAATGTTTTTTATCCCAATCTGATATTCAAAATGGCCGCCACCGCAGGACTTAGTTTAACATTGGACCCTATGGGAAAAAGGTTAAAAAGGGCTTCTTCTCTGAAACCGGTTAACCAATCAAAACAAAACTTACTAGCAATATTGTTTGGATGGTCCTTTATAAAGTTTATGATTTTTATGCCAACTGGAAATTCAAAATGGCGCTACCGCAGGACTTAGTTTAACATAGGACCCTATGGGACAAAGTTTTTAAAGGCTTCTTCTCTGAAACCGGTTAATCAATGGAAACAAAAACTTACTAGCAATATTGTTTGGATGGTCCTCTATAAAGTTTATATTTTTTATGGCAATTGGAAATTCAAAATGGCTGCTACCGCAGGACTTAATTTAACATACGACCCTATGGGAAAATTTTTTTAAAGGCTTCTTCTCTGAAACCGGTTAATCAATGGAAACAAAAACTTACTAGCAATATTGTTTGGATGGTCCTTTATAAAGTTTATGTTTTTTATGGCAATTGGAAATTCAAAATGGCCACCTCCCCCGCAGGACTTAGTTTAACATAGGACCCTATGGGCAAATAAAAAAAATCTTCTCTATACAACTGGTTAACCAATGAAACAAAGCTTTCTAGTAATATTGTTTGGATGGTCCTATTTAAAGTTTATTGAAAATTACAGGACTTACTTTAACATCAGGGAAATGCCATCTTCATTGCCTATAAAATCAGGTGAGCGATACAGGCTCTTAAGAGCCTCTGGTTTATGTTGTTACTGCATAGCCCCCTAACAGTGCCACTACATTAGATTGATGATATGACATCTTTCTCTATTGTGTTGGTGATGTCACAAAACTGTCACTTTCAAATACAGCTTTCAGACTGAAAATATTTTGTCTGGCATTTTTGTCGTAATTTAAAAAATAAACACTTTAATTATGTCTATGTCAATATTATTTTTGTCTTCTTGAATTATATATATTTTTGTGCTCGTGTACAATATTTTCTTTGGATAGCTCAGCTACTATCTGAAATGGATTTAGATCACGTGACTTTTTTTCCACACACACATGTACCGTATAGCTCGTATCTGTGATGCTCGCTATAATGTAGCCACAGGCCCAATGGTCCTGGCCAGAAAATCGACCACAGACTTTTAAATGTTAGCATAATGGAATTCTGACTGGCTTATGTGTCAAATTGATAAAAACCCCACCTGACTGACACCCATTTACCAGGTAACACTAATGTCCTGAAAATGACCTGAAATGTTCTTAAAAAATCCTGAAAATGTACATAAATGGTCATAACTTGTTTATTTCTGGTTTGATTGAGCTCAAATTTGGCCGGTTTGAGATACATAATAAAATGTACAAAAATTATAAATTATAAATTTATTTAAAATTTTGTTCATTTGTCTACAATTGAAGGCACACTAAACTGTTCTGATTTTATTTGGTTTATTAAATTTTAATTCAGACTTCCAATTTTTTCAAGTTCAGTAGTGCGACTGTGGGTTTAAAAGTTTTTTGTGATGACAGCATTAGAAATTAAAATGAATGTTGTTTCTGTGTTATTGATGAAAATACTTTTTCAAATATGTCATCAATTTAAATGTCAGATAATATTTATTCCTTACTATGGTAACATATTGTTACCGGTGTATTACCATTTAAAGGAATTAACCTGGTCATACCACCATCTGAATCCTATATAGGGCCAAAATAAAAGCTAAATGTACTTGGTACATGTATTCTGTTCATCCTATTGAAAGTTTATAAGAATTGATACTACACATTCTTCACAAAAGGCCACTGAAGTATGTCAAAATTGTTGTATATTAAATTTGACAGTATTTTATTATTTTTTAAAACAATTTATACTAAAAGTTACCGTGTCTGTACGGCAGTTTTTTGGCTGACAAATGAAAACTGCTTACCATGTTTGGTCAAGCTTAAGCTCCAGATCCAGAAATTGAATTCAACAATTTATTCAACTGTTTTGAAATGCTGCAGATTTAGGGCATAATTTGTAGTAAATTTTGATCTAAATTACTATGGAAGAGTCGATTGTTGTCTATTGGAAATCCTTATCTTTGTGATAAAAAACATGTTAAATTGTTAATTTTATCCTAAACAGTAAAAAATCATCTTACAGGTTATCTGTGCTATAAATACACTGGCTCCCATGGATAGGGGTGTTAAATTTAAAATTCCTCTTAGAGAAGCAGTTGTATCTATAGTAACTTCTTTTTCCTTTTACATAAAAACTTGCTTTACCATTTCCTCTTTTTGAAGTTTATCTTTTGTTTTTTGTTTGTCAGTCTTTCAACATACAGAATTTTACTGAAGAATGTTTTCTTCACTTTAAACACAAATCAGTTGAGCCAATGTCTTCCAACCCCACCTTTTAACACCCCACTTCCCCCCCCCCCCCCTGCCAACAAAAACGAATAGTAACTGGTGTTTGATTGCCCAGTAGTATTTTAGCCTTTTCATGGAATCTAGGGGTAGGGGGCATATTAACTTACCCTAGCCTGTACGTAAGTCCATTCATCTTCATTGGGCTTGTTCGACTAACTCCAGTTTAGTTCAACAATGTTTGTACACATAATGTATGTGTGCAGAATCAAAAGCCATATATAGGTACATGTTTTGTCCTGTTATCTTGTACAGTTTAGAAGCTACAGCATTTATATTTGAACACATAATGGAGGAGTGCAGGGCCACAAGATTTTGATTTTTTGTGAAAGATTCTTAAAATGAGAGATAGTCGGACTGTCAGTTTGCAGGCCAGACAGCTGATAGATTTTATGTCCTGTCCTGATATCTTCCAGTTTTATTAGAGATACAGCATTCAAACATTCAAATTTGTTAATATGTTTGTATACATGATGAAAGTGTGCATGACCAATGGATTTTGATTTTAATTAAATTTTCTTAAAATTCCTGCCTCTTGCAATACACCAGTCATGTTGATGGTTAAGGTTGGAGGGGGGTGGGGGAGCAATCATTTGTGTCTTACAAACACACTTTACTTTTTTAAAACCATTGCCACTGACAATCAATCTTATTACAAGCTGTGGAGGGGGGCGGGGTAGGGGCATCCTTCTCTAAGTTCAAGTCCAGATTACCATGCCTGAATCAGGTATCCCTGTGTTGACACTATCAGATATTGATGCTTTTAGAACATTTACTACACTGCGATAGGGTTCATGAAATATATTAAAACAAATCTTCCATTAGTGAATATGGTTGGAAATCATTTGTTGATTATAAACGACAACTTAACTCATTAATAGAGAGGTCAGTTTGACTAAACAACAAATGGAACACATTTTAGATTTCAGAATTTTGTTTTGGAACGGAGAAATTGTAATTAGATCTTAGGATTTCAGCTTTATTGTCCGAAGAGATGACAGATAGTAGTGTTTTTTGGTAATTAATGCATTTTTGATTTTAAGGTTACAACTTCTTTGCAGAAACACATGTTTTTTCTGTGTTTAGATTTTACTGTCTGTATTCAATATTTTCCGATTTGTTTGGTAAGGAAAGGTTTACCATAGCAATACAGTTTCATTGATTTTATTTTTTTAAATTGTAAAGTCACAAATTTGTTGTTTGATTTATTATTCTTGTCTTGTTAACAAAGTAGTAAATTTACAAAAAATGAACAGGAAAATTTTTTCAATACTTATTGTGTAGTTGGGCTGGTTCTTCAAAGTTCACAATGAAGATACAACTATTTAAGCACAATCAAACAAAAGTTCTGTGCAACCTGTTCCCATCAGTTTGTTCTTATCGTCTATTTTTATGCGCCCATCTATGACTGACCTAATATGTGATACACAGGTCCATCCAACTGCCATCCACACATCACACTGTATCTGAGAATGCCTTCACAGTTTTTCTTCAAAAATATGCACAGTTATTTATTATGTTATCCTGATTGTCAGTACACTTCTTAGTTAAATTTCTGATTTTTGCTATGGAGTTACTACGACTTACTAAATTAAAAAAGGGGGGGGGGGCAATTTTTAAATCTTTTTCTAACTCAAAAATGTTTTCTTTAGTTTTCATGAAATTTGGAGAAACTGTTTGTTTTGATAGATGCATTTTTGGTGCAAATTTCAGATTTTTCGCTATGGGTGACATCGTTCATAAAAAAAGGCATTTGGAAGATTTTTCAATTTTCAGATTTTCAGACTCTAGCTCAGAAATGCTTCAATCAGTATTCTTGAAATTTTTGGGCATTGTTTTACATAATACTCTATATGTAGTTTTTATCATTTTCTTTTGCAATCTTCCATTGATTTCCAGAGTATTCCATAATAGTCTTATAGCATATTTGGAATCCACCCGTAAGAACAATTCGGCAAATTAGTCTTCAAGTATACCTACCTGTCAATATCCTTTAGACATGTCTATTTTTATTCTAGTATTTTAACAATGATGATTATAATATTTATTACATAAATCCCAAATATGCACTCTTATATGCAGACAAATTTTGTAATAAACTGCCAATTTATTTTATACATTCACATGAATAAAGTGGTAAAAGAATAAGTACACACGTAAGCAACATAAAGTGCTTCAAAATGAAATCGATGTCAGTTGGAGCACTGTGCTAGTCATTTTTTTAAACATAGAATTTCATTTGTGTTATACCAGTCCTGAATATAGCTGAAATACTGCTTGCCGGACATAAAGCAAACATCCAATCAAACCATTTGTGTTATATATGACTATGGAGCGATAAAAGGCTTTTGGAAGTCTGTGGTTTCAAAATTGCATTGTCAACGTTGGATAATATAAAATATATCAAATTTATAATGCCAAGTTACTGCATTTCATTCTTTGTAAATATATACTGACAGATATTGATAATTGATAAGTGTATAAAATCAATGTTCTGTACATGAATTGGACAACCTTATTTTTTCTCTGATAATAAATAATAAATGTACCATCAATAAAGCACTTAACCTTCAAACTTGTTATATAAATATTGCAAATTTTCCTACCACAGGACTAAAACCTTTAAACCTAATAATCATTTTGGAACATATAACACATCAGAGTTCATAAATTAACCTGCAATTGTGTTTGATGTCATCAAGTCTGTCAGTATAGTTAACATAATTTATCTATAGGCTTGTAATATTCATGGATTAAATATTTTTCTGTCAAGAGGTTAATCTGGGATGTTATAATCTTATTATGGTTCTTATTTCAAAAGCAGTTTGTAGTCCCCATGTTTAACATAAAGGCAACATGGAAAACATCTATAAAAACAAGACATTTTCTTACTTCACCTTATTTTGTTTAGTTGAAACATTTTATCGACCAGTATTGGGAAATTGTTAATCACAAGCAAGGTAACACGGAGATTGTTGTATCATTTTTGAGATTTTATGGTTCATTTCCACATCCCTAATGCAGTTGATGTCAGGTTTGAGGTACAGGTCTATTGAATAGGTTAACTCTGCCTCCTTGATCCACATGGAAACAATATTATTAGTTATCTAAAAAGGAGAAAATTTTGAATGGGTTATTATAATTCCTTTGTAGTAGGTACAGCAGTACCTCAGCAACCACCTCTTCCCAGCTATAAATTATATTGTTTGTCATCAGTTTTTATTTCACTTTGCAGTAAAGCACTTAAATTAAACCTGTTTTTAATGACCATCTTTGACCTTGCTACAATGACCCTTCAAAAGGTCATATAGGAAGGTTTGAAGGTAAAGACCAATTCCATATAACAGATTAATTTGGTCAAAACAAAAATTTTGACTATTTGTTGGAGGTTACCTCATACCCCCTCCCCAATGAGGCAACATGGGTGATTATTTTGTAGGATATGACCTTGTCCTCCCTCAGCCATGAGGCTACATTAACAGTTATTTTGCAAAAAAGAGGTGATTATTTGTTGAATGCAAGCCCCTCCCCATGACATAAGGATATATGAACAAGTATTTTGCAAAAATTTGATTAATGGTTCTAGTTTTGTGAAATGTGTCCAACAAAAATTATTCCGATAATTGTCCTTGTGTAGAAATTAGCGAATATATGTGCCTGAGGTGTAAAAGTTGGATCGATATGTTATAAGTTGTGGTCTTCTTTGATGTTATTTTTTAGGAGTTTATGTTTACAATATGGAAGTAAATCAGAGGGAGGAATTTAATGGTGAGTTTTGCTTTAGTTGAGGAAGACAGTCAAAGTCAGTGATTCATCCATTTTATTTTTGTCTTTTAAAAATCTAGGTCATATAGACGATACTTTTACATGAACAAGAAAACAAAGCAGACACAGTGGGACTACCCTGATGATGATGATGACGAGGAAGACGACGAGGGCAGAGATTCTTCTCCAGACCATCAAACTGTGGTCAAAAAGGAACCAGTTGAGCCATCACAACCCAGTAAAACAGATTCAGAAATAGTGACCTCGACCACTCTTGAACAGGATGAAGTAACAACAACTAAAGATGTTGTAACGTCAACATATACCAGCCAGGTTAGAACTTATTCATAGTAACCAGCAGTAATGGGTAAATAATCAGTGTAAAAGTCTATTTTGCACATTACTAATACATGTAGTGTTGTACTGCATGTCTCCCGTCAGGTGGGGAGACATATTGTTTTTGTCCTGTCTGTCTGTCCATCTGTCCGTCTGTCTGTCTGTCTCAAAGTTATTCCGCACAACTCCTCTGAAACTACTCAACCAAATTTTACAAAACTTGGTATGTAACAAGTACACCATATATATTAATATAGTTGTACATATTACCTGGAAATTCTGATCCTCAAATTTTGTTATGGCCCTTTGAACTCAAAAAATTCCTCATAAATCATGGTTTCCGCTCAACTCCTCTGATACTACTGAACCGAATTTTACGAAACTATGTATGTAGCAAGTACACCATATTTTATTGTGCATATTACAAGGAAATTTGTTTCCTCTTGGTCAATCTGGCTAAAGGGGGAGATATGGTTTTTGTATGCAAAACAAACTTTAATATTATGATTTGTTTACCAAACTATGCCCAGTTTAAATTTAGGCATGAAGCATTTTTACATTTAGAGATATAATTTTTAATGTAGATTTTTACAACAAAATTTTTCTCTTTATGATGGAGGCTAATTTACTAAAAGTGAAAGCTGTAGTTCTCAGGGGACACTATACCAAACCTGAGTAATAAAGCTGAAAAAGGGCTGACTTGGCATTTAGAGACAAACATTAATTCATTTTTGATAGTAAACAATGTGATTAAAAATTATGTTTTAATTATACCTTGAATTTTTCAATCTTTCAACAGGGAGAAAAGCGATATCCTCGAAAATCAGATGAATGGCCAAATTATGATGCTATTACAAACTATATCAGTGGAACAGAATATAGTGGTGTAATCAGGGGTGAACCACCACCGCCTGGTACTGATTTGGAGTTTCTGTTGACTGCTCCACCTCCTCCCCCACCCCCAATTGAGGAAGAGGAGACTGGGGCATCATATGATGTTCCAGGACCACCAGAAGGTCTTCTAAGTAATGGATCACTAGATGGTATTGATGGTGTAGCGATGGAAGATGGAAATGATTACGGTGAAGTAGTGCAATCAGATCGTAACGAACAATATAACGAGTCGGACTTGAACTTGACTGACCCAACTATCATTGCTAGGCCCCCACAAATATTTACTGACAATGCATATTCATCGTATTATGATGCAAACACAGGTAGTAGTGAACAATATCAGGATATGGGACCATACTATTCTGAAAGTAGTGCTGATGTGTTGAATGCCATGGAAACGGCTGCTACAGGGGATGCTGCATCATCACAGCAAGAGAAGAAGAAAAAGAAAAAAGAAAAGGTAAATGAAGGAAAATAATATTTTTATTCTAGATATTGTTATATGTTCCAGATGGATATGAGTGTCCATCTGTCCGTGCCTTGGTGGTTTCCAGATGATACTCTGAAAACTCATCAACAGACATAGTTTAAACTTTGCACAGCTGTTAAATACTGTAAAAAAAGAACAATTTTCAGCACAATCCATTTTGTAGTTTTCATTGTAGGCCAATATTTTGGCCAACAGTTGATTGTTTCATTATTGGCTTTTTTCAAAAGATTACTTGAAAAACAGATTGTTAAACAGGGGTCACCACACTCTAAAAAAGTAGGGAGAAGTGACTTCTCCCTGGCAGCCAAATAGGGAGAAGTCAGACCCTGTTATGGAGACTTCAGGAGACACTAGGGAGAAGTGAAGGGGACCGTACAACTAATTAATTTCTCGGTAGTTACATACATTTTTCATTATTTACATCAATTTCCAGGATTATTTCTCTTGTCTTTTAAAACCATAACACACTTAGATTCATTTTTTTTCTTTCTTTTTCATTATTATTCATGATGTGCAATATGAAACAGCACATAACCTTTATCATTAATCAATGGAAAAAAACACCAGATATAGGGACTATCTTTTTATCTACTGATCAGTACTTGTAGCCGTACAAGGTATTCACAAATATGTGTAGGCATAAACTTCATTCATGAGTTCTTGTATCATAATATTCCTAAAAGTTTGTTATGAACATGTCATGTTTATCTGAGCAAATTTCCAAAGAAGATAGATAGAATAACATAACATTAAACTCAGAAATAATTCTGTTCAGCACACATCCACTTGGAAAAAGTTGTGCTGATCCAAATTGCTTCATGGGACATACATCTACAGAACTTATCATGATGTCAATAATTACTATACATCTTTATTCTTTCAAGTGGAGCTCATATACTTATCAAAGAAAATTGTTAAAGTACAATACTCTTTGAAAGAACTGAAGTTTGAAACCAATTTAAAGTGTTTGTTTATCAAAAAAATTACGATTTTTCATTATGGGCCATTGTACATTACTTTCCTTCGTTGTTCTCTTCGGGTAATTAGTCACATCCGGTAAATAAACAAATGGCGCATAATACAATTGAAAGACGTAAATCGTTGAAAATATGTTTAATACGCATATTGTTTGCCATTTTTTATTGGAATTACACATTTACTGATAAATTGGTAGTCTGGGTGAAGTCTTTGGACCAGATTGACAAGTATCTTATGTGAACCATCGGGCGACTTAAGGGAAATGACAGGGCGACTTCGACTTCGCTTTTGAGGCGCCTTGGGGCGACTTCAGGTCCTAGTAGGGCGACTTTGTCGCCCACTTCGCCCAGTGTGGTGAGCCCTGGTTAAAACTTTGTACAGCTGTTAAGTACATGTACTATAAAATGAAAATCAAGTTGAATTTTCAGCACAATCCCATTTGTAGTTTTTGAGTTGTGCCAATTTGAAATTATTTTTTTCATGTCTAAGGTCAAGTTAAAAATTGTCTTTTGAGATAAACTGTGTTCCTAGGATGATTTGTAATACAAATGTACAGTAAAATGTATTCATGAATAATTAAAACAATGCAACAAGGCGGGGAATCATTTGATATGCCTAATTAAATGCCCTATTTTTATACAACAGTATACAAGTGATATGTCAATGGGTCAGTGTCTACCTGTCATGGGGCCTTGGTGGCCGAGTGGTCAAGGTAGTTCATCTACTATTGACCACGTGGTCTGACAACACTGAGATTGCAGGTTTGATTCTCACTGCAGGCAGGGTGTACTCGACTCCAATCTTAATTGACAAGGATTGCCAGTTTTCCTACCGCAGGTCGGGGGTTTTCTCCGGGTACTCTGGCTTCCTCCCCCAATAAAAACTGGACGCCATTATATAGCTGAAAAATTGCTGAAAGTGGCGTTAAACACCATCAAGCAAACAAATCTACCTATCATAGTTTATCATTAACGATTTTAAGAAGCCTGGTAGAAGGGTACAGTCTCCCAAGTATGAAGTTTTCTCAAGTGAGAATATTACAAGTTGTGACACAAACTCTTTACAGTATCCAACTCTTTACAGTATCCAGATGGCTCTCCTCCATTTAAAAACATGTTTTGACAGGGGTAGCATAAAAAATATTTATTTCAACTTTTATAAACAGAAAACCATGTAAAGAAAAGATGTGTAACATAATTCGATTAATTTGAAAAATCAACTAATTCTGGGGTCTTTATTAAAAAAAATTACCAGCAAACTTAATACCTGAATTAGAAAAAGGGTATGTTAGAAAAGATAGCAAACCAACAGGAAACATTGTATAAAGTAAAGACTTTATAAATAAAAAAAACATAAAAGAGACAAAGAAGCAGGTTTATATAAGGTTAAATAAAAAAGTGATACAAGGTAAAAAGGAAGAAAGAAGAATAACTTTAACTAGAAAAACAAAAATAAATCCAGAATAAAATCTGGATGCCATTATCATGATTATAAAGATGAAAAATTGCTGAAAACCCATTAAATAAACCAACAATATGTACCAATACTGAATTATAATATCTGTATGTGATTGAAGCAATGAAATTGTAAACAAAAAAATGATCTTTTCCTAGTTATTAGGAATTAACTTGTTAATAGAGTGAAAAGCTGTGAAGTGAGTATGGGTCCTGGGTATTTTTCAGAATAAATCCAACTATACTTAAAGTCAAATCCCCGTTGAGTGTATATTTTTACTTCATTTTTATGCCCCCTTGATGACATGTCGCGGCATTAAGTTTTACTCATGTCCATACGTACGTACGTCCATACCAATTTCCGTCAAGCTTTTCTCAGAAACCGTAGATGAGAACAATTTGAAATTTTGCAGGGTGGTTCATTATCAAAAGTTGTACATCCTAAGCGACTTTCAGACCTGTTGACAACTACTTCCTGTTTGGGACTTCATTTAGTGGGGGCATCTGTGTCCCATGGACACATTATTTGATTTTTTTTTTTTCTCATTCCAAATTATACATTTTTATTACGAAAATCCAGAAAAAAAGTTTATCCACCATAACCTGTCCTCCCAAAGGGTCAGTGCTAGCTATTCTGATCATCTTCGTCGTTATTGTTGGGGTTGCCATAAACTTAACATTTCAATCTTCTTCTCTAAAACCACTTGACAAATTGGAACCAAACTTGGCAGGAATGTTTATTCTATATTTTGAGTTTTTGGTACTGATCAAATATTAAGCATGGCTGCCAGGGCTATTAATGGCTTTTTGATTGGCTGGATTTAAAAAATCTTCTCATAAAAAACTTGGCAGAACCCTATGGGAAAAACATACAAACAATTTCTTCTCGTAAACTGTTCTACACAATGAAGCCATTTGAAGAAATGAAAGATGGATAGTTATCTTATTATTTTGAGTTTTTCTAGCCAATTGCACATTCAACATGGCTTCCAGGCCACTAATGCATTCTGATTGGCTGAAATTTCAAAAATCTTCTTGCATGCGTGAAATTTCAAAAATCTTCTTGCAAAACGCATGGCAGATTGATTTTAAACATCGCAGAAATGTACCTTAGATGGTCCTCTACAAAGTTTGAGTTTTTTTGTGCCAACCAGATGGCCGCCATAACAGGCCATCGCAGGACATAGTTTAACTTAGGATCCTATGGGAAAAACACAAATAGCTTTTTCTATGTAACTGTTCAACACAATTATGCCAAACTATGCAGAAATGAAGCTTGTATAGTTATCTTATTATTTTGAGTTTTTCCAGCTGATAGGAAATTCAACATTACTGTCAGAGCTGCAAATGTGTTCTGATGAGTTGAAATTTCAAAATTCTTTTCCTCACAAACTGCTTGGCAGAAGGAATTGTGATATTGTAGAAATGTACCTATGAGAAAAACATAAAATGGCTTCTTCTCAGAAAATGTGCCACAAATTGCTGCTGATTGGAAATTCAGCATGGCAACATTTATAGAAACAGCTTCTTCACATAAACTCTTTAGCATTTAATATCAAAATTTGCAAGAAAAGTCATGTTTTTAATAAAGTTTTTTTGTAAGTCGATAGAGAAGAGCCTCTAGTACCATGCCTCTTCATGTCACAAATCATACTTGACTTTTGCTATGGGAATTTTACATTGTAAGGCAGCCATATTTGTTTCGTAAGGGACTAAACATTGTTTACAAAAGTTTGTTTTCGTTACATTCAATGGTATTTGGACAAACCATGCTACTTTTTTCTCCTCAACTGCAAACTACATTTCCAGAAAGGTATCGAACATACAACAATCACCTGCTCCTAGTTTACAGTTCCATTCTAATTGGGTCAAAATTTACTGTAAAAAATTGCCTAATCAAAATTTAAAAAACTACCATACTTCAAAACACTGATTATATGGGGAAAATAACCATATGAGGTAAGCAGTTTTTATTTGTCACTCAAAAAACCTCTGCTAAGGTACACTGACTTTTAGTAGTAAAATAATCTCTTCATTAGCTAAAAAAAAATATTTTAACTTGATATCTTGCAGGAAAAATCTTATACATACACATTTTTAGAAAGATGTTTTATTTTCTTTACAAATGCTTATTGATAAAGATAGGGAATCTTTTGTAGCTAATTAAGTTTGGAGGTACAAGTTAATAAAAATAGATTATAAAACAGGATTATTTAAAGATACATAAAGAAAATTCATTATGTGATAGATGATGGTTCATTCTGTACTAAAAATAATACAAGGCACATGTTTTCAATAAACGTCAATATCAAATATAATAGTATTGCACCAATATCCAGGCTGCAAAAACACTCGAGATTTGATAATAGTAACTTCCAAAAAGTTAGTTCATTCAACAGCTGTTTTGGAAACTCAAAACAAAAATGCTTCAAAGACATGTATTCAGTTATAAAAGAATAATAGTTTCTTTCATACGTTTCTGGGAAAGACCGGTTGATCTTTCACTAGTGATAGAAATTTTATGTCTTTTCACGAGTGGAGTGCAGCAGAACAAGCCAAAAGACATAAAATTTCTATCACGAGTGAAAGATTACACTGGCTTTCCCAAAAGCGCATGAAAGTACCTATTTCTTCCGTAAACCAACAACTTTCACATCGCTATATCCTATAGACTCTCCATTGTCTCCGACATCCAATCAGAACGACGGAAACAAGAACGTCACACAAGAACGTTGTTATGCTTCCATAACATCGATCTTGTTTCTGGCATTTTTATTGGATGACGCAGCAAGTACAGATGTGTGCGCGTGAGCTCATCTGTACTGGGTCATCTGTACAAGAAATCAGCCATTTACGGAAGAAGCAATATTATCACAAATTTAAAAGTAGAACAGTGGCACCAAACAGTTTAGTAAAAGCATTTTTACTGTTACTCCTAACTTCAAGTATTCCTGATTACAGTACAGAATAAACCATAACCTGTTAGCTGCTTATAACTTGCTCTGTGAAAATAAATGTTGTTTATAGTTCTGACTGTACTTTTGTCAAACAATAAAATGACAGTATCAGTATTTACGGACAACTGTTTTTCTCTAAGCATGCACAGATTTCAAAACTTAAAATTCATATTAAGAGACACATCAAAACTGAGAAGGAATGTGCCCCGAATATTACTCTGTGTATAAAAGATTATCACTAGATACAGTAGAAGAAAAAGTAAGATGTGAGCACATAAGAAAAAAGTATGGCAAGAAAAAATCTAGAAGTTTGCCCAACATGAAATGCATATTATTGTAATATCACACAATACATATATTAAGAATGTAAATTATTTAATTGTTACGAATGTCTATTAAGCAATACATAATTATTGCGGTTTGACCAATGCCACAAATGGATGGAAACAATTTTTTCCTCTATTTATTACCTTGTTTTGTATTTACATGTATATTTTGTGATGGTATAGCAAGCAAATTACATTTATTACATTTGTGGCCTGATTTCTATGCAATACTTCGATGCAAAATATGAACCAAGTTTAATGACATTTTTGGTCTTGTTAGTTACTTATATATAGGTACCCTGTTGAATGGAATTTTTTTTCAACAAATATTCTTGTTTTGTTTCTCTCAGCAGTCAAGTGGACATTTAAAAAACAAAAATGTTTCAAATTTGGTCCAAAAATGGCAGAAGGTGAAAAAAGAGGTTGAAATAGAGGAGCAAGAGAGGGAAGAACGACAACAAGCCATACGACAAAAACTAGATGAATGGAAAAAAGAACACAGCTGAGGAGAAAAACCAAGAGTATCGGTTAATTCAAAGTGAGCAAAACTCATTTAGGTTTTAATTAAAAGGTTAATGCAAGCCAAAAAATACCTTTAACATTTCATAAAATACATCTTTATTTATGCATTTTATGTTTTTCAGAGCACAACAATCACTGAAGTGGTCATAGTGCCATTGTTGTATTGTATAGGTTGTCTACAATAATCACTGAAGTGGTCATAGTTACATTGTTGTACTGTATAGGTTGTCTACAATAATCACTGAAGTGGTCATAGTTCCATTGTTGTATTGTATAGGTTGTCTACAATAATCACTGAAGTGGTCATAGTGCCATTGTTGTATTGTATAGGTTGTCTACAATTATCACTGAAGTGGTCATAGTTCCATTGTTGTATTGTATAGGTTGTCTACAATAATCACTGAAGTGGTCATAGTTTCATTGTTGTATTGTATAGGTTGTCTACAATAATCACTGAAGTGGTCATAGTTCCATTCTTCTATTGTATAGGTTGTCTACAGCAATAACTGAAGTGGTAATAGTTTCATTGTTGTATTGTATAGGTTGTCTACAATAATCACTGAAGTGGTCATAGTTCCATTGTTGTATTGTATAGGTTGTCTACAATAATCACTGAAGTGGTCATAGTTCCATTGTTGTATTGTATAGGTTGTCTACAATAATCACTGAAGTGGTCATAGTTCCATTGTTGTATTGTATAGGTTGTCTACAATTATCACTGAAGTGGTCATAGTTCCATTGTTGTATTGTATAGGTTGTCTACAGTTATCACTGAAGTGGTCATAGTTCCATTCTTGTATTGTATAGGTTGTCTACAACAATCACTGAAGTGGTCATAGTTCCATTGTTGTATTGTATAGGTTGTCTACAATAATCACTGAAGTGGTGATAGTTCCATTGTTGTATTGTATAGGTTGTCTACAATAATCACTGAAGTGGTCATAGTTCCATTGTTGTATTGTATAGGTTGTCTACAATAATCACTGAAATGGTCATAGTTCCATTGTTGTATTGTATAGGTTGTCTACAATAATCACTGAAGTGGTGATAGTTCCATTGTTGTATTGTATAGGTTGTCTACAACAATCACTGAAGGTGTCATAGTTCCATTGTTGTATTGTATAGGTTGTCTACAACAATCACTGAAGTGGTCATAGTTCCATTGTTGTATTGTATAGGTTGTCTACAATTATCACTGAAGTGGTCATAGTTCCATTGTTGTATTATATAGGTTGTCTACAACAATCACTGAAGTGGTCATAGTTCCATTGTTGTATTGTATAGGTTGTCTACAATAATCACTGAAGTGGTCATAGTTCCATTGTTGTATTCTATAGGTTGTCTACAACAATCACTGAAGTGGTCATAGTTCCATTGTTGTATTGTATAGGTCTACAATTATCACTGAAGTGGTCATAGTTCCATTGTTGTATTGTATAGGTTGTCTACAATAATCACTAAAGTGGTCATAGTTCCATTGTTGTATTGTATAGGTTGTCTACAATAATCACTGAAGTGGTGATAGTTCCATTGTTGTATTGTATAGGTTGTCTACAATAATCACTGAAGTGGTCATAGTTCCATTGTTGTATTGTATAGGTTGTCTACAACAATCACTGAAGTGGTCATAGTTCCATTGTTGTATTGTATAGGTTGTCTACAATAATCACTGAAGTGGTCATAGTGCCATTGTTGTATTGTATAGGTTGTCTACAATAATCACTGAAGTGGTCATAGTTCCATTGTTGTATTGTATAGGTTGTCTACAATAATCACTGAAGTGGTCATAGTTCCATTGTTGTATTGTATAGGTTGTCTACAATAATCACTGAAGTGGTCATAGTTCCATTGTTGTATTGTATAGGTTGTCTACAATAATCACTGAAGTGGTCATAGTTCCATTGTTGTATTGTATAGGTTGTCTACAACAATCACTCAAGTGGTCATAGTTCCATAGGTTGTCTACAATAATCACTGAAGTGGTCATAGTTCCATTGTTGTATTGTATAGGTTGTCTACAATAATCACTGAAGTGGTGATAGTTCCATTGTTGTATTGTATAGGGTGTCTACAATAATCACTGAAGTGGTGATAGTTTCATTGTTGTATTGTATAGGTTGTCTACAATAATCACTCAAGTGGTCATAGTTCCATTGTTGTATTGTATAGGGTGTCTACAATAATCACTCAAGTGGTCATAGTTCCATTGTTGTATTGTATAGGTTGTCTACAACAATCACTCAAGTGGTCATAGTTCCATTGTTGTACTGTATAGGTTGTCTACAATAATCACTCAAGTGGTCTTAGTTACATTCTTGTATTGTATAGGTTGTCTGCAACAATCACTGAAGTGGTCATAGTTCCATTGTTGTATTGTATAGGTTGTCTACAACAATCACTGAAGTGGTCATAGTTCCATTGTTGTATTGTATAGGTTGTCTACAATAATCACTGAAGTGGTCATAGTTCCATTGTTGTATTGTATAGGTTGTCTACAATAATCACTGAAGTGGTCATAGTTCCATTGTTGTATTGTATAGGTTGTCTACAATAATCACTGAAGTGGTCATAGTTCCATTTTTGTATTGTATAGGTTGTCTACAATAATCACTGAAGTGGTCATAGTTCCATTGTTGTATTGTATAGGTTGTCTACAATAATCACTGAAGTGGTCATAGTTCCATTGTTGTATTGTATAGGTGGTCTACAATAATCACTGAAGTGGTCATAGTTCCATTGTTGTATTGTATAGGTTGTCTACAATAATCACTGAAGTGGTCATAGTTCCATTGTTGTATTGTATAGGTTGTCTACAATAATCACTGAAGTGGTCATAGTTCCATTGTTGTATTGTATAGGTTGTCTACAATTATCACTGAAGTGGTCATAGTTCCGTTGTTGTATTGTATAGGTGGTCTACAATAATCACTGAAGTGGTCATAGTTCCATTGTTGTATTGTATAGGTTGTCTACAATAATCACTGAAGTGGTCATAGTTCCATTGTTGTATTGTATAGGTGGTCTACAATAATCACTGAAGTGGTCATAGTTCCATTGTTGTATTGTATAGGTTGTCTACAATAATCACTGAAGTGGTGATAGTTCCATTGTTGTATTGTATAGGTGGTCTACAATAATCACTGAAGGTGTCATAGTTCCATTGTTGTATTGTATAGGTTGTCTACAATAATCACTGAAGTGGTGATAGTTTCATTGTTGTATTGTATAGGTTGTCTACAATAATCACTGAAGTGGTGATAGTTCCATTGTTGTATTGTATAGGTTGTCTACAATAATCACTGAAGTGGTCATAGTTCCATTGTTGTATTGTATAGGTTGTCTACAATAATCACTGAAGGTGTCATAGTTCCATTGTTGTATTGTATAGGTTGTCTACAATAATCACTGAAGTGGTCATAGTTCCATTGTTGTATTGTATAGGTTGTCTACAATAATCACTGAAGTGGTGATAGTGCCATTGTTGTATTGTATAGGTTGTCTACAACAATCACTGAAGTGGTCATAGTTCATTGTTGTATTGTATAGGTTGTCTACAATAATCACTGAAGTGGTCATAGTTCCATTGTTGTATTGTATAGGTTGTCTACAATAATCACTGAAGGTGTCATAGTTCCATTGTTGTATTCTATAGGTTGTCTACAATAATCACTGAAGTGGTCATAGTTCCATTGTTGTATTGTATAGGTTGTCTACAATAATCACTGAAGTGGTCATAGTTCCATTGTTGTATTGTATAGGTGGTCTACAATAATCACTGAAGTGGTCATAGTTCCATTGTTGTATTGTATAGGTTTGTCTACAACAATCACTGAAGTGGTCATAGTTCCATTGTTGTATTGTATAGGTTGTCTACAATAATCACTGAAGTGGTCATAGTTCCATTGTTGTATTGTATAGGTTTGTCTACAACAATCACTGAAGTGGTCATAGTTCCATTGTTGTACTGTATAGGTTGTCTACAATAATCACTCAAGTGGTCATAGTTACATTGTTGTATTGTATAGGTTGTCTACAATAATCACTGAAGTGGTCACAGTTCCATTGTTGTATTGTATAGGTTGTCTACAATAATCACTGAAGTGGTGATAGTTCCATTGTTGTATTGTATAGGTTGTCTACAATAATCACTGTAGTGGTCATAGTTCCATTGTTGTATTGTATGGTTGTCTACAATAATCACTGAAGTGGTCATAGTTTCATTGTTGTATTGTATAGGTTTGTCTACAACAATCACTGAAGTGGTCATAGTTCCATTGTTGTATTGTATAGGTTTGTCTACAACAATCACTGAAGTGGTCATAGTTCCATTGTTGTATTGTATAGGTTGTCTACAATAATCACTGAAGTGGTCACAGTTCCATTGTTGTATTGTATAGGTCTACAATTATCACTGAAGTGGTCATAGTTCCATTGTTGTATTGTATAGGTTGTCTACAATAATCACTAAAGTGGTCATAGTTCCATTGTTGTATTGTATAGGTTGTCTACAATAATCACTGAAGTGGTGATAGTTCCATTGTTGTATTGTATAGGTTGTCTACAATAATCACTGAAGTGGTCATAGTTCCATTGTTGTATTGTATAGGTTGTCTACAACAATCACTGAAGTGGTCATAGTTCCATTGTTGTATTGTATAGGTTGTCTACAATAATCACTGAAGTGGTCATAGTGCCATTGTTGTATTGTATAGGTTGTCTACAATAATCACTGAAGTGGTCATAGTTCCATTGTTGTATTGTATAGGTTGTCTACAATAATCACTGAAGTGGTCATAGTTCCATTGTTGTATTGTATAGGTTGTCTACAATAATCACTGAAGTGGTCATAGTTCCATTGTTGTATTGTATAGGTTGTCTACAATAATCACTGAAGTGGTCATAGTTCCATTGTTGTATTGTATAGGTTGTCTACAACAATCACTCAAGTGGTCATAGTTCCATAGGTTGTCTACAATAATCACTGAAGTGGTCATAGTTCCATTGTTGTATTGTATAGGTTGTCTACAATAATCACTGAAGTGGTGATAGTTCCATTGTTGTATTGTATAGGGTGTCTACAATAATCACTGAAGTGGTGATAGTTTCATTGTTGTATTGTATAGGTTGTCTACAATAATCACTCAAGTGGTCATAGTTCCATTGTTGTATTGTATAGGGTGTCTACAATAATCACTCAAGTGGTCATAGTTCCATTGTTGTATTGTATAGGTTGTCTACAACAATCACTCAAGTGGTCATAGTTCCATTGTTGTACTGTATAGGTTGTCTACAATAATCACTCAAGTGGTCTTAGTTACATTCTTGTATTGTATAGGTTGTCTGCAACAATCACTGAAGTGGTCATAGTTCCATTGTTGTATTGTATAGGTTGTCTACAACAATCACTGAAGTGGTCATAGTTCCATTGTTGTATTGTATAGGTTGTCTACAATAATCACTGAAGTGGTCATAGTTCCATTGTTGTATTGTATAGGTTGTCTACAATAATCACTGAAGTGGTCATAGTTCCATTGTTGTATTGTATAGGTTGTCTACAATAATCACTGAAGTGGTCATAGTTCCATTTTTGTATTGTATAGGTTGTCTACAATAATCACTGAAGTGGTCATAGTTCCATTGTTGTATTGTATAGGTTGTCTACAATAATCACTGAAGTGGTCATAGTTCCATTGTTGTATTGTATAGGTGGTCTACAATAATCACTGAAGTGGTCATAGTTCCATTGTTGTATTGTATAGGTTGTCTACAATAATCACTGAAGTGGTCATAGTTCCATTGTTGTATTGTATAGGTTGTCTACAATAATCACTGAAGTGGTCATAGTTCCATTGTTGTATTGTATAGGTTGTCTACAATTATCACTGAAGTGGTCATAGTTCCGTTGTTGTATTGTATAGGTGGTCTACAATAATCACTGAAGTGGTCATAGTTCCATTGTTGTATTGTATAGGTTGTCTACAATAATCACTGAAGTGGTCATAGTTCCATTGTTGTATTGTATAGGTGGTCTACAATAATCACTGAAGTGGTCATAGTTCCATTGTTGTATTGTATAGGTTGTCTACAATAATCACTGAAGTGGTGATAGTTCCATTGTTGTATTGTATAGGTGGTCTACAATAATCACTGAAGGTGTCATAGTTCCATTGTTGTATTGTATAGGTTGTCTACAATAATCACTGAAGTGGTGATAGTTTCATTGTTGTATTGTATAGGTTGTCTACAATAATCACTGAAGTGGTGATAGTTCCATTGTTGTATTGTATAGGTTGTCTACAATAATCACTGAAGGTGTCATAGTTCCATTGTTGTATTGTATAGGTTGTCTACAATAATCACTGAAGTGGTCATAGTTCCATTGTTGTATTGTATAGGTTGTCTACAATAATCACTGAAGTGGTGATAGTGCCATTGTTGTATTGTATAGGTTGTCTACAACAATCACTGAAGTGGTCATAGTTCATTGTTGTATTGTATAGGTTGTCTACAATAATCACTGAAGTGGTCATAGTTCCATTGTTGTATTGTATAGGTTGTCTACAATTATCACTGAAGTGGTCATAGTTCCATTGTTGTATTCTATAGGTTGTCTACAATAATCACTGAAGTGGTCATAGTTCCATTGTTGTATTGTATAGGTTGTCTACAATAATCACTGAAGGTGTCATAGTTCCATTGTTGTATTCTATAGGTTGTCTACAATAATCACTGAAGTGGTCATAGTTCCATTGTTGTATTGTATAGGTTGTCTACAATAATCACTGAAGTGGTCATAGTTCCATTGTTGTATTGTATAGGTGGTCTACAATAATCACTGAAGTGGTCATAGTTCCATTGTTGTATTGTATAGGTTTGTCTACAACAATCACTGAAGTGGTCATAGTTCCATTGTTGTATTGTATAGGTTGTCTACAATAATCACTGAAGTGGTCATAGTTCCATTGTTGTATTGTATAGGTTTGTCTACAACAATCACTGAAGTGGTCATAGTTCCATTGTTGTACTGTATAGGTTGTCTACAATAATCACTCAAGTGGTCATAGTTACATTGTTGTATTGTATAGGTTGTCTACAATAATCACTGAAGTGGTCACAGTTCCATTGTTGTATTGTATAGGTTGTCTACAATAATCACTGAAGTGGTGATAGTTCCATTGTTGTATTGTATAGGTTGTCTACAATAATCACTGTAGTGGTCATAGTTCCATTGTTGTATTGTATGGTTGTCTACAATAATCACTGAAGTGGTCATAGTTTCATTGTTGTATTGTATAGGTTTGTCTACAACAATCACTGAAGTGGTCATAGTTCCATTGTTGTATTGTATAGGTTTGTCTACAACAATCACTGAAGTGGTCATAGTTCCATTGTTGTATTGTATAGGTTGTCTACAATAATCACTGAAGTGGTCACAGTTCCATTGTTGTATTGTATAGGTTTGTCTACAACAATCACTGAAGTGGTCATAGTTCCATTGTTGTATTGTATAGGTTTGTCTACAATAATCACTGAAGTGGTCACAGTTCCATTGTTGTATTGTATAGGTTTGTCTACAACAATCACTGAAGTGGTCATAGTTCCATTGTTGTATTGTATAGGTTTGTCTACAACAATCACTGAAGTGGTCATAGTTCCATTGTTGTATTGTATAGGTTGTCTACAATAATCACTGAAGTGGTCATAGTTCCATTGTTGTATTGTATAGGTTGTCTACAATAATCACTGAAGTGGTCATAGTTCCATTGTTGTATTGTATAGGTTGTCTACAATAATCACTGAAGTGGTGATAGTGCCATTGTTGTATTGTATAGGTTGTCTACAACAATCACTGAAGTGGTCATAGTTCCATTGTTGTATTGTATAGGTGGTCTACAATAATCACTGAAGTGGTGATAGTGCCATTGTTGTATTGTATAGGTTGTCTACAACAATCACTGAAGTGGTCATAGTTCCATTGTTGTATTGTATAGGTTGTCTACAATAATCACTGAAGTGGTCATAGTTCCATTGTTGTATTGTATAGGTTGTCTACAATAATCACTGAAGTGGTAATAGTTTCATTGTTGTATTGTATAGGTTGTCTACAATAATCACTGAAGTGGTGATAGTTGCATTGTTGTATTGTTTAGGTTGTCTACAATAATCACTGAAGTGGTCATAGTTCCATTGTTGTATTGTATAGGTTGTCTACAATAATCACTGAAGTGGTCATAGTTCCATTGTTGTATTGTATAGGTTGTCTACAATAATCACTGAAGTGGTGATAGTGCCATTGTTGTATTGTATAGGTTGTCTACTATAATCACTGAAGGTGTCATAGTTTCATTGTTGTATTGTATAGGTTGTCTACAATAATCACTGAAGTGGTCATAGTTCCATTGTTGTATTGTATAGGTTGTCTACAATAATCACTGAAGTGGTGATAGTGCCATTGTTGTATTGTATAGGTTGTCTACAATAATCACTGAAGGTGTCATAGTTTCATTGTTGTATTGTATAGGTTGTCTACAATAATCACTGAAGTGGTCATAGTTCCATTGTTGTATTGTATAGGTGGTCTACAATAATCACTGAAGTGGTCATAGTTTCATTGTTGTATTGTATAGGTTGTCTACAATAATCACTGAAGTGGTCATAGTTTCATTGTTGTATTGTATAGGTGGTCTACAATAATCACTGAAGTGGTCATAGTTCCATTGTTGTATTGTATAGGTTGTCTACAATAATCACTGAAGTGGTCATAGTTCCATTGTTGTATTGTATAGGTTGTCTACAATAATCACTGAAGTGGTCATAGTTCCATTGTTGTATTGTATAGGTTGTCTACAACAATCACTGAAGTGGTCATAGTTCCATTGTTGTACTGTATAGGTTGTCTACAATAATCACTGAAGTGGTCATAGTTCCATTGTTGTATTGTATAGGTTGTCTACAATAATCACTGAAGTGGTAATAGTTTCATTGTTGTATTGTATAGGTTGTCTACAATAATCACTGAAGTGGTCATAGTTCCATTGTTGTATTCTATAGGTTGTCTACAATAATCACTGAAGTGGTCATAGTTCCATTGTTGTATTGTATAGGTTGTCTACAATAATCACTGAAGTGGTCATAGTTCCATTGTTGTATTGTATAGGTTGTCTACAATTATCACTGAAGTGGTCATAGTTCCATTGTTGTATTGTATAGGTGGTCTACAATAATCACTGAAGTGGTCATAGTTCCATTGTTGTATTTTATAGGTTGTCTACAATAATCACTGAAGTGGTCATAGTTCCATTGTTGTATTGTATAGGTGGTCTACAATAATCACTGAAGTGGTCATAGTTCCATTGTTGTATTGTATAGGTGGTCTACAATAATCACTGAAGTGGTCATAGTTCCATTGTTGTATTGTATAGGTTGTCTACAATAATCACTGAAGTGGTCATAGTTCCATTGTTGTATTGTATAGGTTGTCTACAATAATCACTGAAGTGGTAATAGTTTCATTGTTGTATTGTATAGGTTGTCTACAATAATCACTGAAGTGGTCATAGTTCCATTGTTGTATTCTATAGGTTGTCTACAATAATCACTGAAGTGGTCATAGTTCCATTGTTGTATTGTATAGGTTGTCTACAATAATCACTGAAGGTGTCATAGTTCCATTGTTGTATTGTATAGGTTGTCTACAATAATCACTGAAGTGGTGATAGTTTCATTGTTGTATTGTATAGGTTGTCTACAATAATCACTGAAGTGGTGATAGTTCCATTGTTGTATTGTATAGGTTGTCTACAATAATCACTGAAGTGGTCATAGTTCCATTGTTGTATTGTATAGGTTGTCTACAATAATCACTGAAGGTGTCATAGTTCCATTGTTGTATTGTATAGGTTGTCTACAATAATCACTGAAGTGGTCATAGTTCCATTGTTGTATTGTATAGGTTGTCTACAATAATCACTGAAGTGGTGATAGTTTCATTGTTGTATTGTATAGGTTGTCTACAATAATCACTGAAGTGGTGATAGTGCCATTGTTGTATTGTATAGGTTGTCTACAACAATCACTGAAGTGGTCATAGTTCCATTGTTGTATTGTATAGGTTGTCTACAATAATTACTGAAGTGGTCATAGTTCCATTGTTGTATTGTATAGGTTGTCTACAATTATCACTGAAGTGGTCATAGTTCCATTGTTGTATTCTATAGGTTGTCTACAAGAATCACTGAAGTGGTCATAGTTCCATTGTTGTATTGTATAGGTTGTCTACAATAATCACTGAAGGTGTCATAGTTCCATTGTTGTATTGTATAGGTTGTCTACAATAATCACTGAAGTGGTCATAGTTCCATTGTTTTATTGTATAGGTTGTCTACAATAATCACTGAAGTGGTCATTGTTCCATTGTTGTATTGTATAGGTTGTCTACAATAATCACTGAAGGTGTCATAGTTCCATTGTTGTATTGTATAGGTTTGTCTACAACAATCACTGAAGTGGTCATAGTTCCATTGTTGTATTGTATAGGTTGTCTACAATAATCACTGAAGTGGTCATAGTTCCATTGTTGTATTGTATAGGTTGTCTACAATAATCACTGAAGTGGTCATAGTTCCATTGTTGTACTGTATAGGTTGTCTACAATAATCACTCAAGTGGTCATAGTTACATTGTTGTATTGTATAGGTTGTCTACAATAATCACTGAAGTGGTCACAGTTCCATTGTTGTATTGTATAGGTGGTCTACAATTTGTTGTATTGTATAGGTTGTCTACAATAATCACTGAAGTGGTCATAGTTTCATTGTTGTATTGTATAGGTTTGTCTACAACAATCACTGAAGTGGTCATAGTTCCATTGTTGTATTGTATAGGTTGTCTACAAGAATCACTGAAGTGGTCATAGTTCCATTGTTGTATTGTATAGGTTGTCTACAATAATCACTGAAGTGGTCATAGTTCCATTGTTGTATTGTATAGGTTGTCTACAATAATCACTGAAGTGGTCATAGTTCCATTGTTGTATTGTATAGGTTGTCTACAATAATCACTGAAGTGGTCATAGTTCCATTGTTGTATTGTATAGGTTGTCTACAATAATCACTGAAGTGGTCATAGTTCCATTGTTGTATTGTATAGGTTGTCTACAACAATCACTGAAGTGGTCATAGTTCCATTGTTGTATTCTATAGGTTGTCTACAATAATCACTGAAGTGGTCATAGTGCCATTGTTGTATTGTATAGGTTGTCTACAATAATCACTGAAGTGGTCATAGTTCCATTGTTGTATTGTATAGGTTGTCTACAATAATCACTAAAGTGGTCATAGTTCCATTGTTGTATTGTATAGGTTGTCTACAATAATCACTGAAGTGGTCATAGCTCCATTGTTGTATTGTATAGGTTGTCTACAACAATCACTGAAGTGGTCATAGTTCCATTGTTGTATTATATAGGTTGTCTACAAGAATCACTGAAGTGGTCATAGTTCCATTGTTGTATTGTATAGGTTGTCTACAATAATCACTGAAGTGGTCATAGTTCCATTGTTGTATTGTATAGGTTGTCTACAGTAATCACTGAAGTGGTCATAGTTCCATTGTTGTATTGTATAGGTTGTCTACAATAATCACTGAAGTGGTCATAGTTCCATTGTTGTATTGTATAGGTTGTCTACAATAATCACTGAAGTGGTCATAGTTCCATTGTTGTATTGTATAGGTGGTCTACAATAATCACTGAAGTGGTCATAGTTCCATTGTTGTATTGTATAGGTTGTCTACAATAATCACTGAAGTGGTCATAGTTCCATTGTTGTATTGTATAGGTTGTCTACAACAATCACTGAAGTGGTCATAGTTCCATTGTTGTATTCTATAGGTTGTCTACAATAATCACTGAAGTGGTCATAGTGCCATTGTTGTATTGTATAGGTTGTCTACAATAATCACTGAAGTGGTCATAGTTCCATTGTTGTATTGTATAGGTTGTCTACAATAATCACTGAAGTGGTCATAGTTCCATTGTTGTATTGTATAGGTTGTCTACATTGCTCTACACCAGGAAAATCTTTGTGCAATGCTGATAAGCATGTAAAATCCACATATTAAAGCTTTACAAAATGTTGGTTGAAAACATTGAATACAACTTTAACATGCAAACTTAATTAATCAAGATAGACAAAGAAACAAAAAAAGATCACAGATTTTTCTAATTATAAGTATTTTAATAAATGCATGTTATCTGCACTGGCAATTAATGACACAATTTGTTGTTTTAGCTCACTTGACCTTAAGGGTCAGGTAAGCTATTGTCATCAATTTGCATCCATAGTCGTCAACCTTTTACCACAAGGGGAAAAGTTTTAAAAGCTTGTTCCTTGACATTGGTTTACTACCAATTGAAACAAAACTTATTACCACTATTCGTTGAAAGGACTTCTATCAAGTTTATTTGTATAGAAAATCAAAAATTCAAAATGGCTGCCACGACAAAACAGTTTAAGTTTTAAGCGGCTTCTTTGAATCAGGTCAACCATCTGAAATTATACTTAGAGGACTTGTTAGACATCAATGAAATGCCTTCTTTATTCCCCATATAAAAGATTTAAAATTTAGCGAGTGATGCAGGCTTTTGAGAGCTTCCAGTTACATATACATGTAGTATTGGTTTAAATTTTTTCTTCCTTAATTTTATTAGTAAAAGCACTTGTATTAAAAAATAATATCAATACAATTTATACCTGTAAGAAAGTAAAGAAATCTTGTCATATATAATATATACAAAAATATCAAAACCCAAATAATGTGACAACATTCAACAGGTTAAGAAAAACCACTCATCCAAAGTCTGTGGACAATACACACATTTAGAGTTAACAAAAATTTAAAAACAGAAGATTTTTTATCTGAAGCAAAGAAGAGAACAGCAGAGGAAGAAATGATTGTTTAATAAAACTATTACACAATATGCTGTAAACAAGATTTTATAACAGAACACCATAATATTGTTAACTAATAATTATGCCAACAAAATTGTTTTATAAACCTAATTACAGTGATTTTCTTGGCTGTAATTTAACCAACGTTTGTACTTTTAGGTGTTGTGATTTATTCTAAAGACAATCTGATTTGAATTGAGACAACTCAGCATTATGTATAGATATACAGGTGTGGATTCTTTTTCCTCGATGGCAGTTCAGTATCGAAGAAACTGTAGAAATATTGTGAATCTCCTCGTCAATCAAGATGTCAACAGTTAACAAATTTCCAATTTATGTGATTTTGGTTGAATATAATAATTGCATTGGATCCGATCATGTTATGAATATTCTGGCTGACTCCGCCAATTAGTGTTGAATGTCTTTGTTGGTTATGACTTATTTTGTTTTAAGTTTGATTTATTTAATTCTGTTTAGTATGTACAGAGCTATAATGACAAAGTGACAAAGAAAAGTTGTTCAGTGGAGTTAATGTAAATTATACCTGTAAAATAATTGTTGATACGAATTCTGACATTTCTGTCATTGTTTAAGAGGCTTATTGGCTTATTCAGGTGTTTTTATATTGATGGAAATGTAGCAATTTGAGGAGTATAGTTTGTTATTTTTTCTAGTTGCCAATGTCAATCTGGAATTTTACTGTCATAAATAAGTTTTGTTGGTATCAGCTTAAACATTGAAAGATATTTGAAAAAAATATTATTTTGAGGTAAAGACAAATGATATCTTATTGAATTTATTGTTATAATGTGTTGTTTTAAAAAAAAAAAGAAAAAAAAATTTAAATACCTTTGTAGTCAAATTTTTGATGGCATTGGCAATTTTTCCAAAACAAAACAGATATTTTCATTCTTCTGCAGGAACTTCAAAGGCTTAAATTTATTTGTTTTTTCTTATCTCAAGTATAAAATGTTATAGGCCCTATGTTAACAATAACACTGATGGAATTCACGTCTTTCCATATGCACGCCAACTACCGGTTACATGTTCGGTAACTCTAGTTTACATGTAAGACTGTAGTTGGTATACAAGCCATAACATAAATCTGTCACACTATTCCTTCAATAAACAATTAATTGGCACCTACGTAGGTGAAACCCCCATTAAATAAAAAGGGATATTAAAAACATGTATCAGATATACAGACTTTGCAAACTTTTTTCGAATAAAAGTGTGTATTTAAAAATCCTAATTTAATAATATACACGAACAGTGTTAACTAATGAACTGTGGTTAATAAGCTGCTAATAAAATTCTTTCCTACTTTTTGCCCCAAGGAAATTAATTACCTGTTCACCGGATGCAAGATACTACACCTGGATGCGGTTAGATAAAAGTGATTTTTACTGTGGTGTCAACGAATATACGTATACGTGCAATGTAAATGACTTGTACATGTAATTATATTCTCTGATGTGTGTGAGCTCTGATTTCAATAAGGTGACCGTTATCAGTTACGGATAATTGAGTGATTATATATACCTATAATAAAAAAATGTCCCACTGAGAAGCTTCCTGTTCAGGTGACTGGTGTTAATTGGAAAAGGTACACATGGAATTTGTAATAATTACCATGGGAAAATGTGTTGTTTTTGTTTCGGATACGACCTTCACGGGAATATTTTACCCACATGTTTAATGATAAGCATTTTCCAAATTTCAGTCTTAGGATCGAAAATAAAATAGCCTAAGATTATTTCTTTTTTATTTTGTTTAAGAAAATTAATGCAACCCAGAAAGGTGCATAGTTTTATTGCATTTATGTAGAGATGTATTTTAAAACACGTGATTTCAAGTCTATGAAGGAATGCTCCTCCCATCGTTAAGTTTTTCCCGCCACACCTATTGATTGGATTGTAATTGGTGTGTTGCTTTTGATTCACGGAGCCCCACCTGTCAATTAAGTCAATCACATCAGGCGTTCAAAGGAATAACAATTGACACTGAATTCTCGCATTGTGCACGTCCGATTATTGAATTTCCAGACAATAATATTATCTGTCAAATGAACAATTGTGTGAACCCAAAAATAAAACTGGAACGTCACAATAATAAGGTCAAAATATGTTGCAAAACATTGTTTTTATGGTTTTTAATGCATTGGAAATAAGTATTTTCTCACTGAAAGTTAGTGGTAAGCATATACTGCATGTGCGAGTCATACATGTAAATCGCGGTTACCCGCCCCTTTAAGGGAGGTAACACCACTTAATTCGCAATCGGGGAATTTGCGTTGTATAATATTCTAGCACTATTTTCCAAAATTCAGCAGGTTCAAACATATTTAAAATAATTTACAAGTATGTATTATCAGCTGATTTATGCTTTGTATATTTATCTGTAGAAAGGTTGATTTTATTTATTGTATTCTGACTGTGTATTAAGCATTGTGCCTTCACTCTTTAAATGAGGTGTTTTGGTTAAAGTTTGGTAGAAATTATTGTAATATGTGGAACCTCCTTATTTTCTGGTAGTTATTACAACATATTTAAAATCATAATTCACATAATATTTGGTATTTAATTTCTATGTTTTAAAATTTAGTAAAAGTGAGAAGCAAATTTGGAAAAGCTTCAATTGTCTAATTTTACTGTTGACAGCTAATCTTAACAGGCTACAAATAAGAGGAGCCCATAATACTAGCATTGTAACAGTAATATTTTAGAAAGATGTCCATAACTTTATTTTCATTTTTATATTGTTACTTTCAGAACCTAAAATTTGTCCTAAAAAATTTACTATTAAATTGACAGCATTGAAATCAAGAGATTTCCATGTGCAAATTATGTATATCCCACGTGAAATTAATAACTTGGAAGTGACATCACAAGGTATGTCTTTAATGACATTGCTAGTAACGTTCAAGAAAATTAAAAGAAATTACAGAAAAGTTTTTGATGACATGTTAAATATTTGTCAGTGTAATAAACAGGATAATCAATCCCGCATTGTGAATGTTGAAAATATGTTCATTCAGATTAAAATGCATTCAGATTAAACTCATGTGCAGAACAATTTATGAG
Source organism: Limnoperna fortunei (assembly GCA_944474755.1). NCBI lineage: Eukaryota > Metazoa > Mollusca > Bivalvia > Mytilida > Modiolidae > Limnoperna > Limnoperna fortunei. The sequence continues at coordinate 23,924,929 of OX104120.1, forward strand.
CACTTGTTTAATCTGACTACTGATCATATTTTAAATATTCACTCTGCGCAATTGATTATCCTATAATTAAAATAATTTTGTTCCAGAGTAAAAAAAGTTGAATGGTTGTTAGTGGATTTTATTCAAATTCATTCTAAATCAGTTTCAGTTTTGACGAATCATTACAATTCCATTTTTTTCTGTTATTTAGTTAAAAATAATAGATTTAGAAATTTTAATGATTTGAACAATCAAAATTATTGATGAAAAGAGTGTTTTACTGAAAAAGATAATGTTTATATTTATATTTACTGGGTCTTAAAATTAATTAAAACAAAGTGAATAAAAATATATTTTGATGATTAAAGACTATACTACATTTAATGTAATAGTGTTAAAACAATCATATAAGCTGGGTTAAAATCATGGCTATTCTTTGTAAAAATTCAATCCAAATTCCGCATTCAAAGAATATGTATAAATATTGTGCATATACAGTTTTTAAAGAACACAAGATCTTAAGATTATATCAAACAGGTAAGTACTTTAGAGAACTCTGTATTTCATTAAATGCATACAACTGCATTGTGTATCAAAACATAACTTGTCATAGATATACAAAATTTTATCATTGTTTTTGGGTTATTATACATTTGGGGCGACATGAGAGAGACGTAAAGTAGGGATTTAAAAAACCTGAATATCACTATTTTGTCAGTGCTATTTTTGTCAGATAATATGTATTGCAAATCACTATTTTCAATAAAGCATAATAAACATGTTAATGTTGTGTCTTATTTCATCCACCTGTAATGTTTTAGAAGTTATTTTTAATATAGAAAAGAGGAATTATTGTCAAATGCATATTTTTAGTTAAATTTTTATAAACTGCACTTAAAGTATTTTTGGTAATGAAAACTTTGAAAAAACTTAGTTGCCAATAGAACCTTTGTTTTAATCAAATTAAATCTTAAACATGCTCCCCTTTCTTTTGTTGATTATGGAAGATCTAAAGCAACCATATTCAGGTCATATTCGGGTGACTTGGTTTACTTGTGCAATAGTTGCTTATATAGCGGGCATTTTCATGACTGCAGTGTTTTATGCTTATTTGCGGGGTTACATGTCACAGCAATGTAAAAATAACATGACAAAATAGAATAGTACTTTGTATGATAGATTGATAGTCCTTTTATATGGATTTAGGATTGATAATTTAAGTTTTCATAGAATATTTTTGATAAGTTAAAATAAACTATCTGAGTGACAGAAGGATTTCTGATTTTAAAATAAACAATATGTTTTTAGTTTTTAGCTCACCTGTCCCAAATAGTCATCGCTTCGCTTCTGCCATAGGTGGCGGCCCCGCATCATCTGTAAACTTTACATTTCAATATTCTCTGAAACCACTGGGTTAATTAAACTTTGACATAATGTTCATTTACAAGGTTTGTTTTTATTCTGATCGGAAAACCAAAATGCCAATCATAATTCAAAATTGCCGCCATCGCATGACTTGGTTCAGTGGCGGATCCAGAGGGAGGGGGCGTACGCCCCCTACAAAAAAAGGAAAAATACAAAAAGAGAACATGGAGGGTAACAACCAGCTCCAAAGGCAAAAATGTAATCCCTGCTCGTCCTCGCCATAAATTAATGCATTAACGGTACTAATTCTTTTATTATGATATCTCTGTTGTATACTTTACCCAATAAAGGTTACCTTGTGTTAAATAAATTCATTTTGATGCATGGATTTATCTGCACCTGTGGTTGAACATTTGTTAAATCTTTCATTATTTCCTTTTGCAAGTCTGTGGCACGAATTGTTTTGACATACATTATGGCTAAATATTTCATAATAAAGCTAAAGGAAATATACTAAAATGTATTGGCCACAACATCACATCGACGGTTTGTCAATAAAAGATAATAGGACACTTCCGCTTGTTTCACACATGTATCAAAGCTAAATGTATAATAAACAGGTAATATTCTCTTGCATATCTCCCATTTTCGATTTAAAAAATGCCATGGATATCCCTAAATGTCAAAGTAGGGATATAGTTGATTTTCTGAAAATAAGTTTTCTCGGATGATTTTAATCCTATAAAAAAATCTGTTTAATATTTGTATCAAATTTTTAAATGTATTTATTTACAAATTTGCGTGTAGAAAAAAATAGGAAAAACTCGGGACATTTGCAGAGCGAGCTAATATAGTGATTAAGTCACACAATTGTAAATTTCCGCATAGCTTAATAGAATGGGTATTCTCTAGAAACCGCTAGAAACTGCTTTTAAGGTAAGGAGTTATCTGTTAATTAGGTACGTTGTCTTTTAAAAAAGGATTTTAACTTCTGGCGCTTTCTGAAATAGGTCTGATGACGTAGTTTCGATATTTTATGAATAAATTACAATTGATTAACTATTTTTCTGAATTCTCGGCAACACGGTACTTGTTTGTAAAACGAGGTGCGACCGCTTATAACGCAACCCCTCCGATTCCAAAGGCCATAGCATATGGTCATTTTGTGAAAAAATATTGCATTTATTGTTATTTTTGTCGTTGCGAAATATTTCTTTTGGAGATATGATCCAATTTCTCTATTATTGTAATATAATAATAGAGTAATATGATAATATTTCTATAATAATAAAGAAATATATTTTCACTTTACATACGCTCTGTAAGTGAGCACACGTATATTTTATTGCATATCAAATTTCGGTGAGTAAACATTGTATGCAAGTAGAAAAAAATACAGGATTTTCTAAATAAAAAATACTTTACTATTTATTGATATATGCGATGTCTTTTTCCGAACGGATATCGTGCATGGACACGTAAATAAAAATAGAAGTGTTTGCTGATATCATAAATAATCATTTTATTAATTAATTACATATTTGCGTTTACTACTTCGGCCTTGAATGCTTAAGAAAAAAATCATCGAAGATATCAAAGAGTATTAATTTGAGAATAAATCAAGAACAGACGAATCCATAATTAAACAAAAGAGGGAACAACAACGAAACAGGCACATAACATGCATAACACAAGAGCACCACTTAAAACCGGGTTGATAAAAAAACTTAACACTTAAACTAAACATTTGCCGAGTTAGCTACAACAATTAAGAGTGCTCTTTTACAATATTTACGGTACATCACGTGATCATCATTATATATAGTAAATGAACTCTGTGCCTTCTCATTGTGGTTCAGAACAAGAATATGTAATGCACCTAGATTTATTGAAGCGCCTGCATGTATTAATATAAACCTGCATCTTTTATATTGTATCAGGTTTCCTGTTTAAATATATCTGATTTAAGCAATCTAGTTACCTCTGATACTTGATCAGTTTAACTGATAAAACATGACTATAGAAAATTGTAGTCCCGGCGATGTCAGAAATCCAAACTAGATTGGGGTAAAGATCATTTGGATATAAACATGTGTTTATCTAATCACATGATTGTCAGTGTCTGTCTGATATAAAAACAAAGTGAATTCACTGGACTTTTACTTTCGAAATCGTATTTCTAGAAGCTGCTCAGCGGATATGTTGTAGTCAGAGAAGTTAGCTGTTGGACAAGATAAGGTAAATGATCGTTAGAAAGGATTGATTGATTGTTGTTTTACGTCCAGCAAGCAATATTTCAGTTATATTCAGGACGTTCGTTAGAAAGGAAGAATATTTTGAAAAAATGTGACTATAAAGCAAAGGCAATTTTGAGTTGTGTATGCTCCGATGCTGACAATTTAGGTAGCAGTGGCGTACGTAGCTATGGTAGCTGTCTGCGTAACTTATGTTGTCACTCCTGCATATTTTAACCATAAAGTTCTTTTTCTTAACATATGTAGGAAAATGGCAAGAACAAAAAATTTATTTAAAGTCAGAAGGGTAAAAGTATTGCTAAATAAATTGTAGTAACGTGTCTGCTCTGTAAAATGTGCAATGTTTCATTTTCCCCCGTGATGGCGTCGCTCGTGCGGTTTGCAACTTCCCCCCCCCCCCACCCGCCGAACTACGACACTACACGACCTTAATATACTTTTAGCAGTATCCATTTATTAGTTATTCACTCAAAGTTTCTAGTACATTGGTCACTCGATGTGTTTGTACTTCTTTTAACCTGTTTGATTCTAATAAAAAACAAGTTTAGCTTTTCTAAAAAGCTAACCGTCTCTTAGCTGCACAAATTTTATGGATTTATTAAAGTATCTTTTTTTGTAATGTATATGTAAGATAGGTAAACAATGTACATGTACCTTGTAAGTACATTGTTTACGCTAACCTATTATCCAATGGTGCTTCAGAGATTAAAATGCCTGTCGTCACTTTACACGTGCTTTTAAAAAAATAATTAAACAAAAGTTGACTCCCTAAACAACAAATGTTCAGACTTAGCGGTAAAAATATGTTTTGTTAAATTTACATCAATATCAGAACGAAAATAAAGATACAGAACATATATTTTTTTCCTAACCCAAACACCTTTAAAAAGTAGGGAAATTTTGGTTCAATGTTAACCTTTTAATTGTTCACTGACCAATGCATTGAATGAAATAGAAGTCAATGTGTGGGACGTAACATTACTACACTAAAATACTGATTAACGAAAATAAAGACATAGAACATATATTTTTTTCCAAAACAGCTTTATAAAGTATGGAGATTTTGGTACAATCTTTACCTTATAATTGTTCACTGACCAATGCATTGAATGAAATAGAAGTCAATATGTGGAACGTTACATTACTACACTAAAATACTGATTACAACCCCGATTCGACCTAAGAATATATCGAAATTTAAGAACACATACTAGTGCGATCCTGACGTAAACCAATGAAATGAGAAAAATATTTATAGATTTAGTTAACCACCCAATCAAGTAACAGAGAGTAATTTACTCCGAAGACTGATCGTCATTTGACTATGTATACCGTCTCCCATGGGAGACGGTAATAATTAAAATTAAAAAGTGCCAAAGGGCAAAGAAATCGGATTAAATAAAATTCAACGGTGTATGAACTAATACAGAAATACATGTATATAGATAGAATACTAGTATTTGAGGGTGGTTTGAGAAAAGTAGAAAACATTCTTCAAGACGAGAAACCAAAACGCATCACATGGTTAATAACTATAGTTGGTAACACATTAAAATTATTTTAAAAACAATTCCTGACTATCCAACATTTAAAATTCCGCATTGTCCGACAAACATATTACTTATTTGCCAACAAAAATTGTTACATTTTTTTACCTGGAAGTATTTAATGTTGACAAATAGAAAGACATCAAATCAACATGGCTTTCGAGCATAACAGTGCAACTCAATTTAATTCACATGCACGCCCGCCCGCCCACACGCGCGCACGCACACACACACACCCACACACCCACACACCCCCTCACACATACACACACACACACACTACAAATGGAGTTTAATAAGGGATTCCAATTTATTTACTAGTGCTGGTGTTGATGGGTTTATTAACAACCTTTTCTTGTAAAGTATTAACAGTCTTTTTCTCTTGGAATTTAAAAATGGCTTCCTTTTTCAATTAATAGTGAGTGGTGACTGATTCTTAGTTTTGTAATTAATGTTCTATACTCAAAAAAATAGATTTGAAAGATAGCGTTTTAATTTCAATTTTAGATTCACGTCCTTGTAACAAAACGTGACATCGATTTATCTTCCAAAAGTACGAATCATTTCGGGACTGTTTGGATTATCTTCCGTAATATACAGACACCGGCTAAGTTAAAAGTAATGTAATTGAAAAATTAACTGAATCCTATTTCGTTCTTTACACATTATGAACAGCATGAAAACCTATGACGATTGTATTCTCTATATTCGTATTCCTATTGTGACAATTATGTAGATCCTTTTAACAAATTGTTATCTCGGGACACGTACAAATACGTCACATTACTTGTAAGGGTGCAAAAACATTCTTGAGATTTATACAGATTTTCCGCATATCCAGATAAAACTTTGTTTAAAGAAATTCAAACAATGCAGGCTCATCGTAACCTCTACCAAATAATAAATTCTTTGTCTCTACCCAATACTTTATACTTTTCAAGTTGCATTCAACATTCTCACCCCATTGTTCATTCTCTTTTCCGGTAATATATTGCTTGTAAATGTGTTCATGTCAAATCAATCAATCGATCAATCAATCAATTAATCAATCGTTTCTTCAAGACAAATCACCAATGAAGTAGAATGGGCTCGCCCTTCTGAAACGCTACATTTTCCTTTCTTAGGGTCTGTTTGTTGTGTGTTTTGAGTGTTTTGTGTTTCTGTTCGAGAATTATTTGTTACACATGGCTTTGTTATTTTATACTTGAAATTTTATAATATAAATAATAATATTTACTTACTTTTAAATAATAATATATTAAAAGTAAGTTGCTTGAGAAAATTTCCACTCTGCATTGCACACAAATTGCCACGAGAATTTCTCGGAGTATTAAGTATAATTGTTTTATCAACATAGCGTTTCACCTGTTAGAGCCCAAATTTATATCATTTTATTCATAATCGTGTACTTTATCTATCTGAAGCTTAAATATTTCTGTGCACTCATCTTATCACAATGGAATTTGAGGAATAGTGTCAAGGTTTCAACATGGTTTAGTCTCACTTGTAATAAATCACGCTGATCGTATGCATCATTACGAATCTAGAGTTGTTAAGGTCAGCGAGGTAAACTTGATATGGTTATATAAACTTGAATTTTTGTCTCTTTAATAACGTTCTAATATGTTTTGCAATATTTTATTCACTGAGAACATATCCGAATTGTAAGTTGCGCCTCGATTTAGAATGCTAATTGCATTGATTTGCTATATTATTCATCTATGACAATACTGGGAAGTACAGCATGTTTTGAGAGTACAACGCTCCTTGCAAGATTTAAGACTTTTTTTTGGCAATGTCAATAGAGGTAGGCTTTTTATAGTCGGTTTAAAAGGCTACATTTTCCGCCTCTACACTTACTTTTCCAGTGGCATTCAAACTTTTATGCCCTTTTCCATCTTTCCTGAATTGATTTATCATGTCTCTCAAACGAAGTTATGGAGAAAATATTATTTTTGTCCGGTTTCTTCTTATTATGTCTCCCAAACGAAGTTTTGGGAGACATCTTGTTTTTGTCCAGTTTTTTATTATTATTCAGGTCTCTCCCAATACAGTGGAAAGACCTTCCAGTATTTCTTATTAAGGTCTTTCCCACAAATTCGATAATTGGTACCATTGATCGGTCATATCCGGAGATAACATGGCTCACCTTTTTAAGCTGATCAATTTAATTATGAGTTATCTGTCAGAACACGAAAATCCTTGTTAGCAGAAAAACTTAGAAACCGTAACCGATTCTCAAAATCTGAAGAGTACAAAATGTGGGCTGACATATAGCCATAATTTAAAACACAGAATATTTGTTTTCAGTTAACGTCCTGTTTACGCATTTCTGACTCTAAAATTGTCGGAACTCGTAAATTTTTTTTTCTCAAAAACCGTAAGTCCAAGAGACGTGGGACCACCACCATTGATTCTAAGTGACATATTCCATTGAAAAATTTTAAGGTCAAAGGTCGCCATTGGTCTTTTTTGCACTATATCTTATAAACCATAAAAGATAGAAGCAGACAATAAACGGAAAAAATACCCCTCTTATCGAGATCTTCATTTAATACTGTGTGATGAGCCTTTTTTGAGTTACAGCCCCTGACCCATTTCGGTAAATCGTTTTTTTCTAACAACTTGAAACCCGTTGGACATAATATAGTAGCATATAACAGGTTTATCAGTAGGGAATCGAGCTTCGATTTGAGCCAAAAATAAAGGCCATAGGGCAAGGTCATACCATATCACCAAGATAACTTTTATAAAAGGTCCTTAGCAACCATCAATTTGTAGTATCAGAATCAGAATGTTGTACTTTATTGAAATATGTCATTTCATGACCGGAAGTGGCATTTTGTCCCTAGCAAAGGGCATAAAAGTCCTCAACAACCATCTATTTTTGGCTCGAGACCACTTTCTTTACTCAAATAACTCATTTTAATGACTGGAAGTGACGTTTTGTGCTTAGCAACTGACACAAAAGCCCATAGTATCACATATATTTTCTGATGTATGTCAGAATGACAGTGGGAAAGGCCTTCTCATTTGTTCTCAGAACAAATGGCAGTTAAATTCTTTCCTTTTTCTTTTTTTTCTTTCCGCTCACTCTATTCCGCACATATTCTCTGAGATGCAATGTCCAATCAATATGAAACTTGAGGAGTAAAGTTTTTTTTTTCTAGTTGCCAATGTCAATCTGGAATTAGTAAGTTTTGTTGGTATTGCATCAGCTTTAACATTTAAGGATATTTGAAAAAAAATACTATTTTGAGGTAATGAAAAATGATATCTTATTGAATTTATTGTTATAATGTGTTGTTTTAAAAAAACGAAAAAAAATTTAATTACCTTTGTTGTCAAATTTTTTATGGCATTGGCAATTTTTCCAATACAAAACAGATATTTGCTTTCTTCTGCAGGAACTTCAAAGGCTTAAATTTATTTGTTTTTTCTTATCTCACAATAATAAAATGTTATAGGTCCTATGTTAACAATAACACTGATGGAATTGGCATCGTACAATATTCTAGCACTATTTTCCAAAATTCAGCAGGTTCAAACATATTTAAAATAATTTACAAGTATGTATTATCTGCTGATTTATGCTTTGTATATTTAATTGTAGAAAGGTTGATTTTATTTATTTTATTCTGATTGTGTATTAAGCAATGTGCCTTCACTCTTTAAATGAGGTGTTTTGGTTAAAGTTTAGTAGAAATTATTGTAATATGTGGAACCTCCTTATTTTCTGGTAGTTATTACAACATATTTAAAATCATAATTCACATAATATTTGGTATTTAATTTCTATGTTTCAAAATTTAGTTAAAGTGAGAAGCAATTTTGGAAAAGCTTCAATTGTCTAATTTTACTGTTGACAGCTAAGCTTAACAGGCTACAAATAAGAGGAGCCCATAATACTAGCATTGTAACAGTAATATTTTAGAAAGATGTCCATAACTTTATTTCATTTTTATATTGTTACTTTCAGAACCTAAAATTTGTCCTAAAAAATTTACTATTAAAATTGACAGCATTGAAATCAAGAGATTTCCATGTGCAAATTATGTAAATCCCACGTGAAATAAATAACTTGGAAGTGACATCACAAAGGCAAAAATGTAATCCCTGCTCGTCCTCGCCATAAATTAATGCATTATCGGTACTAATTCTTTTATTATGATATCTCTGTTGTATACTTTACCCAATAAAGGTTACTATAAAAAACCTTGTGTTAAATAAATTCATTTTGATGCATGGATTTATCTGCATCTGTGGTTGAACATTTGTTAAATCTTTCATTATTTCCTTTACAAGTCTGAGGCACGAATTGTTTTGACATACATTATGGCTAAATATTTCATAATAAAGCTAAAGGAAATATACTAAAATGTATTGGCCACAACATCACATCGACGGTTTGTCAATAAAAGATAATAGGACACTTCCGCTTGTTTCACACATGTATCAAAGCTAAATGTATAATAAACAGGTAATATTCTCTTGCATATCTCCCATTTTCGATTTAAAAAATGCCATGGATATCCCTAAATGTCAAAGTAGGGATATAGTTGATTTTCTGAAAATAAGTTTTCTCGGATGATTTTAATCCTATAAAAAAATCTGTTTAATATTTGTATCAAATTTTTAAATGTATTTATTTACAAATTTGCGTGTAGAAAAAAATAGGAAAAACTCGGGACATTTGAAGAGCGAGCTAATATAGTGATTAAGTCACACAATTATAAATTTCCGCATAGCTTAATAGAATGGGTATTCTCTAGAAACCGCTAGAAACTGCTTTTAAGGTAAGCAGTTATCTGTTAATTAGGTACGTTGTCTTTTAAAAAAGGATTTTAACTTCTGGCGCTTTCTGAAATAGGTCTGATGACGTAGTTTCGATATTTTATGAATAAATTACAATTGATTAACTATTTTTCTGAATTCTCGGCAACACGGTACTTGTTTGTAAAACGAGGTGCGACCGCTTATAACGCAACCCCTCCGATTCCAAAGGCCATAGCATATGGTCATTTTGTGAAAAAATATTGCATTTATTGTTATTTTTGTCGTTGCGAAATATTTCTTTTGGAGATATGATCCAATTTCTCTATTATTGTAATATAATAATAGAGTAATATGATAATATTTCTATAATAATAAAGAAATATATTTTCACTTTACATACGCTCTGTAAGTGAGCACACGTATATTTTATTGCATATCAAATTTCGGTGAGTAAACATTGTATGCAAGTAGAAAAAAATACAGGATTTTCTAAATAAAAAATACTTTACTATTTATTGATATATGCGATGTCTTTTTCCGAACGGATATCGTGCATGGACACGTAAATAAAAATAGAAGTGTTTGCTGATATCATAAATAACCATTTTATTAATTAATTACATATTTGCGTTTACTACTTCGGCCTTGAATGCTTAAGAAAAAAATCATCGAAGATATCAAAGAGTATTAATTTGAGAATAAATCAAGAACAGACGAATCCATAATTAAACAAAAGAGGGAACAACAACGAAACAGGCACATAACATGCATAACACAAGAGCACCACTTAAAACCGGGTTGATAAAAAACTTAACACTTAAACTAAACATTTGCCGAGTTAGCTACAACAATTAAGAGTGCTCTTTTACAATATTTACGGTACATCACGTGATCATCATTATATATAGTAAATGAACTCTGTGCCTTCTCATTGTGGTTCAGAACAAGAATATGTAATGCACCTAGATTTATTGAAGCGCCTGCATGTATTAATATAAACCTGCATCTTTTATATTGTATCAGGTTTCCTGTTTAAATATATCTGATTTAAGCAATCTAGTTACCTCTGATACTTGATCAGTTTAACTGATAAAACATGACTATAGAAAATTGTAGTCCCGGCGATGTCAGAAATCCAAACTATATTGGGGTAAAGATCATTTGGATATAAACATGTGTTTATCTAATCACATGATTGTCAGTGTCTGTCTGATATAAAAACAAAGTGAATTCACTGGACTTTTACTTTCGAAATCGTATTTCTAGAAGCTGCTCAGTGGATATGTTGTAGTCAGAGAAGTTAGCTGTTGGACAAGATAAGGTAAATGATCGTTAGAAAGGATTGATTGATTGTTGTTTTACGTCCAGCAAGCAATATTTCAGTTATATTCAGGACGTTCGTTAGAAAGGAAGAATATTTTGAAAAAATGTGACTATAAAGCAAAGGCAATTTTGAGTTGTGTATGCTCCGATGCTGACAATTTAGGTAGCAGTGGCGTACGTAGCTATGGTAGCTGTCTGCGTAACTTATGTTGTCACTCCTGCATATTTTAACCATAAAGTTCTTTTTCTTAACATATGTAGGAAAATGGCAAGAACAAAAAATTTATTTAAAGTCAGAAGGGTAAAAGTATTGCTAAATAAATTGTAGTAACGTGTCTGCTCTGTAAAATGTGCAATGTTTCATTTTCCCCCGTGATGGCGTCGCTCGTGCGGTTTGCAACTTCCCCCCCACCCGCCGAACTACGACACTACACGACCTTAATATACTTTTAGCAGTATCCATTTATTAGTTATTCACTCAAAGTTTCTAGTACATTGGTCACTCGATGTGTTTGTACTTCTTTTAACCTGTTTGATTCTAATAAAAAACAAGTTTAGCTTTTCTAAAAAGCTAACCGTCTCTTAGCTGCACAAATTTTATGGATTTATTAAAGTATCTTTTTTTGTAATGTATATGTAAGATAGGTAAACAATGTACATGTACCTTGTAAGTACATTGTTTACGCTAACCTATTATCCAATGGTGCTTCAGAGATTAAAATGCCTGTCGTCACTTTACACGTGCTTTTAAAAAAATAATTAAACAAAAGTTGACTCCCTAAACAACAAATGTTCAGAATTAGCGGTAAAAATATGTTTTGTTAAATTTACATCAATATCAGAACGAAAATAAAGATACAGAACATATATTTTTTTCCTAACCCAAACACCTTTAAAAAGTAGGGAAATTTTGGTACAATGTTTACCTTTTAATTGTTCACTGACCAATGCATTGAATGAAATAGAAGTCAATGTGTGGGACGTAACATTACTACACTAAAATACTGATTAACGAAAATAAAGACATAGAACATATATTTTTTTCCAAAACAGCTTTATAAAGTATGGAGATTTTGGTACAATCTTTACCTTATAATTGTTCACTGACCAATGCATTGAATGAAATAGAAGTCAATATGTGGAACGTTACATTATTACACTAAAATACTGATTACAACCCCGATTCGACCTAAGAATATATCGAAATTTAAGTACACATACTAGTGCGATCCTGACGTAAACCAATGAAATGAGAAAAATATTTATAGATTTAGTTAACCACCCAATCAAGTAACAGAGAGTAATTTACTCCGAAGACTGATCGTCATTTGACTATGTATACCGTCTCCCATGGGAGACGGTAATAATTAAAATTAAAAAGTGCCAAAGGGCAAAGAAATCGGATTAAATAAAATTCAACGGTGTATGAACTAATACAGAAATACATGTATATAGATAGAATACTAGTATTTGAGGGTGGTTTGAGAAAAGTAGAAAACATTCTTCAAGACGAGAAACCAAAACGCATCACATGGTTAATAACTATAGTTGGTAACACATTAAAATTATTTTAAAAACAATTCCTGACTATCCAACATTTAAAATTCCGCATTGTCCGACAAACATATTACTTATTTGCCAACAAAAATTGTTACATTTTTTTACCTGGAAGTATTTAATGTTGACAAATAGAAAGACATCAAATCAACATGGCTTTCGAGCATAACAGTGCAACTCAATTTAATTCACATGCACGCCCGCCCGCCCACACGCGCGCACGCACACACACACACCCACACACCCCCTCACACATACACACACACACACACTACAAATGGAGTTTAATAAGGGATTCCAATTTATTTACTAGTGCTGGTGTTGATGGGTTTATTAACAACCTTTTCTTGTAAAGTATTAACAGTCTTTTTCTCTTGGAATTTAAAAATGGCTTCCTTTTTCAATTAATAGTGAGTGGTGACTGATTCTTAGTTTTGTAATTAATGTTCTATACTCAAAAAATAGATTTGAAAGATAGCGTTTTAATTTCAATTTTAGATTCACGTCCTTGTAACAAAACGTGACATCGATTTATCTTCCAAAAGTACGAATCATTTCGGGACTGTTTGGATTATCTTCCGTAATATACAGACACCGGCTAAGTTAAAAGTAATGTATTTGAAAAATTAACTGAATCCTATTTCGTTCTTTACACATTATGAACAGCATGAAAACCTATGACGATTGTATTCTCTATATTCGTATTCCTATTGTGACAATTATGTAGATCCTTTTAACAAATTGTTATCTCGGGACACGTACAAATACGTCACATTACTTGTAAGGGTGCAAAAACATTCTTGAGATTTATACAGATTTTCCGCATATCCAGATAAAACTTTGTTTAAAGAAATTCAAACAATGCAGGCTCATCGTAACCTCTACCAAATAATAAATTCTTTGTCTCTACCCAATACTTTATACTTTTCAAGTTGCATTCAACATTCTCACCCCATTGTTCATTCTCTTTTCCGGTAATATATTGCTTGTAAATGTGTTCATGTCAAATCAATCAATCGATCAATCAATCAATTAATCAATCGTTTCTTCAAGACAAATCACCAATGAAGTAGAATGGGCTCGCCCTTCTGAAACGCTACATTTTCCTTTCTTAGGGTCTGTTTGTTGTGTGTTTTGAGTGTTTTGTGTTTCTGTTCGAGAATTATTTGTTACACATGGCTTTGTTATTTTATACTTGAAATTTTATAATATAAATAATAATATTTACTTACTTTTAAATAATAATATATTAAAAGTAAGTTGCTTGAGAAAATTTCCACTCTGCATTGCACACAAATTGCCACGAGAATTTCTCGGAGTATTAAGTATAATTGTTTTATCAACATAGCGTTTCACCTGTTAGAGCCCAAATTTATATCATTTTATTCATAATCGTGTACTTTATCTATCTGAAGCTTAAATATTTCTGTGCACTCATCTTATCACAATGGAATTTGAGGAATAGTGTCAAGGTTTCAACATGGTTTAGTCTCACTTGTAATAAATCACGCTGATCGTATGCATCATTACGAATCTAGAGTTGTTAAGGTCAGCGAGGTAAACTTGATATGGTTATATAAACTTGAATTTTTGTCTCTTTAATAACGTTCTAATATGTTTTGCAATATTTTATTCACTGAGAACATATCCGAATTGTAAGTTGCGCCTCGATTAAGAATGCTAATTGCATTGATTTGCTATATTATTCATCTATGACAATACCTGGAAGTACAGCATGTTTTGAGAGTACAACGCTCCTTGCAAGATTTAAGACTTTTTTTTGGCAATGTCAATAGAGGTAGGCTTTTTATAGTCGGTTTAAAAGGCTACATTTTCCGCCTCTACACTTACTTTTCCAGTGGCATTCAAACTTTTATGCCTTTTTCCATCTTTCCTGAATTGATTTATCATGTCTCTCAAACGAAGTTATGGAGAAAATATTATTTTTGTCCGGTTTCTTCTTATTATGTCTCCCAAACGAAGTTTTGGGAGACATCTTGTTTTTGTCCAGTTTTTTATTATTATTCAGGTCTCTCCCAATACAGTGGAAAGACCTTCCAGTATTTCTTATTAAGGTCTTTCCCACAAATTCGATAATTGGTACCATTGATCGGTCATATCCGGAGATAACATGGCTCATCTTTTTAAGCTGATCAATTTAATTATGAGTTATCTGTCAGAACACGAAAATCCTTGTTAGCAGAAAAACTTAGAAACCGTAACCGATTCTCAAAATCTGAAGAGTACAAAATGTGGGCTGACATATAGCCATAATTTAAAACACAGAATATTTGTTTTCAGTTAACGTCCTGTTTACGCATTTCTGACTCTAAAATTGTCGGAACTCGTAAATTTTTTTTTCTCAAAAACCGTAAGTCCAAGAGACGTGGGACCACCACCATTGATTCTAAGTGACATATTCCATTGAAAAATTTTAAGGTCAAAGGTCGCCATTGGTCTTTTTTGCACTATATCTTATAAACCATAAAAGATAGAAGCAGACAATAAACGGAAAAAATACCCCTCTTATCGAGATCTTCATTTAATACTGTGTGATGAGCCTTTTTTGAGTTACAGCCCCTGACCCATTTCGGTAAATCGTTTTTTTCTAACAACTTGAAACCCGTTGGACATAATATAGTAGCATATAACAGGTTTATCAGTAGGGAATCGAGCTTCGATTTGAGCCAAAAATAAAGGCCATAGGGCAAGGTCATACCATATCACCAAGATAACTTTTATAAAAGGTCCTTAGCAACCATCAATTTGTAGTATCAGAATCAGAATGTTGTACTTTATTGAAATATGTCATTTCATGACCGGAAGTGGCATTTTGTCCCTAGCAAAGGGCATAAAAGTCCTCAACAACCATCTATTTTTGGCTCGAGACCACTTTCTTTACTCAAATAACTCATTTTAATGACTGGAAGTGACGTTTTGTGCTTAGCAACTGACACAAAAGCCCATAGTATCACATATATTTTCTGATGTATGTCAGAATGACAGTGGGAAAGGCCTTCTCATTTGTTCTCAGAACAAATGGCAGTTAAATTCTTTCCTTTTTCTTTTTTTTCTTTCCGCTCACTCTATTCCGCACATATTCTCTGAGATGCAATGTCCAATCAATATGAAACTTGAGGAGTAAAGTTTTTTTTTCTAGTTGCCAATGTCAATCTGGAATTAGTAAGTTTTGTTGGTATTGCATCAGCTTTAACATTTAAGGATATTTGAAAAAAAATACTATTTTGAGGTAATGAAAAATGATATCTTATTGAATTTATTGTTATAATGTGTTGTTTTAAAAAAACGAAAAAAAATTTAATTACCTTTGTTGTCAAATTTTTTATGGCATTGGCAATTTTTCCAATACAAAACAGATATTTGCATTCTTCTGCAGGAACTTCAAAGGCTTAAATTTATTTGTTTTTCCTTATCTCACAATAATAAAATGTTATAGGTCCTATGTTAACAATAACACTGATGGAATTGGCATCGTACAATATTCTAGCACTATTTTCCAAAATTCAGCAGGTTCAAACATATTTAAAATAATTTACAAGTATGTATTATCTGCTGATTTATGCTTTGTATATTTAATTGTAGAAAGGTTGATTTTATTTATTTTATTCTGATTGTGTATTAAGCAATGTGCCTTCACTCTTTAAATGAGGTGTTTTGGTTAAAGTTTAGTAGAAATTATTGTAATATGTGGAACCTCCTTATTTTCTGGTAGTTATTACAACATATTTAAAATCATAATTCACATAATATTTGGTATTTAATTTCTATGTTTCAAAATTTAGTTAAAGTGAGAAGCAATTTTGGAAAAGCTTCAATTGTCTAATTTTACTGTTGACAGCTAAGCTTAACAGGCTACAAATAAGAGGAGCCCATAATACTAGCATTGTAACAGTAATATTTTAGAAAGATGTCCATAACTTTATTTCATTTTTATATTGTTACTTTCAGAACCTAAAATTTGTCCTAAAAAATTTACTATTAAAATTGACAGCATTGAAATCAAGAGATTTCCATGTGCAAATTATGTAAATCCCACGTGAAATAAATAACTTGGAAGTGACATCACAAAGGCAAAAATGTAATCCCTGCTCGTCCTCGCCATAAATTAATGCATTAACGGTACTAATTCTTTTATTATGATATCTCTGTTGTATACTTTACCCAATAAAGGTTACTATAAAAAACCTTGTGTTAAATAAATTCATTTTGATGCATGGATTTATCTGCATCTGTGGTTGAACATTTGTTAAATCTTTCATTATTTCCTTTACAAGTCTGAGGCACGAATTGTTTTGACATACATTATGGCTAAATATTTCATAATAAAGCTAAAGGAAATATACTAAAATGTATTGGCCACAACATCACATCGACGGTTTGTCAATAAAAGATAATAGGACACTTCCGCTTGTTTCACACATGTATCAAAGCTAAATGTATAATAAACAGGTAATATTTTCTTGCATATCTCCCATTTTCGATTTAATAATAGCCATGGATATCCCTAAATGTCAAAGTAGGGATATAGTTGATTTTCTGAAAATAAGTTTTCTCGGACGATTTTAATCCTATAAAAAAATCTGTTTAATATTTGTATCAAATTTTTAAATGTATTTATTTACAAATTTGCGTGTAGAAAAAAATAGGAAAAACTCGGGACATTTGCAGAGCGAGCTAATATAGTGATTAAGTCACACAATTGTAAATTTCCGCATAGCTTAATAGAATGGGTATTCTCTAGAAACCGCTAGAAACTGCTTTTAAGGTAAGGAGTTATCTGTTAATAAGGTACGTTGTCTTTTGAAAAAGGATTTTAACTTCTGGCGCTTTCTGAAATAGGTCTGATGACGTAGTTTCGATATTTTATGAATAAATTACAATTGATTAACTATTTTTCTGAATTCTCGGCAACACGGTACTTGTTTGTAAAACGAGGTGCGACCGCTTATAACGCAACCCCTCCGATTCCAAAGGCCATAGCATATGGTCATTTTGTGAAAAAATATTGCATTTATTGTTATTTTTGTCGTTGCGAAATATTTCTTTTGGAAATATGATCCAATTTCTCTATTATTGTAATATAATAATAGAGTAATATGATAATATTTCTATAATAATAAAGAAATATATTTTCACTTTACATACGCTCTGTAAGTGAGCACACGTATATTTTATTGCATATCAAATTTCGGCGAGTAAACACTGTATGCAAGTAGAAAACAATACAGGATTTTCTAAATAAAAAATACTTTACTATTTATTGATATATGCGATGTCTTTTTCCGAACGGATATCGTGCATGGACACGTAAATAAAAATAGAAGTGTTTGCTGATATCATAAATAACCATTTTATTAATTAATTACATATTTGCGTTTACTACTTCGGCCTTGAATGCTTAAGAAAAAAATCATCGAAGATATCAAGGAGTATTAATTTGAGAATAAATCAAGAACAGACGAATCCATAATTAAACAAAAGAGGGAACAACAACGAAACAGGCACATAACATGCATAACACAAGAGCACCACTTAAAACCGGGTTGATAAAAAACTTAACACTTAAACTAAACATTTCCGAGTTAGCTACAACAATTAAGAGTGCTCTTTTACAATATTTACGGTACATCACGTGATCATCATTATATATAGTAAATGAACTCTGTGCCTTCTCATTGTGGTTCAGAACAAGAATATGTAATGCACCTAGATTTATTGAAGCGCCTGCATGTATTAATATAAACCTGCATCTTTTATATTGTATCAGGTTTCCTGTTTAAATATATCTGATTTAAGCAATCTAGTTACCTCTGATACTTGATCAGTTTAACTGATAAAACATGACTATAGAAAATTGTAGTCCCGGCGATGTCAGAAATCCAAACTATATTGGGGTAAAGATCATTTGGATATAAACATGTGTTTATCTAATCACATGATTGTCAGTGTCTGTCTGATATAAAAACAAAGTGAATTCACTGGACTTTTACTTTCGAAATCGTATTTCTAGAAGCTGCTCAGTGGATATGTTGTAGTCAGAGAAGTTAGCTGTTGGACAAGATAAGGTAAATGATCGTTAGAAAGGATTGATTGATTGATTGTTGTTTTACGTCCAGCAAGCAATATTTCAGTTATATTCAGGACGTTCGTTAGAAAGGAAGAATATTTTGAAAAAATGTGACTATAAAGCAAAAACAATTTTGAGTTGTGTATGCTCCGATGCTGACAATTTAGGTAGCAGTGGCGTACGTAGCTATGGTAGCTGTCTGCGTAACTTATGTTATCACTCCTGCATATTTTAACCATAAAGTTCTTTTTCTTAACATATGTAGGAAAATGGCAAGAACAAAAAATTTATTTAAAGTCAGAAGGGTAAAAGTATTGCTAAATAAATTGTAGTAACGTGTCTGCTCTGTAAAATGTGCAATGTTTCATTTTCCCCCGTGATGGCGTCGCTCGTGCGGTTTGCAACTTCCCCCCCCCCCACCCGCCGAACTACGACACTACACGACCTTAATATACTTTTAGCAGTATCCATTTATTAGTTATTCACTCAAAGTTTCTAGTACATTGGTCACTCGATGTGTTTGTACTTCTTTTAACCTGTTTGATTCTAATAAAAAATAATTAAAATTAAAAAGTGCCAAAGGGCAAAGAAATCTGATTAAATAAAATTCAACGGTGTATGAACTAATACAGAAATACATGTATATAGATAGAATACTACTATTTGAGGGTGGTTTGAGAAAAGTAGAAAACATTCTTCAAGACGAGAAACCAAAACGCATCACATGGTTAATAACTATAGTTGGTAACACATTAAAATTATTTTAAAAACAATTCCTGACTATCCAACATTTAAAATTCCGCATTGTCCGACAAACATATTACTTATTTGCCAACAAAAATTGTTACATTTTTTTACCTGGAAGTATTTAATGTTGACAAATAGAAAGACATCAAATCAACATGGCTTTCGAGCATAACAGTGCAACTCAATTTAATTCACATGCACGCCCGCCCGCCCACACGCGCGCACGCACACACACACACCCACACACCCCCTCACACATACACACACACACACACACTACAAATGGAGTTTAATAAGGGATTCCAATTTATTTACTAATGCTGGTGTTGATGGGTTTATTAACAACCTTTTCTTGTAAAGTATTAACAGTCTTTTTCTCTTGGAATTTAAAAATGGCTTCCTTTTTCAATTAATAGTGAGTGGTGACTGATTCTTAGTTTTGTAATTAATGTTCTATACTCAAAAAATAGATTTGAAAGATAGCGTTTTAATTTCAATTTTAGATTCACGTCCTTGTAACAAATGACATCGATTTATCTTCCAAAAGTACGAATCATTTCGGGACTGTTTGGATTATCTTCCGTAATATACAGACACCGGCTAAGTTAAAAGTAATGTAATTGAAAAATTAACTGAATCCTATTTCGTTCTTTACACATTATGAACAGCATGAAAACCTATGACGATTGTATTCTCTATATTCGTATTCCTATTGTGACAATTATGTAGATCCTTTTAACAAATTGTTATCTCGGGACACGTACAAATACGTCACATTACTTGTAAGGGTGCAAAAACATTCTTGAGATTTATACAGATTTTCCGCATATCCAGATAAAACTTTGTTTAAAGAAATTCAAACAATGCAGGCTCATCGTAACCTCTACCAAATAATAAATTCTTTGTCTCTACCCAATACTTTATACTTTTCAAGTTGCATTCAACATTCTCACCCCATTGTTCATTCTCTTTTCCGGTAATATATTGCTTGTAAATGTGTTCATGTCAAATCAATCAATCGATCAATCAATCAATTAATCAATCGTTTCTTCAAGACAAATCACCAATGAAGTAGAATGGGCTCGCCCTTCTGAAACGCTACATTTTCCTTTCTTAGGGTCTGTTTGTTGTGTGTTTTGAGTGTTTTGTGTTTCTGTTCGAGAATTATTTGTTACACATGGCTTTGTTATTTTATACTTGAAATTTTATAATATAAATAATAATATTTACTTACTTTTAAATAATAATATATTAAAAGTAAGTTGCTTGAGAAAATTTCCACTCTGCATTGCACACAAATTGCCACGAGAATTTCTCGGAGTATTAAGTATAATTGTTTTATCAACATAGCGTTTCACCTGTTAGAGCCCAAATTTATATCATTTTATTCATAATCGTGTACTTTATCTATCTGAAGCTTAAATATTTCTGTGCACTCATCTTATCACAATGGAATTTGAGGAATAGTGTCAAGGTTTCAACATGGTTTAGTCTCACTTGTAATAAATCACGCTGATCGTATGCATCATTACGAATCTAGAGTTGTTAAGGTCAGCGAGGTAAACTTGATATGGTTATATAAACTTGAATTTTTGTCTCTTTAATAACGTTCTAATATGTTTTGCAATATTTTATTCACTGAGAACATATCCGAATTGTAAGTTGCGCCTCGATTAAGAATGCTAATTGCATTGATTTGCTATATTATTCATCTATGACAATACTGGGAAGTACAGCATGTTTTGAGAGTACAACGCTCCTTGCAAGATTTAAGACTTTTTTTGGCAATGTCAATAGAGGTAGGCTTTTTATAGTCGGTTTAAAAGGCTACATTTTCCGCCTCTACACTTACTTTTCCAGTGGCATTCAAACTTTTATGCCTTTTTCCATCTTTCCTGAATTGATTTATCATGTCTCTCAAACGAAGTTATGGAGAAAATATTATTTTTGCCCGGTTTCTTCTTATTATGTCTCCCAAACGAAGTTTTGGGAGACATCTTGTTTTTGTCCAGTTTTTTATTATTATTCAGGTCTCTCCCAATACAGTGGAAAGACCTTCCAGTATTTCTTATTAAGGTCTTTCCCACAAATTCGATAATTGGTACCATTGATCGGTCATATCCGGAGATAACATGGCTCACCTTTTTAAGCTGATCAATTTAATTATGAGTTATCTGTCAGAACACGAAAATCCTTGTTAGCAGAAAAACTTAGAAACCGTAACCGATTCTCAAAATCTGAAGAGTACAAAATGTGGGCTGACATATAGCCATAATTTAAAACACAGAATATTTGTTTTCAGTTAACGTCCTGTTTACGCATTTATGACTCTAAAATTGTCGGAACTCGTAACATTTTTTTTTCAAATACCGTAAGTCCAAGAGACGTGGGACCACCACCATTGATTCTAAGTGACATATTCCATTGAAAAATTTTAAGGTCAAAGGTCGCCATTGGTCTTGTTTGCACTATATCTTATAAACCATAAAAGATAGAAGCAGACAATAAACGGAAAAAAATACCCCTCTTATCGAGATCTTCATTTAATACTGTGTGATGAGCCTTTTTTGAGTTACAGCCCCTGACCCATTTCGGTAAATCGTTTTTTTCTAACAACTTGAAACCCGTTAGAGATAATATAGTAGCATATAACAGGTTATCAGTAGGGAATCGAGCTTCGATTTGAGCCAAAAATAAAGGCCATAGGGTAAGGTCATACCATATCAACAAGATAAGTTTTATAAAAGGTCCTTAGCAACCATCAATTTGTAGTATCAGAATCAGAATGTTGTACTTTATTGAAATATGTCATTTCATGACCGGAAGTGGCATTTTGTCCCTAGCAAAGGGCATAAAAGTCCTCAACAACCATCTATTTTTGGCTCGAGACCACTTTCTTTACTCAAATATCTCATTTTAATGACTGGAAGTGACGTTTTGTGCTTAGCAACTGACACAAAAGCCCATAGTATCACATATATTTTCTGACGTATGTCAGAATGACAGTGGGAAAGGCTTCTCATTTGTTCTCAGAACAAATGGCAGTTAAATTCTTTCCTTTTTCTTTTTTTTCTTTCCGCTCACTCTTGTCCGCACATATTCTCTGAGATGCAATGTCCAATCAATATGTAACTTTGTTAACATTTGCAGTGTGACCTGAAGTTTTGCAATCCACTTTTGGAATTTTCAAAATGGCTGCCGTTTGTAAGAAAACGTGGGTCATTATATAGGACATTGCATTATCTTGGTAAAATTTTGTATTTGATTAATTTTCAACATGCTGAAGATTATTGTGGCAATTGGAATTCGTTTTCGAGACATTTTGTGTTGGCATCCCAACACAGTAAATACTAGTTAGTATTGTTCTTTCTTTCTTTGTTTTCTTACCCTAGAAATCGTTCATTCTTATTCGACTGTTTTCTTAGAGATGTCATGTCGGTCGACTCGAAACTTTGCGGGTATGTCAGCGCTAACAGAAGATGTGCAATCAACCTTCAAAATTTCAAATTAAATTAGGGCTTCGTTTGGGAGACATTTGTGTTGGCATCCCAAGACAGTATTACTATTTGCTGACTTGTTCTCGTCCTACATATAGCCGAATACTTCTTACGAGACGTCAAGCAAACATCAATTTTATCGTCAATATCGTCTGGAGTCATTAGCTGAATTGTGGGTTTTTTTTATATCTTCTTACATTTGTTGAGTACATGTTATGTGATTGTTTGATTGCCTAACGTTCAGCGAGCAATATTACAGCCACATTTACTATCTGAACAAGTTGCAACAATAAGTTAAGGGAAACAAGAGACGGACTAATGGGAACATAATTTCTACTGGAACTGTGTTGAAGTATTGGGTATCGAGGGAAATTAAAGGCTTTGCAGACTAACGCTTAGTTAAAAATGATTATTATCAAACGGCGAAACATTTGAACGCATTCCGTTTATACTAAAATTGTATTTCAATTTGTTTCTTGGTTGCAGTGGTAGTTCTTTAAAAATACGTTAGTGATAGTGAAAGTTATCTTTATCACATAAAGGCAACCACTGTTAACACAGATTAGATAATGTAAGCAAAGTTAATGATTTGCAGATGTTTAATTTTCAATATATTTGCACAAGTGATATGCAGGTCATATCATACAATTTAACATTTTCTTGCATGCAGAAGCACTTTTTGAAAACTCAGTAGTATTGTAATGTTTTATTCTTCAAAGTTAAGATATCTAACGCGGTATTATGTAAAGTCCCAATTCTTAACAAGAGATGTAATCTATGGGTGAAACTACCATAGTTTTTTAAGATGACTGTTCAACGGGAATTAAAATAACGTTATTTAAATTTTAAAAGATCAAGTAGCGCCATGAGCTCTTATTGTTCTGTTTGTTTCAGGAAAATTGAAAGAAATATAACTTCATTTATGTGAACTGAATATGGACAAAAACCGTCAGCATTTAGAAAAAGAGAGGCAGTCTGCAAAGACTTCATCCAACGACAAAACTGGACCTGAGTTAAATGATACCAAAAAAAGAAGCAATTGTATTGCAAAACAAGAAGATAAGCGAATAATGAGACAGAAGAAAATAGACCAGAAAAGAAAGGTTCAAATTTTACATTTGCAGGTAGAACATTTTGATGGAAACGAAGATGAATTGAAAGGAATGCTCGGAAAAATAACAAAAAGTGTATTTTCGCTAAAAAATTTTGAACTTAAAAATCGAATTGCGTTCTGCACAGCTGAATATCCCAGCGCTCGGCAAGTCAAAGATGCATTATATGCATTACAAAAGTATAACAAAACATCTGACATCAAAATTTTTGCACAAAAACAAGAATTTACTCAACAATTACAATCCGGAACAATACTTTCACAATATTTAGATAAAATAGCAGAAGAAGCACAGGGTGTGTTATCAAAACATCAAGAGCAAATTATTGTTTTGCAAGAGAGAATTGACCTAACTGGTCAAAAGAAAAAAACGTTAATGTTCGAAGAGTTTAAAAAGAAAGAGGAAGAAATACAAACTTTGAAATTCAAATTACAAGAAATGGAGCAACAAAAGAAGGAATTTAAAGGATTCTTAAAATGTACTATTGACAAATTAGAAGAGGTAAGAGCAATGAAAAAGATTGACACTGTTCTGAGAGAAATATATACGACATTTCATGTCGAATGCAATAGACTGAAAAATGCATTACCTATGTATGCTCATAAAACGGAAATACTATCAATGGTCACGAAGAACCAAGTCTCCATTCTTCTTGGTGAAACTGGATCCGGAAAGAGTACCCAAGTTGCGCAGTATATGCACCAAGCAGGCATGGCTAACAACAAAATGATAGTTTGCACTCAGCCGCGCAAAATAGCTGCGATTAGTCTTGCAACTCGTGTAGCACAAGAGATGTGTACTTCAGTAGGTCATCTTGTTGGATACAAAGTTGGCATGCATGTAAAAAAATCACATGACACGAAAATTATTTACATGACCGACCATATGCTTCTAAATGAATGCCTACAAGATAAAGATCTTTTGGCCTATTCTTGTATCATCATTGACGAGGCTCACGAACGAAGTATATATACTGATTTGCTTCTTGGAATGGTTAAAAAATGTATGAACATTCGGTCTGATCTTCGAGTGGTGGTCACATCGGCAACTATTGATCCATCAGTTTTCGTCTCATATTTTGGCAGAAACTGTCCAGTTCTGTCCGTAGCTGGTCGAATGTTTCCGGTTGATGTCGAGTGGCTGGATGATGATAGTACATATGAAAATTACGAACAAGCTGCATTAGAAAAGACAAAACATATCCATCGAACAGAAGAAAATGGTGATATTTTGACATTTCTCACATCACCTTTAGAAGTAGAGAGATGTTGCACCGCCTTTCGAGATGCCCTAAAGTCGGAAACAAACTATGTATGTTTACCTTTGCATGGACGCTTGCAAGCTAATGAACAACAACAAGTATTTGATCCGTTGCCAAATGGAAAACGGAAAGTAGTCTTTGCGACGAATAGTGCAGAAACATCGATTACTATTCCTGGAATAAAGTTTGTAGTTGATACTGGAGTTGCAAAAGAGATGCAATTCGATCCAAACCGTAACATAAGCACACTCTGCGTCACTAATGTAACCAAAAGTTCAGCTGATCAAAGAAAAGGGCGCGCAGGCAGAACAGAGGAAGGTAAATGTTTCAGATTATATTCTGCTCAGACATACGAAGAAATGGAGGGGAATTCCATACCAGAAATCCTCAGAATGCATTTAGGGCATGCTCTGTTAAAACTGCTGGAACTCGGTGTTGCACCATTGGAATTCGACTTTGTTCAGGCTCCACCTCGAGAATTAATGGATGCTGCTATGGAATCTCTAGAATCCATAGGAGCAGTAGCTAACAAAGTAATAACGGAACTCGGAAAATGGATAGCAAAACTTCCAATAGATCCTACATTTGGAGCATTTATTTATAAAGCTATCAAAGAAGGTGTTGGTATTGAATCGATGATTCTTTCAGCGTGTTGTGCGACAGGTGGATCAATTTTTTACAGATCAGGAACAGATGAGGAAAAGAGCAAAGCTGATAAACTGAAAGTTAGATTTTGTCATGAAGGGGGTGATTTGATGACGATGCTTAATGTTTATCGCGAATGGCATGTTCAAACAGAGAAATTAAAGGGAATATGGTGTGCAGAAAATGCAATCAACGGGAAAGCTATGAAAGGAGTTCGGGAAACAGTTAATGAGATTCTAAATGTTTTAAAAAATGAGCAAGTGACAAAACTTAAGTTTCAGCTAAGTTCACCCGCTGAAAGTGATATAAAATTACAGAGAATGCTGTTCAGAACATTTAGTAAAAACATCTGCCACTATCTAGGACATGAAAAAGCAGGATATCTTGTTGTACATAGAGACCAGCGAGTACAGCTGTTTCCAGCCTCATCCCTAAAATCGTTAGGGTTACAACCAGACTGGTTGGTAATAGAACAAGTGTTAAAAACGTCACGTGACTTTGCAGTCAACGTTACAACAGTATCAAACGAATGGATCACAGAAGCATTTTCTGAAGGATGGTTGCTATTTGATTTGGAAAATATCAGAAGGCAAAGGGTGGAACAGATTGCATTGTTTGAAGTTGGAGATCGGGTTTACAAAGATTTTGTAGGAATACGTCATTCAGAATTCAGAAAACTACAGGAATCATTGCAACTCAATAACAAGAATATGATAGTTATATTAGAAGCTTCCAATATTTACGGAGAAATTTCATTATATTCGCAACCGAACTGTGAGCAAGGTCTCGTCAACAGTATAGGAGACCGCATTTCATCCATCAGACAAAAAATAAAAGAAGAAACAAATGAACAGTTTTTATCAACTTCAAACACTGGAGTTAGGGTTATAATTGGTTCAGGTCTATACGTTAAAGATGTTCTGATGGCTGACGAGTACAAGACTATATTCGTATCTGGTGTTCCCAAATTCATGGAAACGCAAACTGAAGAGGATATCTTTAACACATTTAAAAAATATGGTCAAATATTTAAAATTGAAAAATTTAAAAATAGCAAAAATAAAAACAAGTGGGGTAGCATCACATTCCAAAAGAAGGAAGATGCTGAGCAAGCAGTACGAATGATGAAGGGTAACTTAGCTGTAAGTGCTCATCCAAGTATTGGTGTCCAAAGCGCAGACATACATTCATTTAGAACCAAATTACAATGGACTAGGCGTTCATCTCGCGGTTTTGGATTTGTTCGATTTGTAAATCCCTCTGATGCCACGAGATCGTATGCATGTTCAATTTCTATTGGTGGAACAGTTGTTAAAAT
Organism: Limnoperna fortunei; assembly: GCA_944474755.1. NCBI lineage: Eukaryota > Metazoa > Mollusca > Bivalvia > Mytilida > Modiolidae > Limnoperna > Limnoperna fortunei. Next base: position 23,952,399 of record OX104120.1, read on the forward strand.
TAAACCAAGTAAAACACATATGTCTGAGGTGCACGTTGGCAGCTTAAATCCACATGTCGACGAGGATGTCTTGCGCAAGGGGTTTGAAGATGCTTTAGGTCTCATTCCGAGCGATATTGAACGCGCTACAGTGGTGCGAAATAAAGTAAACACTACTTTCGAAATGCTGCAGACATTTAAACAACGCATTGAAAGAAAACTACAAGAATATACGAAAGAAGGTACATACGAACTCGAAATGAGGTCTCCGAAGGATCAGGACTTTACATACCTAGCTTTCGTTTCGTTTTCAAAAGCTGAAGAGGGTCTTGCTGCATGCGCTGGTATTGACCATAGTTTTGCGCTAAATGGCGAAGTTGTGACAATGAAAGCCGACTTCAAGTCTTCAGTTATGATTCCAAAGCTTGTGTGCGAAAAATATAAAAGCGAGGTCGACACCATAGTGGAAACATTTTCAAAAAACGCACGAGCACACATTCGTCAAAAAGAGCTCAGAAATGAAAATGTTGTTTTAGAGGTTCATACAGATAGCATTGAAACCATGATAAAAATAAAAAATGATGTATTGTTGCTAATTAAAGGCAGTGTTATGGATGTAGATTCAAATGCGGACATAAAAAAACTGTTTACCTTGGACGGAAGAAAGTTAATTAAAGTTGTCATGGACAAAACCGAAACAATTATTGTGACAGACGAGAGACTATTTTCTGTATCTATCCATGGATCGGAAAGGAATAAACAGAGAGCCATTGATATGTTAACAGATTATTTGAACGAATTGAAAACCGGAAAATCTATACGATTTGTCCTGAAAGGAGCTGACAAACCTCCCGGTGTGATGAAAGAGCTAATGTTACGTTACGAGTTTGACCTAAATAAACTCAAGATGGAAACTGGTTTGAAATGTGTCGAACTAGATCATCGCTTTCATGTAGTCTCAGTGCTTGGGGACACACAATCTATTGAGAATTGTTGTTCAATTATCGAAAAGGTAATCGAATATGTTAGTAAAAAACGAAAACAATGTATTGTACAGCCAACGATGTCACGTGATTGTGCAGTCTGTCTGTGTCCAGTAGAAGAAGGAGATATATATAGGCTTGAAGTATGTGGACATGCATACTGTAAAGAATGTGTCGAGCTTCAGTTTAAATCTGCCACACAGAGCGACACGTTTTCTTTAAATTGCAGTCGTGAAGGATGTAGTGAACTTTGGGCATGGAGGGATATAACAGCATTATCTGTCAAGAGTGGCTTGCCAATTACAGAATTAGTGAAAAAATCGACAAAATTGTTCGTCGCCCAAAACAACGACAGGTATCGTTACTGTCCAACGGCTGACTGTCCTCTTATTTATCGAATTTCCGTAAAAGAAAATCTCTTCTGTTGTTCCGAATGTGAGGTTCGTATCTGCACAGCTTGTCATAATCAGTTTCACGACGGCCTTACTTGCAAAATAATAGCAACCCCGAAAGAGGATGACGGTGGTCTCAAGTTATGGATGAGTCAGAATGCTGATAAAGCTAAATATTGTCCCAAATGTAAAACCCCTATCGAAAAAAACGAAGGATGTAATCATATGACCTGCAAAATCTGTGATGCACATATTTGCTGGGTATGCTTAGAATATTTTTCTTCCAGTTCAGAATGTTATGGACACATGCAAAGCATTCATAAAAAAATATATGATTAATATATCGCATACGAAGCATCATATCACTGTTATAGCATAGGTGCTCGACAACCCCAAAATATTTCATCATTAGTTATTGTAAAAATGAATAGAAGAATAATTATTTGGACACTTTGATTTTACAATGTTTATGTTAATATAATTTTAATGTACATTTAGCCAAGCTCCAAAAATAGCTTCAACAGGTCTTCGAAACGTAGTTTCATGTATTTTATTCTAGAACATTATATCGGGTCTAGGTATATCTTTTTACGTGATTAAATTCGAAAAATGTTAGCCATGTGTTTGGCATATGTGTCCAATCCAACAATATATATGTTATCAGGTTTTACTTTCGCATCATTGGCAATTGAAATAACCCTTTGGATGTCTCTCGCCAACACCGGGCCATATCTGCTATATAGGATACATGTTTCTTAAATAAACATTTTATATTGACATTGAATATATATACATAAACATATGGGTTTTAGCACATATGGCCCAAAGGCTCACGTGAGCTATTCTTAGCACTTGGTATCCTTCTATGGAAGGGGATATCCGCCAAAAATTTGTTCGTTTGTTCTTTGTTAATTGGTTGATTTGCAGTTCCTTACATGTTGAGTTATTTCTTTGTCAATTGTAAATTCTTCAATTGTTTATTTGAGAAATGCAATTTCCAGCTTCTTGGTAGCCTGTTTTAACCACACGTTTTTACTTGTTTCATGTCGTTTCGTTCATTGATATTATATTGTTTCAGTAGTTATTAATTCGTTCTTTGTAAATTTCTCAAATATTTCACTTTTATAGCTAGTTTACTTATTTTTCAAAATCGCCACGCTTACAAAGTACGCATTAACATTGAACAAATTAAGAATGTACTCATTAACATTGTACAAATAAAGAATGAACATGTTATTTATGAGTGAATTTTTTACCGGAAGAGAAATTTGCGGGTTGGTCTCAAACATGACGAAGAAAACCAGGACGGGAAATTTTCTATATGTAAATGGTCATAACTTTTGAAGTAATAAAGTTTATTAAAGTAAAATTATTAAAGTAAAAATTATAAGACGTAAAATGATATATCTCTTAAAAAATGAGTTTAAAGGCAAAAATTCTAGACATGACTGGATTTTGTTGCATGAAAAATTGACCGAAATTGATGATAAATATTTTGCATAAAAACTATTGTCTGTCAAGAAATGTTTATATATTATGCAGGCTTAGGTCATACAGATTCTAAAAATATAAAGTTTGATAAATTTTGATAAAGGTAAAATAAAAAATTCAGGGGGGGGGGGGGGTAACTTGGTAATTTTTAGGGTGGGGATGTGTCATTTTTGATTTGAATTCAATACCCAAATTTATATGAAATTTTCAATTTTCATAACCCATATTTATATAAAATTTCAATTCTCATGACCCATATTTATATAAAATGAGCAATTTTCACAACCCATATTTATATCAAATGAACAATTTTCATAACCCATATTTATATTCAGTAAACTTAAAAGAAGGTCATATATACACAAAATGATAACACAATGTTATTATTATATTATAAACATGACGCATATTTATATGAGACCATATTTTTAAAAGCATACCCATTTTTATATAAGATTGTTTTAAAATTTATACCCATTTTTATATAAATAAATTTAAAAAACCTACCCATATTTTTGGCACATATACGTATACCATTATATAGGAAGTTACCCCCCTCCCCCCCCCCCCCCCCCACCGTGAAAAAATCTTGACAAGACCGGATTTCGTTCTGATGACACACTGACATTTTTTTCTAGTTTAGTAAATGTTGTCTGTGTTGAAGCTCTTGTTTTATGTGTTTTCAGCTAAATAGTTTTATAAATAAAAACAAGTCTGTAAATTCCAAATAATTATTAGATAATTATCAGCAATAATCAAATATTGACAATGTATAATGCAATTAACAATCTGGAAATTCAATCAGTTGAATATCAAGGGATATCGGGACAACGTGTATTTGTGTACCTGTTCTGCTTGAGTAATCGTTTAGAATTCAAAAACGGACTATAAATTCCGGTAATATCAAAACAAGTGAAATCATTACGCCTAAAAATAGTACATAAACATGGCTGACAAGGTCACTTGCAAAGTGAAACTTGATAAAACAAACTTAAATTTAGACGATTACAGATGCATAAAGTATTAGAGGAACCTTTAACATTTAGCTAAAGTAAGTTTACAAAGATTCATTACGACTTCCTACATAATAACAAGTTTAACTGTCTGTGACGTCAAATAACACCAAAGAAAGTTGACATGCCGGCTTCCCGCAATATTTTGATATGCATCATGTCGCCGATCAGACAATGACTCGGTTTAAGTGATTCATAAATAAAAACTTATTTACAACATCTAGATTGAGGCCTTGTAACTTTTGAAAAATACATGTCTGTCAACAAATGTTTACTTTCTGCTAAAGTTGAGATCACGAAACTTACAACAACATAAAGTTTGAAATTTAGTATCCGTAAAGTGACAAAAAATCTTTACAGGACGGGTTTTCGTTCGATGTGAAAGAGACCACAGGCTTAAGTATTAACCAATGAACGTACTGTTTTTTTTAGAAATTTAAAATTCTAAAAATTACCTAATCGCATTTATTTACGTTATAATCTAGTATCAAATAAATTCATAAAACGAATTAGCATTGAAAAACTGATTTGAAATATAATATACTCTCTCATAAAGAAACGCAACATACAGAAAATGAGAATTTTACTTCATATATTATTTTAACAATTTATCATATAAACATGATAAATAATTGAAAATGTAAAAATTGGCACACAGTCTTGTTAATGAGTTTTTTTACCATGGAATATAAAACATTTGTCCCATATCGTTAATAAATCACGCAAAAAATGTCGGTATCTGTTGTGCCCACCATTTGCTTATAACACAGCCCTTACTCTTCTTGGCATGGATTCAATTAAACGTTGAATACGAACACGCGGTATCTTTTGCCACTCATACTAAAGTGCCTACTCTAATTGTTGCAGATTTTGCGGCGGTATTTGTCGTTGGCGCACGCGCGATCCAGTTCATCCCACAGAATCGGGTTAAGATCCGGAGATCGTGATGGCCAACGGATCACATTGACATTATGTTGCTCTAAAAAAATCTACTGTTACACGCGTGTATGTGGTCGGGCATTGTCGTGTTGAAAAATTTCTCTTTAATAAATGCGAGCGTATAATTTCGTCTCTAAAACCTAACAGCGTTTAAGATTGCCTTGAATATGTATTAGCTGTGTGTTCCTGGGCTTTGGTGCCCCAATAAGCCCCATCCCCGTTTCTTGAAAATTATATTTTAATAATTCTTATCTTACATTCGTATACGTTTAAAGTCATTTTTGATTGGTCAAATGCATTAAATCAGTACTTCCCAGATCCGTTCATACTTTGATGAACGACTTTTGGGTAACTACTTTTTTGTCGCTAAACGTAAACAAATATGGCGGCCATGTCTCGTGTACGCTTCAGACAACAAATTAAGCCAGTACACTCGAATTTTGGCGATACAAATATCTTCAGCAGCTGTATATTTTTTATTATGAAATCATTTGTTTTATACAAAATTCCATACAAGAAAATATTTTAACAGTACACTTCGTTTTCGATTGATTGTTCACAGTGCTGAATGACGGGAAATAAACAAACAATTTGGACGAAATGCGAGTGAAGGCATAAACGATACTTAAAAATTGCGTTTCTTGTAGTTTCAATTATGAATCATTTCAAATACACACAATAATCAATAGCAGTAACGGTAAAACAACCTTCTTTTTCTCAGTCACAACAAATCAACGAAATGAGCAAGATGCACGGATATGCCACAAACTCCATGTCTCAGCACAGCTCCATCAATGTTCAGTGATAAATCCATCGAACAATCGACAACTATTGTTTTTCCTGTTCGTATTTAAGAAAGAACGTCTAGCTAGGTTTACTTTGCGTTTTGAACAGATATGACGTCACATATGACGTTACATATAAACCGCGGTACAATGAGGAACATTAGTATACGGAATATTGTTTTTTTTTTCAGTCTTCTTTTGTTTTTAGTAATAATCTTTTCGGCAAATCGTAAATGTATCTGTTGTCAATATCAGTTATTCCTTTCAAACCGACCACATCTTCGTCTTCAGGTCGTTGTGTATTTTCCTACGCGTCATACACATATAAATGAAATTTTATTTTGGGAAAATAAGGTAAATATATAAATACAATTTTGGAAGAATTATAAGGATTAAACGCTTATTTTTTAGTAATTCATCGATGTATGAACGAGTTCGACTCAATCACAAACTTAGCATAAACGGCCGTCGGAAGCAGGTACAGCGGCGCCACCAGTGAAAATCGATTTTCGAATGATAATGCAGCCAAAGTCGAGTATCTCGGATGAAAATTCCGCGAAAATATTCGAGATTCTCGACTTTCTACGTAGGTTGGTAGATTGGTTCTACTCAAAGCATAATTAACATTATTTAATCAATTATACTTTTCAGGTCTCTACAAGTTGTTATATAAGCATTGTAAATACTTTTGATAATTAATTAACTGTATACTTGTTGTGTGTCAGCTGATATGAGTCATAACCCTTGACTTGGGAGGATGGTTGTGTTGTTGATTCTTGTTATATTATTAAATAAAGCATATCATGTCTATGTCTTCCTTGTCAATCTATATATGCAAAACTTTATTTGTTTTATAGTGACCACACCATGGAATGAATACCCGTCCTTATATATTTCCTTACTTAAATCAAATATTACAAATCTGTATGTTATTACATACCCTATGATCTTATTTTTAACAAAAGTAAACATTATTTGACAGACATATTTTTCTAAAGATACGTAGACTCAATCTTGAAAATTACAAAAATTTATCAACTTTTTATATTTATAGATTCTGTATGATCTGAGCTTCAATAATATATAAACATTTTTTTGACAGACAATAGGTTTTATGTAAAATATTTACCGTCAAACATGGTTACCCTATCAATTTCGGTCATTTTTTTCATGTAACAAAATCTCGTCATGTTAAGAATGTTTGCCTTTAAACTCATTATTGATTTAAAAGCTATATGTCATTTTAAAGCTTATAATTTTTACTTAAATGAAATGATTTTACTTTAATTATCTTTATTTCTTCAAAAGTTATGACCATTTATTTATAGAAAATGTCCCGTCCTGGTTTTCTTCGTCATGTTTTGAGACCAACCCGCAAATTTCATTCTCTTCCGCTAAAAAAACACTCGCGAGTACATGTGTAACATGTTCATTCTTAATTTGTACAATGTTAATGCGTACATTCTTAATTTGTTCAATGTTAATGCGTACATCCTTAATTTGTACAATGTTAATGCGTACATTCTTAATTTGTACAATGTTAATGCGTACATTCTTAATTTGTACAATGTTAATGCGTACTTTGTAAATGTGGCGATTTTGAAAAATAAGTAAAATAGCTACAAAAATAAATAAGTAAACTAGCTATGAAAGTAAAATATTTGAGAAATATACAAAGAACGAATTAATAACTGCTGAAACAATAATATGAATGTAGGCGCAGCCTAAATGCGAGCATCGCACATTGTTCATGTCTTTACTTCAGAGCCCCCTAACAGTGCCTTATTCCATTGATGACGTGCCGTCTTATCTAATATGTTGGTGACGTCACAAAACTCAATTTCAAATAAAGCGTTTCAGATTGAAAAAAATTTGTCTGGCATTTTTGTAGCAATTTAAAAAATAAACACTTTAATTTTATCGATGTCAAAATGATTTTTGTCTACTTTTATATTATATATTTTTTCGTTCGTCTACAATATTTTCTTCGGATAGCTCAGCTACTAACCTACGGAGCCCGGATAGGGACATTCAAAGAAAAAAAATTATGTTGTGCGCACAATATATTATTTTGTGCGCACAATATATTATTTTGTGCGCACAATATATTATTTTGTGCGCACATTATATTTATTTTGTGCGCACAATATATTATTTTGTGCGCACATTATATTTATTTTGAGCGCACATTATATTTATTTTGTGCGCACAATATATTATTTTGTGCGCACATTATATTTATTTTGTGCGCACAACATATTATATTGTGCGCACATCATATTATATTGTGCGCACAACATATTATATTGTGCGCACATCATATTATATTGTGCACACAACATATTATTATATTGTGCGCACAACATATTATATTGTGCGCACAACATATTATTTTGTGCGCACAATATATTATTTTGTGCGCACAACATATTATTTTGAGCGCACATGATATTAGTTTGTGTGCATCACATATATCTTAAGCGCACAATTTAATTATTTTGAGCGCGCAACAAAATATTTAATTATATAATGCACGTAAAAGGGTTACAAATAAGTAATATAGTTCAAAGAGCGCAAAGAAAGGCACTTGATATAACCAAATGAAACCGTTATAGGTGGTACGTGATGGATAAATATATACGTTTTTACTTCGAAATGGGCCTTGATTATTCAGAAATATTGACAGTGTTTGCCTATAATCATCGATATATCGTATCAATGAGACATTTTAAAAGACATTTAAAACGAATGCACCTTTATCGTCGAAAGAATTATACACAGATAGAAGAAGTTGCTTCATTTATTAGAAACGAAATTAAAACATCTGGACAGAGTCACGGATATCGTTGGATGTATATGAAATGTCTACAGGCAGGATTGGTGGTACAAAAAGAATATATAAGGATTTTGCTACAAATTCTCGATAAAAATGGTGTTCAGAACAGAAAAAGGTCAAGGCGCGTTTATTCCAACTAAAGGACCCAATTTCATATGGCATTTAGATTCATACGACAAATTAAAACCTTATGGAATTTGCATTAATGGGTGCATTGATGGGTTTTCACGGCTTTTGATTTGGTTGAAGGCAGGACCAACAAGCAGTGACCCTAAAGTCATTGCTGGGTATTTCCTGGAAGCCGTTCTTGACCTGAATGCAACACCTGTTTCAATTAGGAGTGATTTAGGAACAGAGAACGGCCTTGTTGCAGAAATGCAATCGTTTTTTTGACGTCGAAACAACAACCAGGATCATAATAGTATAAAATCCATTTATCTACGGGACAAGCCAACATAAACAGAGAATAGAATCTTGGTGGGGAATTTTACGTAAAGAATCGTCCTCCTTTTGGATTTCACTCTTTAAAAGTCTCAAAGATGATGGTCTTTTTAGTGGTGACTTTCTTCACAAGAGTTTAATTCAATTTTGTTTCCTTCCTATTATTCAGGTAAGAACTTAAGGTAAACACTTGTCATTTGACGATGAAAGTGCAATTAATTTAGTAATTGAAAAGAAATATTCCCTCAATCTTTAGAATATAATATAGTAATTTCTTTTAATAAATTAATGTTATTGTTCAACTCCCGATAAGCTTTATTTTTCTTATTTTGAAACAATATATTAGTCTTACAGATGAAACTATGACTATCCAACTTCATAGGACAGTCATTAAAATCTGAGGAGACCCAAGTCTTATTAAATTTAAAAGTTGTTGTCTGTACACAGGACTTTCTCCCCTCTATCAGTACTTAATTATAGTCATAGTACCATACGAAAAAAGGGTCATTTTAACCTACATATACCATTTTGCAAACAAATTCATTGTCTTGGTTATGTTTTAGTCGTGTCTGTGATAATCAGTAATTAAGTGCTGTAATGTGGACAATAAATAAAATTTAAGGTACATGTACTAGTAGTAACTGCTTGTATAACATCAATGTTAAAAAGGACCGCATTCGCCTACAATTTCCGCATCAACTCTCGACAGGTACATGTAAGAATTTAAGGTAAGAGAGGAATGATTACTTACATAATTTTTACTTTGCTTACATCACTTTGACGTACAATATAGCTAGACTAGATCTCGTTTCTTTTTTTTATTCTGACAAGTTATTTATTTGACTGATTTAGACTCGGTTGACCTCTGTTTGTTTTCATTAACAGATTGCTTTATTTTTATATTCAGAAGGAACTAATAGATGTTTCAAATATATGGAGTGCTCACAAAATTAGAAAATCTTACTCAGCTTGTTGCCCTTCTGGTCGACCTTTTATGCTTTACAAGACGCCTGAATTTTATGGAACAACAGATCAATCGCAAGATGTGAACCTACAGGATGTAGAAAATTGTGTACAGCACTGCACGATCTTAAGACTGCCATGCGATAAAGACATATATAAATTAGCAAAACTATACATGGAAGAGAGAAATATTGAAAGATCTAGTGATGCATATGAGGCAGTAACCCTGTACAGGTTCCTACCTGAACGTTTCGAGACGGATTTGTCACGTCTCTAAAGTTTTTCAAGAATAAAATTATGAACTTATTTGGTATTGAATCTTGTGCATTGTATGTTTAGACACTATAATCTTGAGCCAATACAAGACGGAGATCAGTGACCCTTGTCATGTTGGTTGTGTCGCATACTCTTATTCCACATCTCATTGTCTTCTGTTTAAACTTTTGACTTTTTCAGTTTTAGCTTAATGTAAAAATATGAACACAGTTAAAGATTTTGTCATTGTTTTGGTCCTCATATGATCATGTCCTTATTTGCAAGAGGGTTAACTTCTTACATTTTATAAGTAGTAGATTTTTCGTCACAACATTTATTGATAATATATACCCAAGTGGCTCTTATAATAGAAACATATACTAACAGACTTTCTTTGCTGAACCTATAACAACATTTGTAGATCCTAATGTGCTTTACAATATACAATTTATAAATTGTTTAAATATCTTATACAGTTTTCAACATATTGAACTCAATAAGTGCAAAATTCATTAAAAAAAAACAATACAGAAAAAGGGCGATAACTCCTACATGCTGGATCTTCTTCAAATTTTCAGAGTAGGTGGATCTACAGGTGCTGTTCACTTTTGCAAAATTATGTCCCCCGTCGCCGCATTAAAAATGAAAATTTACTCAATATCAAATCAATATGGTGTTGTAATACGATCAACTACATATCATGACAAACAATTCTACACCATTGAGCCGTCTCAGAGGAGTTGCACACAAAATGTTCCTAAAATGAACAAAGTCGATAAAGTCCCATAACTCCTATTAAATTTGTTGAATATAAAAATGCACTTGCAGTATGTTCAAGTATAAATATGATGAAAAACAATCCTGCAAAATTTCAACAAAATCCGTTGAGCAGTCTCAAAGAAGATGCGCTAAAAAAGTGTGACATACGCACGAATTGACGAAGATCATAAACGTGTCAGAGGGAGACAATAAACAAGAGGCTCCCAGGAGCCTGAATCGCTCACATGGCGTCAAAGGGGCCTAGCTCCTATAAGGGGTCATCTGACAATGTCGACCCAAAAACAGTTTTGTAGAGCACAATTAGCTGAACATTTAAGCAAGCAAAACCTTTCTATCTTCTATCGCTCACAATCTATAAGGCTAAAACCACTATTTTTGGCGTTTAAAGGGTCATAACTCCTAAATCTGACAACTTCGACCTAATTGAAAATTTTGTAGAGCTTAATTAGCTGAACAATATGCAATTGCAATTACTTCAATATCTCATATAGTTTTTGAGATATAAGGCAAAATATGTGAAAATGCAGAAAAAAATCAAGAAAAAGGGCAATAACCCCCACACATTTTTTTCAAATTTTTAGGGTAGTGATGTGCTGATCACTTTTACCCTGCCAGAATTTTTATACCCATGACCGTTTTTGAGTTATTGGCCCCAAACCACTGCTATTTACCCCTATATAGCTATGTGTTATTTTTAGTAACGGCGGTCATGTTGTTTATCGGATCAATCACAGGGACTTGCTCCCCCTCTATCAATATTGTGGATCAATACTAAATGAGGATCGTTTATAGCCAACATGTCATATATAATTCCTGAAAAGTTTCAGCTAAATTGGTTCAGTGATTTTTTTGAAATTGTTAACGGACGACGACTGACACATAGTGATGGCATAAGCTCACCTGGCCGAAAAGATACGATTTACCATCCGTCCACTACGTTCCCGTGAGGGTTACGGACCGTAAAGTTCACTTGGCCGAAAAATTGAAGTATTTCCACAAATATTTCACGGATTTGCACGAAATTTTAATCTACACATTACGAGATGCTACACAGCAACTGTACAAAATTTCCCAAACTATTGTTAACAGTTTTTGAGTTTTAGTGTAATCGTTCACAAGAATTGTTGACGAACGGACGGACGGACAGATAGACAGACAGACAGACGGACAAACTGAAATCTATAGGGCGTCCAACCAAATGTCTACAGACGCCGACAACGACGACGCAATCGCCATAACATACCAGTAATACCATCACATTTTTTTTGCGGTCGTAAAAAAAATAAAAAAACACATGTTTTTGCAGGACAACCTACGGATCAAAAAACAAGGTTTCAATAAATTCTGTTTTGTAGTTTTAGAGAAGATATTTAAACAAGAGGCTCCCAGGAGCCTGATAAGCACAAAATAAATATAATGTGCGCACAAAATAATATGTTGTGCGCACAATATAATATGTTGTGCGCACAATATAATATGATGTGCGCACAATATAATATGATGTGCGCACAATATAATATGTTGTGCGCACAAAATAATATGTTGTGCGCTCAATATAATATGATGTGCGCACAATATAATATAATGTGCGCACAATATAATATCTTGTGCGCACAATATAATATGATGTGCGCACAATATAATATGTTGTGCGCACAAAATAATATATTGTGCGCACAAAATAAATATAATGTGCGCACAAAATAATATATTGTACGCACAAAATAATATATTGTGCGCACAAAATAAATATAATGTGCGCACAAAATAAATATAATGTGCACACAAAATAATATATTGTGCGCACAAAATAAATATAATGTGCGCACAAAATAATATATTGTGCGCACAAAATAATATATTGTGCGCACAAAATAAATATAATGTGCGCACAAAATAATATATTGTGCGCACAAAATAATATATTGTGCGCACAACATAACTTTTTTTTCTTTGACTGTCCCTATCCGGGCTCCGTACTAACCTGGTCCCCTGGTGCAATATTTTTCATTTACGCAAGCTTCACTTTCAAATATAAGCCCAGGTCACTGCCAGTTTACTACCCAGTTTGATTGGTTATTTAAAACGCCATGTTTGAGCTAATTTTTCGCGCGTTTCGTTCCTTTGGAAATTTATGTTAGAGTACAATTTAAATAAACTAGCACAATCTCTGTAAGTTATTTCCACATTCGAGATATAAATCTATAAAAGCATTCTTTTGATAAACTGTATTTTTATTTGATTTGTTTACCCGCACGCGGTCGTTACGTCATAATGCTTTATATCGGAGTTTCGTCGGTTACTGTTAACAAGTATTAGCTTTCCTAAAAAGCTAGCTGTCTCTAAGCTTTATTTTTCGTGGACAAAAATACGTACTGTTTTTTAATGTTATTATGTATTGTTATTATTAACATCACTTCATTATAAGTACACAATGTTTAGATAGCCAAATCAGGCAACCGCAAAATATAGGTCAGAGTCAGCATATGAAGCATGCACTCTGCTAAGCATCTCTAGATGCATCATTCTACGCGGTAAGATAGATGATGTGAACCTTGTCAGTAAGCAGGAAAAGATTTTAAAATTGTTCTCCTTTTCCCACTTGTTTTTCCGTGTTTCTCCGTGTAAGTTTTATGATACACATTTAATGATAAACATACACAAATCAATGGGACTTTCCTTTTAAAACAGTTAAATTCCCATTATCTTGCATATTTTTTTCCTTTTTTTATCGTAACCGATTCGTGATCGCTCGGCTTTTCTCGAGTGGCAACGAACGGCGGTCGACCTATTATTATTGCTACCTCAATGTTATGCGGGGTTTTCATCCCTAACTTAGCTCTGCTTATTTGTTGGGTATTTCAAGTTTGCTTTGGACTACCACTAATGATATATGGGCTTGTGATAATGAAATGTAGGCAATATGAAATAGAACAACTAGAAAAGATGCAGAGGAAAATCTCGAGGCCTTCCAAACAAAACCTGAAATACTGCAGTTTACCTATTCGTTGGTGCAATTCCAATACAGATGTATATAGATCTTAATAATATATTGTCACTCCTTAAGAATATAATCATATGCCCATCATCAGCAGAGTATAATATCTTAATTAGACAACATTTCTTCAACAGAAATAGCAACGAACTTTTTACAGAAAGGGCTGAACTAGTTTTAGAGAAATATGGAATGGAGACAATACATGAACTAATGAAAAACCCTAGATCAAAAAAGGCGTGGAAAAAAGAAGTAAGGAAGGCACAAAAATTATACTGGTCTCAACAATGTGAGGAAGATATAGCTAAGAAGTCAACCCTTTAATACCTCCAATTACAGAAAAACCCGATGTCACAACCACATAATATTTGGGAAGGCGCAGAAAATGTACATAGAAAAATAAGAGCGGCAGAAGTCAAGATCTGTCGCGAACTGTATTCACGATATTACATGAACAATTGTAATTATTTTTACTTGTGATTATTTTTTAATTATGCCATATTATTATTGTTATATAATGTTTAGAACAAGGATGTTATGGTTTATTCTAGAAATTAGTTGATTGTACTATTGTTTATCTGAAAGCTTCTGGAATTTACATGTTACTATTATTAGATAAGAAATATTTAAATAATTATAGAAACTACTTGAAAACGAACTTTCTACAATATTCTTTTTAAAATAGTATCTACTATTCGTATTCTCACTGTGACTATATGCACCATACAGAAGTTTGCAGTTAATAAAAGTTAGAAACCTGATTCCGTGTTAGTTTGGATTTGCCACATGATCAGCTTGTAACTCAAACATGTCAAACATACCTGTTTAATACAGCAAGAAAAAAGAATGGAGATAGTTATATCAAAACTATATGCTGCCTATGCGGAGATGAGCCAGCTAGATGATCTACAACATTTTATTCTCAAGTGTCCAAAGCTGGAAAACGTTCGGATAAGCCATCTCCGAAATATCAAAAGCTACCTAGATAAAATCAGAAACGATGTTTACCAAGAGTTTGTCACCCAAAACAACCTACTTCAACTCATACTTGACTGTACAAACCAACAGATGCCGTATATCAGTAAGCTGAAAAAACAAGGTTATATAGAGTTGGAGGAACTAACAAGGAACATGTGCTATTACCTACATATGGAAAGGATGAGACAGTTAAAGGAGGGGGGCAGGATTCTATAAATATGTAAACTATGTATAATCCGATGCTTTTAGTGTTTTTAAAAGAAAAAAATGCAATAGTGATAATACCCTTCTTGTATATATATCTATGAATTTTATTTTGACTCCACACTTGACCAAGTGCATCTTATCGTTTTAACTCAAGCATCGTGTTTTAGCAGCTTTTATAATTTTAGAAACCGCTATACATGCCTTTTTTGATATCAGAAAGTAAAATTTTAGATTAACAATATTTGAACATTTTAGTGCATTTATGACTAGTGCCTGATATTTTACGTATAATGCTGCTTCTTGCCTTTTAGTGCTTTTCAGTGCTTTTACGATAAAGTAGTAATTGTAGACTGAGTTAAATAACTCTGCATTTAAATAACTTATATGTGGATGCCTAACTGTATTATAACCCAAATATACACTGTACATAAATGTTCACCTGACTCCGTCAACTATTCGTATTCTCACTGTGACTATATGCACCATACACATGCAATGATGTGCACCACATTTATCTATCCAGAGGATAGAGTGCACCGACTAACGGCGGTAGTTACCTGAACAAGACAAGACAGTTGGCCAATCGGCAGCTGTCTCCCGATTTAGCCTATTATGATTGCTACCGCCCCGTAATTATGCCGGGATTTCATCCCTAACTTAGCTCTGTTTATTTGTTTTCCAATCGGCAACTATCTCCCGATTTAGCAGCCAATCAAGACACAGCATTGTTTATCTGTTATCCTTGAGATACGACTGGTTTCCGCTGTTTAGCTTTTGATTATTTATCCCGTCTCGCATGCGAGACGAGAATAATGACGTAAATTTTGAGGCATTCCGAATGTTGAAAACCGGTCAAAATTTTGACTGGATTCATTGCTGGTGACCTGAATGTATATTCTAGAATATTTAGTCAGGATCCCAGACTAGCTCAGCTACCATCTGAAATGGATTTGTTCATATGGATCACGTGACGTTTTTACATACACGCATAATTCTATTTATGCTGTAATTTGTTTAAATTAAGTGCTTTGATTGGATAAAAACACTTAAATGGCGTCTTCTCAGATAATTTATATATCGATATTTCCTCTAAGCGGACTATTTTCAGTATCCAATGAAAACAAGATGGCGTCCTCCTAGCGTATCGTCAGGGAGAGGGGGACAATGTTTTCTTTGCCTCAATGATTTCCAATTAAATCGATTGAGATTTCAAATAAAATATAATATAAATACAATTTAGTGTTTCATTTTGTTTTTTTCCTATCAATATTCTACAGAACCGCGATTCCCTTGGTACTATGTTTTGCATATCCCTACGCTTTCCGGCCTAGGTACGTTCTGAGGTCTAGATGGGTTTCTGTAACTGTTTTTGCCGTTTAAAAATCGCAACGATTATTTCATAGAATTATAAGGATTAAACACTGTGTTTTAGGAAATTATCAATGTGTAAACTCCGGCGACTCCCTCACAAACTTGACAAAAAGTCCTTCGGACTTTATTTAGTTTGTGAGTGAGCCGCCGGAGTTTACATATTGATAATTTCCTAAAACCCAGTGTTTAATCCTATAGTAACCGTATAGCTCGCATCAGCGATGCTCGCTATAATATCCATGAACGAAACGACATGAAACAAATAAAAACGTGTGGTTAATACAGGCTACCAAGACCAAGAAGCTGGAAATTGCATTTCTCAAATAAACAAATGAAGAATTTAAAATTGACAAAGAAATAACTGAACATGTAAGGAACTGCAAATCTAACAATTAACAAAGAACAATCGAACATATTTTTTGGCGGATATCCCTTTCCATATCCT
Organism: Limnoperna fortunei; assembly: GCA_944474755.1. Classification (NCBI taxonomy): domain Eukaryota; kingdom Metazoa; phylum Mollusca; class Bivalvia; order Mytilida; family Modiolidae; genus Limnoperna; species Limnoperna fortunei. The sequence continues at coordinate 23,969,252 of OX104120.1, forward strand.
TCGTTGTTATTGTTGTCGTCGCTGGTCATAACCTTTTCACATTTCAATATTTTTCTCTAAAGCCACTTTGCCAATTAGAATCATATGTTGGAGGAATGTTAATTAGATAGTTCTCAACAAAGTTTATTTTTAGTATTGATCCAATATTAAAAATTGCTGTTTGAGCCATATTTGTTGAAATTTCAAACAACATTACAAACAACATGTTCAAAAATGTACCTCTTTTTTGTTTGTTTGAATGGTGTTTAACGCCATTTTTGTGAAAAATTTTCAGCATTATCATGGCGTCCGTAGAAAACCAACAGCCTTCGGTATGAAAAGGGGCAATCCTTGTCATTTAAGATTGCAGTCGAGTACAACCTGTCCGCAGTGAGACTCGAACCGGCAACCTCACATAAATGTCACTCAGATGATCTCAGATGGTAGTCTACAATTTAGGATTATGTACCGATATTGAATCCAACATGGCCACAACTATGGAACATAGCTTAAATTTTCAGTAAATTTAATGTATCATAATCAACGTTTTATGTTAGGTTACATTTAGAGCTTCACAAGCTCATGGTAGCCCCTGGTTTTAAAAATGTATAAAGTAATTATGTACTTTATGATTGTCAAAATAACTATCAATGCTTTCGGGGCCATAACTATATTTTATATTACCCCGAAATGAAAAGTAAGCAGAATATTTCTTTGCTTTTTCAATTTTTGTTTAAGCATTAGGAATTTGGATGTGTGTTTGGTTGGAAAAAATCTACCATTTTACCAACTAAAAGTCATAGCACATCGCGCGCATATAACAAGGGAGACATTTAGCTAGTGTTGTTATGTTTTTATATATCATCACCATATCCAGCACAATAGATAACATTTTTTGAGTAGAAACAGCAGTATTTTTAGAGTACTAAAAGCAGTAGTACTTGTGTTTCCATTGTTAAGTATGTTGGGGATATCAAAATCTAATCGAAATTAGATCTTTTACTTGCTTCTGTTTCTACTTTTTGTTATTGGTCGCTGCGTTGTAATCGACCAATAACAAAAAAGGGGGGAGCAGAAGGTGAAAAATATGATTCAAATAAGATTGTGGAAATAAAGGATATTCTCATAGTAAAATGCAAAAGACAACTATTGAAGTTAGTGTAGATTACCATTGCTTTAACGGAAGAGTACTACTAAATGAAATTATTTAAATAATATTACATCAAGTGTTAGACCAGAACTTTACATTGCTGGTGTAAACAGATGACTGTTGCATAATAAATATATCCGTAGAAACAACCAGTAACTATTTTATTTTGACTAAAACGGTATTAGCTCACTACATTTGGCTTTGATCATCATATACAAATTAATAAAAGGTGTACGTGATAATAATAGCTGAAAATTGCTAAACAAACGAACATACAAAACAGCGGTACAATGATATCACCGAACAAAACATATGTGAACCACTAAGGTAAGCCTGGGGCCGCCTTGTCTATAAATTCATATCGGATAATACTAGTTACTAGTAACTATAGACTACTAGACACCCGTCGTTCTGTTTATCGATGATTCAGTCTTGTTGTGAACTTTTACATTAGCATATATGGTCGAGAATTTATTGATTGATAAAAATACACTTCGTTAGTAGACATTTTAAAAACCTTTTGTTTAATTATGAATTTATTATCTTCATATTTTTACCCCATATTCATAACCAAGCAAAAATATGCTTGATGATCATTTATATACATTCAAATGCTTTAATAGTATCCTCGTTGTTATAGTTGGAACGGTTTATTTGAAAAATAATTCGTAATCTGGTCAAAGCAATATTTTTTCTGTGACACTTTTTGTGCTCGTTTGTTACTTGTTTATTTGATGAAAGGGTATGTATTCTGATTTTAACAGCTCAACCATCCGTTTGTCCAACGAGACCAATAAAAGATTAAATGATATCACATATATACTTTTTGGACGCTCTCTTTATGCTTTATACTTAGTCATGTATGTTACAGTGCTAGACTTTGAATAAAAAACAATATATACCCCCCCCCGCAAACTTGTTTGGGGGGTATATAGGAATCACCCTGTTTGTCTGTCCGTCTGTCCGCCTGTCTGTCTGTCCACATCCCTTGTAAGCGCTTCTCCTCCTAAACCGGATTTTGATGAAACTTTACATGAAGGAAGTATACCATATGTAGATGTGCATGAAGAATTTTCGTCGCTGTCGAATATTATTCAGGGGAGATAATTTGACTTGAAGCGAAGCGGGGGTATCCCTTTGTGAGCATGCTCACAGTCCACACTTGTTTCTACTTGAAAAGTTACCGTGAGAGAAATTTAGATCCAGATACCTCAATCACGTGACTCACGAAAAACAGTTACAACTCCCTTTTCCCATTTGCACTGTTTTATTGAGCATGGGCGTTTTTACCTTCTTCGGATATCACTTCATGTGGTATACTTATGACATCCTCAGAATTTATCAGCAATCTTAATAGTAAATAGTATTTTACAAAGTCATTTGACCCCTTGAAGTCTTTAACTGACAAAGTCATTTATGGGATTGATTGTGAGGGTTTGTGTACTTTTGTACAAACTGCAGAACAGAACGAACAAACTTTGATATGATACTGACGATCCTCATTACAGGATGATATACAATCACTTGAATCAGCCAGATCATAATTGGTGTTTGTCAATAAAAGTACGCATCACAGAAAAAAATTAACAGTTACTAATTACTAATAGTTCCCTACTCAGCACACCTTTCTGTAAAAAAGATATAAGTTTGTTGGATCAGGAACTAGGTACCGCAATGCTTAACGGCTACAATGACAGCATTAAAGGTGTTGGTAAAATATGAAGTCTGGCATTTAATGGAGTGAATGTAATGAGCCTTTTCAACACCAATTCAAGATACAAAAGAATCCTCTGTAAAACAATAAACCAAAAAAAAAAAAAACACTAAAGAATATCGGAGTGTAAATCTTCCTCCGATAGGTATATATCCTTCTGTCTAATATTGAACAACCCTTGGGTTTCCACTCGTTTCTCTACGCATGTCAACAACTGTTTAAAACTTTTAAAGGATTATGCACTGAGGTTAGAGGAAAAGAACAATTTACATCTAAATATAGATTGACAAGCATCATTTACGCAATAGCTTGATTCCAGTCTTTTCATCCTCACAAGTCAGGGTTTCTTTGTCAACATGTGTCCACGAAAACCCTGACAAACTGAGCTAGGAAATGCACAGGCTTGAAGATTTTCATATGACGTAAAATCTTCAAAATATAAACCAATGAAATTGATTGACAGAAGCTTGTGTTTGGCAGTAGTCATTTTTACTCATTCTTGCGCACACCCGCAGCCAGCCGGGGTTCGAGGTGTTCGGACGAACCCCTACCCCCCCCCCCCCGTTGAAAACGATAAAGCAGTATTAAAATCGGCGTTCACTATTTAAACTCGAATTCACAATCAATATAAACGCTTATGACCAGTTTAAATTTATGATTTTGGTTCGAAAGTTAAAAAAAAATGCCGAAAATGCTTTCGATCGTATCTTTTTTTCCGAAACCACCAGAGTGAATGCTGCAAAATTTGTTTGAAAGGTTTCTACACAAAATTTCACCCATACTAGCACCTGATTAATAGGTTAAAGGGACAAACATTTTTTTGTCATAGGAAACATTAGGATAGCAAAGCAGATTGTACATGTATCAATCAAGTACAAAAAACGTACATTGTTATCCTAAGCATAATTTTGAAAAAAATACTTCCAATAAATGTACGACAACAAAATATTTTGTAAACTTATTATGATATGATGTACATTTAGGTACTAGTATCATTGTTGGCATCCATTCAGGTTTGTACAGTAAATTTAGTTCAAGTCAATAAGTTCTATAAGTGCTACTTGTGATGTAAATATTTGTTGTTTCTTTAATCATAATGACATGAAACACTAACTGAGGAAAAATACTTATCATTGCACTATATTGAGTGAGATTGTATAAGATAATAGTTATGTTGAAGAAATAAGGTCTAATTCAAGTTAATTGTTTTTTAAAAGAATCATAACAGTAGATATGCGGCAAATAATTCAGAGATTCCTCTCCAACGGCTTTAAAGAGCGACTCGCTTAGCGAGTCGATTTAACCCCCCCCCCTCTCTACACTGAAAATTGTCTGGCTACGGGTATGTTGAGTGGGAAGAAAAGTAACGCAACTAATAAATAACGCGGTAATAACAAATTATTAGCAATACTGTACAAAATACAATGATTTTCACATTGTCTATGCAACGCATCCGTTTGGTTTATTTACAATCGACATCGGGATATCCCTTAATCGAGTCGTGAATGAAGGCGAGCGTTTGATTGGCTACATTCAGGTATGATGTCGCCAATCGAAAAAGTGACTTCTAGCCCGGGAATTTCCTTGCTAAGTTTGTCAAGGTTTCGTGCACACAGAAACCCTGACTTGTGAGGATGTGTCTTTTCAAATCTGTGCTTAGAGAACTTCTTCTTTATAAGAATAGAAAATTCCTTCACATAAAATTTAAAAAAAGGAATTGATGCAGTGCACATCAGGAATATTCTCAAGAAAAAAAGAAGTTGAAAATTTAATCCATTTATATTTAAAAAATAAAAAATTACTCAAGCAACCTTCTGCTTGACTTGTTCTCAATCTCCTTTCATATACAATCCCTCTGGTCATGTATATGTTAAAATCAGTACGACAATTAAACACGAACGGTATCTTTCACGAACCGAACATGAGGTTAGAACAGAGTTAGACGGAATTCGTCACTACCAAAAAGGGCGAATTAGTTGGGGAATGTTTTACCTCTATTAACGTCAATTAGGAAGAATATTTTCTGTAGTATTTTATTTTTAAATTGAGGTTTTTAGAGTTCTTCAGTACAGCAAAGGCGAAGAAGTTAAAGATCTTGCAGTTATTTTTGTTGATAAATTAAAAAGTATTTCTTGCAGACTAAACCGAGATCTACAGATTGAAACGTAGTTACAAATGGATAAAAACCTGAACAATACTAGAATGCATTAGTGCACGTTCTTCAAATTTATTTAAACAATAAATTTGCTAACAATGTCACTAACTAATAACAAAAATGAATAAGCGACGTGTACTTTTTCGCCTTACTAACTTTCAATAAACTTAGATTCAAGAGTCTTTATTTCTTATAAACTACTGCATAATACATTGGTATAAAGATTTATATAAATTACAAACATTGAACATGATAAATAATGGACAAGATGCTATTATACATTTAGTAGTACATTTAAGTGTAAGACTATAACACTAAAAACTAAGACAAACCAGGAAGACATATTTGTTCATTTATGATTCCAATAAATTTGCGAAGATTTCTTAATTTAACCTTAATTTCTGATTGGAAAAGTTTAGCAAGCTTGATAATATATATGAATATAGACAGAACTTAACAATTTCTTTCTTTCAATATTTAAGGTAGAGCATTGTAGTATAAAGTGAAATTCGTCCTCCAACTCTGGGGAATAACAAAGTTTACATATAAAATGTCATGAAAGATATCAAGGTTAATAGAATTTACTACGCCAGACGCGCGTTTCGTCTAATCAAGACTCCTCAGTGGCGCTCGAACCCCAAAAAATATTTAAAATCCAAATAAATGAGATGTTGTAGAGTGTTTATCACCAAAATTCCAAAACGTTATACCGAATTTTTGGGAGACATATTGTTTTTGTCCGGTTTCTTGTTATTATTCTTTCTTATTTTCTTTCTTTACGTTCAATATAGACGATGTCAGAAATTGGTCATATACGAGTTATCGTTCGTGTCGACAGGTGACGTAATACACAATCCGACATTACATGGTACACGCTACACAGGTTAAATTTAATAATTATGTCGAATACTAGCCGTGGTGGTCGCATTTGTGCGATCGTCGATTGTCAAAACAGCCAAAGGACATTGGATATTTGGAAAAACAGCGTCTGTTCATATTTTATATTAAGATATTAAAATTCTACATATGCAGTTCACTTAAAATTTATTTAATCTCTTGATATATTCACCTGCACTTCTTTTTCTACAGCTTCCAGTTTTTACCCTTAGAACCCATGGATGCTGCCTGCTTTCTTTTTATTTGTTTACGCTCGACATCATGACCTTTATTATAATTATTGGAACGACTGCTGATACTGGACAGTGAAAATCCGTAAATAGTAACAAATCGATAACTCCATATTAAGACCGTTGTTTGGTTTAAAGGTACCGACGTCCGTATAAGTTATAGCGTTTTACAGTTTTAGAAAGTAAAAGACATGATTTCGATATTTTATTTTTAATTCTTAACAAAATTGTCCGTATATCAAAACCATTTCAAATTTTTAATGAGGCCTCAATGGATGCTACGGCCATTCTGCATGCATTACATTTCTCAACTATGCACTGACTTAACTTGTAAATAAAAAGAATAATGAAAAAAAACTTTACATCAAAAGCAGGCAAATAATATACATTATGTAATCGGAAAAACAAAACAAAAAGTTGGTACTGTAAAGTATATAAATCAGAAGCAAACATTTAAAATTCTTATTTTGCATCTTTCCTATTCGCTAAAAATGGGCTATACAAAGGAATTTAATTAGTATTTTACTTTTAATTTTCTTCTAAGACATAGTTGATAGATAAAATTAGCTGACGGTGCACCCAGCTTGACGTTATCTTTTGAAATGATAACACAATTAACGATTAATTATCATTCCTGCACCATTGACTGAATGGATAAAACCCGAGAGCGTGTACCACTGCTTACTAGCGGGTTCCGAATAACATCAATATGGCGCGGCACATGATTTCATCGCTGAATTTGTCTATTGTCCGCACATTTTCTCGTGGATGCAATGTCCAATCAAGTATTTCTGGCAAAAAATTGGACGCGAACGGCACCATTTTGTGATGGCAGCCGTTTCACCACACTCCCTCCCCTCCAACGTCAACTTATTCCGATCGTATCGAAATTTGAAATGTAGGAAGATTTTAATGCACAAACTATTGTGTATTTGGGGGTTTTCAACATGCTCAAGAATATAGTGGCTTTGGGGGATCGTTTGGAGACATTCTGTGTTGTCATCCCAACACAATCAGCACTAGTTTATCTTGTCATTGCAATATGTCTTTAGTACTAACCATCGTAGATTCTAGTGGAATATGTTGACCTTTTCAATTTTGACAATATTTGACAATATTTGGTTGTCCGATAAATTAGATGTCAGGCTTTTGGGTTGTCGAAATGGCGGACAGCGTCGTATCCTGGCGGATGTTCAGAAGCCTAGGTTTCCACATCGTTTTTGCAAACAAAAAAATAAAAAGCGAAACATTAGAGTACTAACATCACTATTATTTCGGCAGATCATGAAAAGTGTAAACGTTATATGGGGCGTGAAACACATGGTATTTTTGTTTGTGATGATATTTTAACAAATATATAAAGCCACCTTTATATCCTAAAGAAAACACATTTATCAGAAGCATATAATTATTACTTCGGTACTTAGAAAAAACATGTCAGCAAGCATACAGTCTTGATGCTACTTCAAAATTGAATATCCCTGTTTAAAACAGGTTATCCTGCACACGTAGTTATCTGTAACAGAGACACATACATGCTCCAGCGATAAATATCTAAGAAATGTTGATTTTAAGTTTTTTTACATTACTTTATTTTCGGTGATTGAAGAACCACGACATGTTCATGAAAATAAGTATATATTTACACATACAGACGCATGATATATTGCACATATGGAAATTTCGATTTAATAATAGCTATGGGAAATCCCTGAATGTAAAACGAAACTCGATTTTTCTGGAAATAACATTATTTATTAATTTACATTGTATGTCCTCAGACAAGTAATAAAATGCGTTTTGAAAAAAAATATATATAGCTATAACGATTTAGTTAGACGTTTAAATATATAAAGGTTTACTATCACATGACTGGTAAATTTCCCGTCTTAAAATAGAATGAAAATTTACTGCACTTTCGTTTTGGAAATCGTATTTCTAGAAAACACTCATCAGATTTGTAGGCATATTAGTTTTACGAGGAAAGTTGGTTGGAATTAAGTTAAAGATAATTTGAAAAATGGAAGACTGATTTTAAAAAAGTAAATGTGAGTATCTGCAATTTTTAGTGATGATGTTTCAACTGATGACATGTCTACAAGTGGAACGAACAATCGTTCCTCGCGTTTTTTTTTTGTGTTAATCTGACAAATCACAAAATTAACTTAGGATTATAACGGCGGTTAAATTCGGCCTAGTCTACAAGTTATGAAACATTGTGCGCTGTATCCAAAATATTACTTTCGTATTTGTGTGTGTGTGTGTGGTTTTCTTTGTTTTTTTTTATATTGTGTTCGTTTAACCCCACAAATACTGATACCAGTTTATTCATTAGTTGTACACATGCAATTTGCAATACAAAATAACTATACTGAAAGTCATACCCTGTGGAGTGCTATATTTTGCTTCACCGAAGGGTTTCAGACAAAAATCCATTGAATACGGAAGCCTTTTAGGGCAATGAAATTTACTTTCTATAATTTTAAATAACAGATTATTAATTTGATGCAAATGGAGTACACATATCACAGCTTAAGATATTATCGGTCCTGTAATTCTTGCACTGATTTCTTTGACAGCGGATCTTTGCAAACAAAAAGTCTCATTAGGTGAGCCTTGATGACAGCCATGTTGAGGTTCTACGTATATGTTTTGATCCACATATATTGATTGATCATTATGCGGTATCTGTCTCTGGGTGGGTGACGGAGAGTCATAGGCAACTCTTCTCTCCTAACATTGATTGTGATTATAAATACGATACAATTGAGTATTTATTGGAGAATAAGCGTAGGACAGACAAAACTATGGTTCAACAAATAGGGGAAAACAACAAAACAAACACACAAAACACAAAAAGCCCAAAGCGAGACTAAGTGATCCGGAAGGGTAAGCAAGTCCTGCTCAACGCGTGGCACCCGTCGTATCAGTCATGTTAAAGCCGGTAATTAGACATTGGTAATACTGGGTTAAGTCAAAATCCAGTAAGATGTGACACAGATTACGACAAACGGGACAAATCTATGGTCATATTTGACAAAACGTTTCTGTAATGATCAACTTAGTCATGATTACTAACTTAAAATTTCCTTAGTGATGACTTCCATGTTTCCACCGTGAACCCATGTTCAGCATCTTTTCTGTCCGCGGACACCCTTATCAAGGAAATCTGGATAGAAAATAAAGTTCTTGAGTACCTGATGAATGGAAAGATCTATGTGCCATTTGCAGTAGCTACGAAAATTCAGATTAGGAAAATTAAAGCCAACTCTTTTATCATAAATATTGATTCTTGAACGACCTTTATTGTCTACTTCTAGCAGGTCAAGGTATAAATCAGACTTAGTCTCTGTGGTGTCTTTAATTTCAAGTTCAGTAGGGTAGATTAGAACACTATTTTCACACAATTTTTAGATTATTCAGCTAATTCACGTCATCTGCACAGCGGAACGTGAAGTTTAAGGCGAAGGGGGTTTTAAGGATCCATTGTATAAAATCCGCCTCAAATGTATAGAGAAATACATTAGCAAACAGTGGAGGCACAGTTACCGCCCAATGGAATGCCGACGGTTTGTTTAAAACGCGTCCACTTAACATGACAAATATGACAAATATTAGGTCAGCCATTCTTGTTAGCGAAGCAAAGTTGAATCAATTCTTTATTTTTTTTAGCTGATTATGGGGAATTGTAGTATGCATTATAGTGTTGCAATGATGTATATTTTCTTGCAGAATCACTCTTCATTGAAAACAGTGATGTTTTAATGTCTTAGCATTATTTAAATATCAGACAAGTAACGAGATAATCTAAAGTCAGCATGTTATAATGATTTATAACTATTTAGAAAAGTAACTGAACTATCAAAGTAGTCTAAAGGTAAAAATACCGTATTCTGTTCAGATTAACTTGATAACTGTAAGTTAAAGTAACGTTATTAAACTTGTAAAAGATATTAAAAAGCACCACGAGCTGTAACTGTTTGTTTTTTCAGGTAAATTGGCGGCGGAAGATTTGGGCATTTATGTACACTAAAAATGGACAAAACACGTCAGCATTTTGAAAAAGAAAGGCATTCTTCCAAAGTATCAGTCAACTGCAAAACTGGACATGTGGTAAATGATGGCAAATATAACATACAAAACTCTGAACAAAATGAGTCCAGGAACGGAAACAGACGCAAAGGATTTTCAAAACAAGAAGATAAGCGAGTAATAAGACAGAAGAAAATAGACCAGAAAAGAAAAGTTCAAATTTTACATTTGAAGGTTGAAAATTTTGATGGAAACGAAGATGAATTGAAAGGAGTACTAGGGAAAATAACACGAAGCGGTTTTACGCTAAGAAATTTCGAGCTAGAAAATCAAAATGCGTTCTGCATTGCTGAATTTCCCAGTGCCCGTCAAGTCAAAGACGCATTGTATTCATTTCAAACGTACAACAAAACATCTAGTGTCAAAATTGTTGCTAAAAAAGAGGAATTTACTAGACAATTGTCGCCTGAAACCAAACTTGTGCAATATTTAGATAAAATAGCAGAAGAAGCAGAAATAGTTTTATTAAAACACCAGGAGCAAATAAGCTCTTTGCAAGAGAGAATAAATCGTACGGATCACACATCTGTCCCTGCAGACGTTTATACAAGGAAAAATGAAGAAACAAAAGCATTAAAGTTAAAATTACAAGAAATGGATCTACAAAAGAGGGAATTCAAAGGATTCTTAAAATGTACTGATGAGAAGTTAAAATCTGTCAGTACAACGAATAAGATAGACACTGCTCTGAAAGAAATATATACGGCATTTCATGTCGAATGCAATAGACTGAAAAATGCATTACCTATGTATGCCTATAGAACTGAAATACTATTAATGGTCACGAAGAACCAAGTCTCCATTCTTCTTGGTGAAACCGGATCCGGAAAGAGTACCCAAGTTGCACAGTATATGTACCAAGCAGGCATGGCTAACAACGGAATGATAGTTTGCACTCAGCCGCGCAAAATAGCTGCAATAAGTCTTGCAACTCATGTAGCACAAGAGATGTGTACTTCAGTAGGTCATCTTGTTGGATACAAAGTTGGCATGCAAATAAAAAAATCACATGAAACAAAAATTATTTACATGACCGATCATATGCTTCTAAATGAATGCCTACAAGATAAAGATTTTTTGGCCTATTCTTGTATCATCATTGACGAGGCTCACGAACGTAGTATATACACTGACCTGCTCCTTGGAATGGTTAAAAAGTGTATAAAGAAGCGACCAGATCTTCGAGTGGTAGTTACATCGGCAACAATAGATCCATCAGTTTTCGTCTCATATTTTGGAGGAAACTGCCCAGTACTGTCAGTAGCTGGTCGAATGTTTCCGGTTGATGTCGAGTGGCTGGATGATGACAGCGCATATGAAAATTACGAACAATCTGCATTAGAAAAGACAATAGATATTCATCGGACAGAAGAAAATGGTGATATTTTGACATTTCTTACATCACCCTTAGAAGTAGAGAGATGTTGCACCGCCTTCCAAGAAGTTCTTGGGTCGGAAACAAATTTTGTATGTCTACCTTTGCATGGACGCTTGCAGGCTAATGAACAACAGAAAGTATTTGATCCTTTGCCAAAAGGAAAACGAAAAGTAGTCTTTGCTACCAATAGCGCAGAAACGTCGATTACCATTCCTGGAATTAAGTTCGTTGTTGATACCGGAGTTGCAAAGGAGATGCACTTTGATCCAAAGAGAAACATAAGCACACTCTGTGTAACAACTGTAACAAAAAGTTCAGCTGACCAAAGAAAAGGGCGCGCAGGCAGAACAGAGGAGGGTAAATGTTTCAGATTATATTCTGCACAAGTATACGATAAAATGAAGCGGAATTCCAGACCTGAAATCCTTAGAGTGCATTTAGGGCATGCTCTTTTGAAACTGATGGAACTCGGTGTAGCACCATTGGAATTTGACTTTGTTCAGGCTCCACCTCGAGAGTTGATGGATGCTGCCATGGAATCCTTAGAATCAATAGGAGCAGTAGCTAATAAATTAATAACGGAACTCGGAAAATGGATAGCAAAACTTCCAATAGATCCAACATTTGGAGCATTTATTTATAAAGCTATCAAAGAAGGTGTTGGTATTGAATCGATGATCCTTTCAGCGTGTTGTGCGACAAGTGGATCAATATTTTACCGATCAGGAACAGATGATGAAAAAAGCAAAGCTGATAAACTAAAAGTTAGATTTTGTCATGAAGGGGGTGATTTGATGACGATGCTTAATGTTTATCGCGAATGGCATGTTCAACCAGAGAAATTAAAGGGAAAATGGTGTGCAGAAAATGCAATCAACGGAAAAGCTATCAAAGGTGTTCGGGATACAGTTAATGAGATTCTAAATGTTTTAAAAAATGAGCAAGCAACAAAACTTAAGTTTAAGTTGAGTTCACCCACTGAAATCGATATCAAATTGCAGAAAATGCTGTTCAGAACATTTAGTAGAAACATCTGTCACTTCCTAGGACATGAAAAAGCAGGGTATATTGTTGTACAGAAAGACCAACAAGTACAGCTGTTTCCAGCCTCGTCCCTTAAATCGTTAGGAATACAACCAGACTGGTTGGTAATAGAACAAGTGTTAAAAACGTCACGGGACTTTGCGATCAATGTTACAACAGTACCGAATGAATGGATTACTGAAGCATGCTCTGAAGGATGGTTGCAATTGGATTTGGAAAATATTAGTAGGCAAAGGGTAGAACACGCTGCATTGTTTGAAGTTGGAGAGCAGGTTTACAAAGATTTTGTAGGGATTCGCCATTCTGAATTAAAAAAACTTGAGGAAGTCTTAAAAATAAACAACAAGAATAAAATGGTTATTTTGGAAGCTTCCAAGCAATACGGGGAGATTTCATTATATTCGCAACATACCCGTGAGATAGGTATAGCCAACTCCATTAGAGAACGCATCACATCGATCAGACAAAATATGAAACAAGAAACAAACGAACAGTTTTTGTCATCTTCAAACACCGGAGTTAGGGTTGTAATGGGATCGGGGCTTAACGTTTTAGATGTGCTAATGGCTGAAGAATACAAGACCATATTCGTGTCGGGTATTCCTAAATTCATTGAAACAAAAACTGAAGAGGATATGTTAAACACATTTGAAAAATTTGGCAAAATCGTTAAAATGGAAAAATTCAGAAAAAGCAAAAACAAGAACAACTGGGGTAGAATTACATTTCTAAAGAAAGAAGACGCTGAACAAGCAGTACGAATGATGAAGGGAAACATAGATGTAAGTGCTCGTCCAAGTATTGGTGTGAAAAGTGGAGACGTACATTCATTTAGAACTAAATTACAATGGCCTAGGCGTCCATCACGCGGTTTTGGATTTGTTCGATTTGCAAATCACACAGATGCAGTTAGATCATATACATTTCCAATTTCTGTTGGTGGAACAGTCGTTAAAATTAAACCAAGTAAATCGCACATGTCAGAGGTGCACGTTGGCAACTTAAATCCACATGTCGACGAAGATGTATTGTGTCAAGGGTTCGAGGATGCTCTAGGCCTCATTCCAAGCGATATTGAACGAGTGACTGTAATACGACAAAAAGTACACACGACTCCTGATATGCTGCAAACGTTTAGACAACGCATTAAAAAAAAACTACAAGAATATGTTGAAGAGGGTACATACGAACTCGATCTGAGGTCTCCAAAGGATCAGGACTTTACATTCCTAGCTTTCGTTTCGTTTTCAAAACCCGAAGAGGGTCTTGCAGCATGCGCAGGTATTGACCATAGTTTTATGCTAAACGGCGAAGTTGTAACAATGAAAGCCGACTTAAAGTCGTCTGTTATGATCCCAAAGCTTGTATATGAAAAATATAAAAGCGAGGTCGACACCCTAGTGGAAACACTTTCAAAAACTAAACAAGCACACATTCGTCAAAAAGAGATCAGAAATGAAAATGTTGTTGTGGAAGTTCATACAGATAGCATTGAAACTATCATAAAAGTAAAAAATTATATGTTGTCAGCAATAAAAGGCAGTGTAATAGACGTAGAGACAAACACAGACATAAATAGACTGTTTACCTGGGATGGAAGAAAGATAATAAAGGATGTCATGGAAAAAACCGAAACAACTATTGTGCCAGACGAGAGACTATTATCTTTATCTATTCATGGATCAGAAAGAAATAAACAGAGAGCAATTGAGATGTTAGCAAAATATTTGAACGAATTGAAAACTGGAAAATCAACAAGATTTTTCCTGAAAGGTGCTGACAAACCTCCCGGTGTGATGAAAGAGCTAATGTTACGGTACGAGTTTGACCTAAATAAACTCAAGATGGAGACCGGTTTGAAATGTGTCGAACTAGATCATCGCTTTCATGTAGTTACAGTGCTTGGGGACACGCAGTCTACTGAGAATTGTTGTTCAATTATCGAAAAGGTAATCGAATATGTTATTAAAAAACGAAAACAATATATTCTAGAGCCAACATTGTCACGTGATTGTGTCGTCTGTCTCTGTCCAATAGAAGAAGGGGAATTATATAGGCTTGAAGTATGTGGACATGCATACTGCAAAGAATGTGTCGAGCTTCAGTTTAAATCTGCCACAAAGAGCAACATGTTTCCCTTAACTTGCAGTCGTGAAGGATGTAGTGAACTTTGGTCGTGGAGGGATATAACATCATTATCTGTCAAGAGCGGAGTTCCAATTGCAGAACTGGTGAAGAAATCGACAAACTTGTTCGTCTTACAAAACAAGAAATGCTATAGATACTGTCCAACGGCTGACTGCCCTCTTATTTATCGGATATCCGAAAATGAAAAGCTCTTCTGTTGTTCCGAATGTGAAGTCCGTATCTGCACAGCTTGCCATAATCAGTTTCACGAGGGCTTAACTTGCAAAATGGTAGAAAGCATGAAAAAGGATGACGGCGGTTTAAAGTTATGGATGAGTCAGAATGCTGATAAAGCTAAATATTGTCCCAAATGTAAAACCCCTATCGAAAAAGTTGCAGGATGTAATCATATGACGTGCATCGGCTGCAAAGCGAACATCTGCTGGGTATGCTTAGCCTATTTTTCTACCGAATCAGATTGCTATGGGCACATGAATCGAGTTCATGGAAGTTTTGTATAACATATTCTGAAAATAAGGTATATACTGTTATAATATAAGTGCTAGGATAAAAAATTCTATTTATTTTGCATAGAATACTTATCACTAATTGTTGTAAACAGTCATGTATTTAAAAATGTTACATACAAATAATTCTATTCATGCTGTAATTTATTTATATTAAGTGCTTTGATTGGATAAAAACACTTAAATGGCGTCTTCTCAGATAATTTATATATCGATTATTCCTCTGAGCGGACTATTTTCAGTATCCAATGTTTACAAGATGGCGTCCTCTAGCGTATCGTCAGGGAGAGGGGGGCAATGTTTTCTCTGCCCCAATGATTTTCAATTAAATCGATTGAGATTTCAAATAAAATATAATATAAATACAATTTAGCGTTTCATTTTGGTTTTTTTTCCTATCAACTTCTACAGAACCGCTATTCCTTTGGTACTATGTTTTGCATATCCCTACGCTTTCCGGCCTAGGTACGTTTTGAGGTCTAGATGGGTTTCTGTAACTGGTTTTGCTGTTTTAAAAATCGCAGCGATTATTTCACAGAATTATAAGGATTAAACACTGTGTTTTAGGAAATTATCAATGTGTAAACTCCGACGACTCCCTCACAAACTTGACATAAAGTCCTTCGGACTTTATTTAGTTTGTGAGTGAGTCGCCTGAGTTTACACATTGATAATTTCCTAAAACCCAGTGTTTAATCCTATAATGATAATCAGTGCACACTGCTGTGTCTTTTGACAACTGTTTTATTTTAAATATACCGAGTTTTATACAACTACTTTAATCCCACATCAATTGTTATTTAAAAAGAATTATTTTATTTGTAGTAAATTTGTCAATTCTTATTAAATATTTTTAGAAAATGTTGTAACTGCTTATGACATCTTTTCCTTCGTTAGTGATCTTTTTATATGCACGTATTATTGTCATACGATTCTTCCTATTGAAAGCATATATCTCAGACAATTTTCCAGTTCGATGTTTATGTTTCAATTTCTCTTTTCGCCGTCGGAAACATACTTTTAATACACCTGATCCGTCACCTTTATTAGTAATATAAAATATTCATCGGGAAGATTTGTTGTTTCTATATTGGTACAATATGCAGTCCTTATTCTAGTAAATTTTACCTATTGGGGTCGAATATCTGTTGAGTAGTTTTTCTGAATGATTGTCAAAATGCTTACAGAGGATTCCAATGCCTTAATTAATTTTTTTTAGCCATAACATAACGAAATGCTTCAAATATTTTCTATGCTTTTAACTTTTTTAAAATCTGGCCATTTTTAGAGCTATATTCAGTATGTGGTTATGAGTAACAATTGTGGACGTATCTACAAATCCACCAACCAAATTTCAAAACAGTCGTGCCTTTTACAGGTAAAAACAAAAATTTATTATCCTGACACTACTCTTCTTTACCCAGTGCTACTTTTGATACGTTCGAAACAATACCACAGTAGATATCACACCAATGAAAAAACATGACAAAAATAGGTACATGTACCATGCTGTTTCACTAGTGAAAATGGTCCCTCTTACTAATGGGGGCCTTGGTGGCCTAAAACGAATAATCGTACCCTACCTTTTTTGGCGTTAATCCGACAAATCACAAAACTAACTTCGGATTATAAAACATGCATTTGCTTCTACATGATAAACAGCTGGAGTTGGTCATCATTGTTCATTGACAACGGCAGTAAAATTCCGCCTATTGGTGGCCTAGTGGATAAGGTAGTTTGTCTTCTATTGATCACGTGGTCTGTCAGCACTGAGGTTGCGGGTTCAAGTCTCACTGCAGGCAGTATGTACTAAACTCAAATCTTAACTGACAAGGATTGCCAGTTTTTCTACTGAAGGTCGCGGGTTTTCTCCGGGTACTCCCTCCCCCAATAAAAACTGGACGCCGGGATATAGATAAAAAATTGCTGCAAGTGGCGTTAAACATCATTCAAACAAACAAACCTTTTCCCCTTTTTGAAGTAACCTTTTCACACCAGATGTAAAGAAATATCTCATGACTTCCTGTTGGTTAGATCTCTCTTTCACACTAATGAGACATCGTGGTACCTATTTCTTGCCGGTTGAGATATCCTTATCCCGTGGGTGAGAAAAGAATTTCACGCTCATTTCCAGTAAAAATGTATTGTAACGTCAATTGTCCGTTCAGCAATACCAATAATAAAATATGTACATTTGTAACAGTCTGGTAGTAAAATTAGTCCCCCGGACCTTTGTTACTAGTAATATAAGTCCATGTTTCTCAATTTCATAGTAAAATAGGTCCTCGGACTTATTTTCCTAGGTATAATAGTCCTACTTTAGTAAAATAAGTCCGTTACTTTTTTTCCTAGGAAAATCGGTTACTTGACTTGTTAATTTATTGATTTAATGATTTTTGTTTCTTAATATAAAATAACATTAATTGATGTTATTTTTAAATTTGGTTATTCCAATTTTAATAATAATATTTTTAGGCTTTAATAGTAAAAATGTAAAAGTTAAGTCCCCCAGACTATTTTTACTAGTAAAATATTTCCATTCCACAGATTTTATTAGTTAAATAGAGTAACGGCTAATTTTGATAACCTTCTTTCATTACATCAAGTTACATATTACTTTGATAGGATAAAAAGTGTTCATCATGAAAAAATCATGTTTGTGAATTGATATTTTGCAATGTTACTTAAATAAGTGAGAAGTGTTTACAGTGAATATAATTCGTTTTATTAAAAAAATCAGGTCTGTTAATTGATGTTTTTCATCTACTTAATTACTATATATAGTACATAAGAAGTGTTTACAGTGAAAAAATACTTTTATAAGATATTTGATAAATTCTTCTATATGCAGTTTATTATTACTAGTATTTTCAGTACCGAACTATTATTCCTAAATAGTACAAAATAGTCTTCATTATGAGTATGTCAATAGGAAACAGGACTAGATTTACTAGAAAATTGATCTAGATTTACTAGACACGAATTTTTGTAACTAGGAAAATTAGGAACCACGGATATATTTTCCTAGTAAAATTGGTCCGTCCAGACTAATTTTACCAGGACTAATTTATCGCTTACACATTTGTTGTGTTTGTTTACTCGGCCACTTGAAATATTAACATAAAAAAAAATATCTGAGCTTCTACGGCCACATTTATGCGACAATACGTCGTTTTCAAGATAGGTAGTTAGATGTATCCTATCACGTGATTAATGGTATCTCGTGATTTTATTAATGGCACTTTCCTCAACCTGCCGTCTTTTAACATCGTTTAAACGTCATAAAACGGAATAAAACTTGACCCCTTTCAATAAATTATATGTTTAGTGTTGGATTTTCACCCCGGCACAACACAGCACAGGTTTCGTTTTGCATCGTCTTTCTTATGCAGTCCCATTTCGTATCAAGTGTTGCCGTTTTAAACTAAAAGTGCCGTAATTTTGTTTTGACGTCACGTGATGAGTATTACAATTTTCCACCTCCTTTAACGAGAGCAATTTTATCTTGAAACGACGTATATGATAGCAACACATCAAAACAAACATGCTGACGCAAAACAGTACACTGGAGATTTACTTTCAGGTTAGATAACTCTATTGGTTGACATATTCCAAAAGAACAGCATCTTTTTTAAACAAATTAATGAGATATAGAATCAAACACCGGTGAGAGGGCAAAACGGGAAACTCTCAGACACCCGCGTGAAAGATTTCTTTTGGTCTCCAACTCGGCAGACCCTCTTTGAAGACCAGAAATCTATTCACTTTGGTGTCTGAGATTTCCGGTTATGCCCTCTACCCGTGTTAGATCCTTTATTTTTTCACCGGGTGAGATAGCTTATTGTGACGTCAATTAATCAATCAATTATGTATACACAGATGGTTACCAAGCATACGGAAGAAATGCCTAACAAATCTGGAGCTCTGGTGAGCAAAAGTATCAAATCACTTATGGAAAGTCGATTCAAGAAATTCTCAAATCCGTGACAAAGATATCTTTGTCCGATCTCTCGGCAGAGCCTAGGGGTGGACAAGATATGTTTGCCCGTGGGTTTGAGATTTTCTTGTCTCGACTTTCCACTTGTGATAGATACAATTTTTCTCACAAATGAGACAACATGGTACCTATTTTTAGCCGATTGAGATTTTCTTATCAAAACCCGTGGGTGAGATCTTTTATTTCTCACTAATGAGACAGCGTGGTATCTATTTTTAGCCGGTTGAGATATCCTTATCTCAACCCGTGGGTGAGATAAGAATTTCACGCTCCTTTTCCCGTAAAAATGTATTGTGACGTCAACTGTCGGTTCAGCAATAAAAATTATAAAATATTTGCTTTAGTTGTGTTGGTTTACTATGCCTTTTTAAATATTAACATGAAAACAACATATCTGAACTTCCATGACCCAATTTATGCCACAATGATAGCGGTAAACATAAAAACAAACACGGTGACGCAACATGTGTACACTGGAGATTACGTTCAGGGTAGAAAACTCTATTTGTTTCCATCTTTCAATAGAACAGAACTGGATTTTTTTTAACGAATTAGTGAGAAATAGAATCAAACACCGGTGGTTGGGCAAGACGGAAAAATCTCAGACACCCGCGTGAAAGATTTCTATTGGTCTTGGGTGTCTGAGATTTTCCCGTCTTGCCCTCCCACCGGTGATAGATTCTATATATCTCACGCTAGTAGAATGAGATTGGATAATGCCATACATAAAGATCAAAGGAAAATACTGCAAAATAGCTAAAATTAACTGTATTAGTGGTCTAGATCCGACCGACGCATGGAAAGACACGAAAACCATTTCAACTATCTTGGAATTTAATAAAATTACTTTTGGGATATAAAGTACCCGGAAACATTATTGATGACAACAAAATGAACGGTTGTTTTATTTAAGTTTCTATGGAGATGGCTAAAATTAATAACAATATACCGAACACCAAAGGACCTGTCGAAAAAGACAATCAACATATCCGTCTAGCTGAATTGGTCTTTGTCGTATGGGGTACTACAAAAATGTACCTCTTTGTATACAAGTGTGTACCCCAGGTACATTTTTGTAGTACCCTATACGACAAAAAAAAAAAACAATTCAGCATCCGCCTAAGCAATTCATTTTTTTTCTTGATACAGCAGCTTGACGTGACCGCTTGATGTAGTTTGAACAATCGTATTTTTTCCCACGTTGGACCAGATCAAAAATATTTGTACATCCATATTCTAAATCAAAGATTAAACAGACCTGCAAAAAGGGATGAAAATTAATAATGTAACTAATATTTAAATGTACGCCTAATCACTTCTGCCATACCATTTGTTGACATTGTGGGTATCAACGTTAGGTTTCTATTCCTTTTGGATATTATAAACATATTTAATTTGCGTTTTTCTCCGTCTTATATATAGTTTTTTCCCTCCCAAGATTACTGTAGACTTTGCCCGTTCTAGCAAAGAAAAGGAGTCCTGAAACAATTCTTGCAGCTTCTAGTTGTAATTGTTCCAGCTTTAAGAGTCATTCATTACCACCCTCCCTACAGAAAGGAAGTGGTTGGTTAAAAAATCCAGAAATTAAAGATTGTAATGCTCTCCTGTAGAAATATTTCAGCAATATAAAAAAAAAATCAGTACTTGTGTAAACACTGTGGCCAGCAATCTCCACGCAAAGAATTCTGTGTGACCTACGTCAACCACAATCACCTCTGCCATACCATTGGTTGACATTATGGGTATCAATGTACTAATGCATACCGGTATGAGCGCGGATAATCACGGCTTAATGAGTCTCAGCTGTCATACATTTTTAATATGGAATATCAGTACGTAAGATAGTAGGTCTTATAGGTATCAATGTACTAATGCATGACGGTATGGGCGCGGCCATTTTTGAGGACAAAGTAAAGCGTTATAAAACTGTCAGGTTAAACGCGATTGGTAAAGTAATTATATTTTGGAAAGAGATGCAACCTTGGTATAAAAATACACAAAAAAGGAGTTTTAAACACATTTTTGAGGAAGAAATTAAATTTCGAATACGAATGGGCACCTCTAGGAAATTTGAAAAAATGACACCGAGTAGGAATATGTTCAGTTTTACATTATTTATAGGACTGTACCATGACAAAATTCACAGAATCTTTAACAAAGTACCTTTGAATATACGTGAAGGTCCCAGACATAACTATATATACATATAACTGCCTGCCATGCAGACTTTAAGCTGTATACATGTAGAAAGATCAGAATTCACGTGTTAAGAGATTTTATTATTTTAACAAGAACACCACTATGGTTTGCCCTGTATAAATGACAAGGCCCAGCATAATTCATTTTGCATTGGTGTTTTGCATACTTTAAATTATTATAAAGAGACAAGTTTTAATCCAAATCAGAAACATACTCTAGTAAAATATTTTTTACATGTACATGTCCTATTCCTAAACATGACTTAATATATGTACAGGTTGTGGGTTGAAAGTCTTACTAAATGCTGGGTGTGCTCGACTACAATCTGAATTGATTTGGATCTCCCGTTTTCTACGGAAAGTTTGAGTGTTTTCCTGGTACATGTGTTCCGGCTACCTCTCCTAATAAAACTGGAAGCCACGATATAGATGAAACATTGCCAAAAGCTTTTTTCAAATTTTATTACAAAGTGCGTTGTTATTACAAAGTGGGTTGTTACAGTGGTGTTCAAACAAACAATACCATGTAAACCAACAAACACTACCATGTAAACAAAAAAAAGAAGATTACCCAGTATACTTCTTATCTCGTGTGACAATTGTTTCTCAGCAACAAGGACTCTTACCCTTATGGAGCAGATGTTTATGCTTCTCACCCAAGGATTTTTCAATTATTATCCATTATTTTTACCACTGTTTTTTACTTTACTGCCACTTGTTTTATATTTATAGAACACTAATAATTAATTTAACAGTTCGTTCATAACCATCCCTTGTTTACTGTTTTTTAACACAACGATGTACTGATTACAGAGCACATAAGGAATGTATATAATTTACTAATACCGACAGTCTCAATCGCGTATATAATATAACAAATATATTCCAGGACATTGTAATCACTTGGAATATTGTCAAAACAACACTAATGGAAATGTGCTACAGTTGTAACATGTCTTGAACCTATGAACATAATAATGGATGAACAGCAATAGATGGTATGTTTTATTCTAGTACGTTTCATTTTTAATGCCCTACTTTCCTCTACATATACAGTCTATTACTGAAAACATTGTCCATTTCCATTCTCATTGTTTTCTTCTGCGAGCAGTAGTTCTATCATGGTGCATAGTATCTAAATGCCAAAATGTTATTTTGAGAAAACATTAACTTAATTTAACTTTAATTGATGTGTTGAATCTAACATACATACAGGTTCATAATACATGTAAATTTTCTCTCCACTATTTACACATTGACATTCTTCTGTCAGGTCTCTCCTATCTTAAAACAGACTCCCCGCTTATATTTTGATAAAGAAAATATCAAATGTGGATATGAGGATTGGGTAACATCAACCATTTCCCACTGTCTATAACAAATTATGATAATCCTTCACTGCAAAGAACTCCAATTCATTCTAGTCCACTGCTAGATCCTGGAAAAACTTGCGAACGCCGTTTGTTTAACGCTAAGGGTAGTATCTGTATTGAACTGCTGGTGCAGTCTTCGTTCCGAAAACAATTCACTCCTGCTTTCATCGCTCCTAAATGTTCGTTTTGAGCTCAGGTTGGAATCTTTCCAAAATTTCGTAATCAATCGTAAATCGTTGGCGAGAATTACGAGAAATTTCGTTGGTTGATTTTAAAGTTCAAACTCCCGTTACCATCAGATGGCTATAAGTTGTTATAACAAGTTAGCTAAGTTGTTATTACCAGTAAGCTTAGTTCATATTACAAGTAATTAAGTTGTTATAACAAAGTAGCTGGGACCATACTGGGTGGGTTCCCAGTGCTCGACCCACAGAGCAGCCCAGCGCGTCCACGGGTGGCGGATAGGGGAGACCCTCTCGTTGGGGGGTTGTCAGGTCATAATACGGAAAGCCTGACCGCGGACCGTAGTGGGTAACGTGTTTGGAGAGTGCCACGCTCCTTGCACGATAAAGACGCCTTTTGTAGATTTCGAAAAAGAGTAGGCTCATAGTAGCCGCTACAAAATGCTAAATTTTCCGCCCCTACCTAAAACTCCATACTTTTCCAGTGGCAGTCAAAATTGTATTCCCTGTGACCCATCCCACCCCCATTTTCCGTTGATTTATTGCTCGTTAACTTGTTCCCGTCCTGAATATAGCTGAAATACTACTCGCTGGACGTAAGCAGACATCCAATCAATCAATCAATATAACAAGTTAGCTAAGTTGTCAGTATAAACAAGCTTTCTACGAAAAAACAAAGTTTAAAATCTGACCGTGGGACTAATATAGCATAATAAAAGTTATTGTGCCCATTTCTGTGATTGGAAACAAATAACGAAAAGTGTATGAGATTGTTAAAGTAGCAACACAAGAAATGTTAGACTTTGTGCAATTGTTTGCAAAATGGCTTTTCGTGTGTGTGTGTGTGTGTGTGTGTGTGTGTGTGTGTGTGTGTGTGTGTGTGTGTGTGTGTGTGTGTGTGTGTGTGTGTGTGTGTGTGTGTGTGTGTGTGTGTGTGTGTGTGTGTGTGTGTGTGTGTGTGTGTGTGAGGGTGAGAGTGTGTGTGTGTGTCTATCTGTCTATCTGTGTGTGTCTGTCAGTATGTGTGTGTGTCTATGTATATGTGAGTGTGTGTGTTTTTCATTCCAAGTTTCATTACCTCGACGTTGTCTTCGGATATTGTACAATATGACACCTATTGTATTGAATTAATTTCCAGATTATCAAAGCATAGTATGAATTTTTATATTATTTCTGTTTGTTTGTCAATCTACATTATGAAATCTAGTTTTTTATTGGGAAGGGAAGCCATCGTACTGATAAAAATCATGAAAAATTAAGGTTAGAATTGAGCACACCCTGCTCACTGTAAGGCGCGAGGGCGCAACCTGAGCGTTGACACGCCGGTTATCAGTAGTAGATAACTATCATAACCTATCGGCCAGAGAGGCTTATATATTACTTTGGTAACGGAATAAGGTAATGTGTATTGTTGAACGACCGATTGATTGAATTATTTATTGGTGGTTGTTAGACAATATTTGAGCTATATTTGGGACACAAACAAACTATCAAACACAAATAAATCGACCTTTATTGAACAATACTAACAATACCAACATTTAATATTTCGCACGAATGGGGAAAAAATAGAGGCAGCAACTTGCGTTTTTTGTCTTTCATGCACTTACCTTTCATTTGACTCAAAGCATGTGGTGCACTACCGACAAAAATAAAGTTGCTTCAAAGCAGTTAAAACCCTTTAAATCATACTCGAAAAAGTTACCATTCTGCGCTCATGAAGTATTGTTAATGCATCATGTCTGCACACTTTTAATTTGTTCTATTTTCAGTTTTCCTCAGTTTGAAGAATCTTTTATGAAACTATTTTTATATCATTAAAAGAAAATGTTTTCTTCTCCGGAAAAATCCTATTTGATAATACTTGTATAGGCCTTTAGAAATAACCTTTTCTTTAATCGACAGATTGCTGATATAAACTAGATTTTAAGAAGCAAGACCAAACAGGAAATTAACTGTACTTCGTGGTCGAGTGGTAAAGTTAACCATCTGATATTGATCCCGTGCTTGTCAACATTCATGTTGTGGCCTAGAGCTTTGCTGTGGAGAGGTGTGCTCGACTTCAACCTTCATTGACGAAACGGTCGGGAGTTTTCTTTGCGTACACCGGCTTCTTACCCCAATAAAAAATGGACGCCACGATATAGCTGAAAACTTGCGGAAAGTTGTGTCGAATCCCATTGGAAATGAACTAATAGCATCCGTTTTCAAAGAATTTACAATAACGCCATGCTTTGAAAAAATTAACGGTATCTAAATAGAAAAAAACTTTATTGATAATATTCAGCAGGAAACATAACGTGACCAGCTTCTTTATTTAATGTTTCGAATTGTACTGATTTGTTTTTGACAACCATTTACAACATTTTTGGTATTTGTCTGTACTAATGTGTGTTTCTGTATTTTTAATTATTTTGTTAAGTTTTGTTTCTTTTATATTCACTAGTTTTATACGCTTTTTTCAGAATTTTGTTGTATTTTCAATTGAATCTCATTCTAAAACTAAGCATGTTACCAAACGTGACAGAATAACTGATAAACACACCAAGAGTATTGTCCGTCGTTGGTGATCACATCTGTCTGTAAAGTAATACAAAGACAGTTGTCGAGTAGGCGCGACAAACAGATATCCATAATTATTAATCAATTCCCTCGGCACTTCTCACCTTTTGCAAATAAGCACACTGAAAAGACTTGCTTTATGATTCAATCGAAATTTATTACTTTGGGGGTTTGATTTAAGCAACAATTTCTTGCAAACGTTTTATATTTCCCCAATTCTACTGAAAAAAACATACTATTGGCATCACCTAAATTCGGTATAAAACAAGCAAACTAATAAATCAGCGGTGTCAGCTTGGTCATTTATATAAACTCACTAAAAAAAGAAACGCAACATCGGATAATTTTTTCAAATAATTTTTTGCGGACAAATAACCTATAAATACGCAAATATATAAACACAATATCATAATTAAACCTTAACTAAAGGTTTCCAGGTGAAAGCATTTAAGTTCATCCACCCGTGAACGACTGGTCGAAATCTGGAACTCACTATGAATTACGCATTGCTAAAAACAGGGTCGACTTTCACAGACAATCGGTATAAAACCCCGCTATTTCTTTTCTTGACTGCATTAGTAAAATAAAATTCTGATGAGGTGACGCTATGTCAAGGTTAGATGCTGCTACCCGGAATATCGCTATCGGTCGAATCGAGGCCGGGGCATCACAGAATGCTGTTGCCAGAACGTACAATTTCACGCCTTTTAAACAGCTTGGTACTACGACAGACCGACTACGCTCAGGGCGTCCGCGTGTTACAACTCGGGCGCAGGTTCGTTACATTAGATTATTACATCACGGGACATGACTATTAATGCAAGAGAAACAGCTGTAAACGCCCCTGGGTTGCGCCGTATATCACCACAGACATTACGCAATCGGTTAGACTCTCATGGATTGCGGGCAAAAAAGACCTTACGTCAGAGCAACACTGAGACGCCAACACCGCCGAGCAAGGATTAGATTAGATTAGATTCCATTCGTGTATGGAATTTACAGAACTGGAGAAGAGTGTGGTTCAGCGATGAGTCACGTTTTCAGCTTTAAAAACGTGATGGTCTCATACGCGTGAACATGCGCCGAAATGACCGTTTTGCGCAAAACTGTGTTGTAGAAAGAGACAATTTTGGCGAAGGCAGTGTTATAATGTTGGCCGCTATCTCTTACGTCAGGAACACACAGCTGATACATATCCAAGGCAATCTTAACTCTGTTAGGTATAAAGACGAAATTATACGGCCGCATGTATTGCCCGTAATTGACATTCAAAGAGAAATTTTTCAACACGATAATGCCCGACCACATACAGCACGTGTAACACAGTCAATTGTTTAGAGCAACAGAATGATCCGTTGGCCATCACGATCTCCGGATCTTCACCCAACTGAACATCTGTGGGATGAACTGGATCGGCGCGTGCGCCCATCGACAACCACCACCGCAAAATCTGCAACAATTAGAGCAGGCACTTCAGTACAAGTGGCAAAGGATACCGCGTGTTCATTCATCCATGCCAAGAGGAGCAATTTGTTGACAATATGCGACAAAATGTTATATTCCGTGGTAAAAGAACTCATGAACAAGAAGTGTGCCAATTTTTACATTTCTGTATTAATTATTTATATGATAAATTGTTAAAATAATATATGAAGTAATATTCCCAATTTTTGTATGTTGCGTTTCTTGTTTGAATGAGTATATATCATAAAAATAAGACTAAGCCGTTTTGGAGTGGTTTCATAAGCCAATTCTTTGTCATTTAAAACGGTCTTTAATCATATTACAATTAGTTGATGAACTGTTTATTAGTGTGAAACGAACAGAACCTTGTAAGTACTAGTAGAGTGTAACTCGCTTGTGCTTGTGTACCTTTCACCTTGGGCCAAGACATGCAGCTGACCCGAAATTGAATCGTTACTTTTACCGATTTCCTGGAATTATAACTGTATATATCCATTTGAGAGAAAGTTTTCACTTAATAAGGTCAACTAAAACGTAATGTAGAAGTTGAAACATTAATCTACATGAAGCAGCTAATCGATTCTAGATATTTGAGAGTTATACGTGTATGACAGCTAATCTGCGTCTGCTCCAAATAATCTGGTATTTAAAGTCAAGATTTTATGAAGAAGAAGAAAATACAAGAGGTAATAAAAAAATCGCAATTTAGCATGAGAAAACCTGGCGAAAACTCGCATACAAAAGAAGACATGAATTTTCCATAACAAATACAAAAATCAAAAGACGAGCAACAAGTTATTCTGAATCTGCTCCACGGGTGGAATCCATCGTTTTACTCCAGGTGATTGTCAAATATAATTTGTCAACAAATCGTTAGGAAGTCTCAAGAGGCAAAAAGACATAACGATAGACTAAACACAACCTGATTCATCTGCGAGACACTGTTGCAATGAAATAAATTTTGAAGGCGATTAAAAGGCTTTCAAATAACTACAAGCCTTAAACTGTTTTTACAGAAAGTTTAAAAGTACTTATGCTAGTGCTATTCATAAAGAAAGATTTGCCTGTACGTAAAACTAAATTATGATATGAACATATATGTTGACCATTAAACAAACGTTATTATTCATATGTTCATCCGCCGCTGTACAGCTTGATAGTCTTCTGTAAGGTCAATACTTCAGCTGTTTTCTGGTTAAGGGAGTTTAATTCATATTTATCAAGTAGGGATACTGAATATATCAGGTCAACAGCAAGTAGAGAGTGTTCGATTAATTAGAAAAGCAGAGCATAATTGAGTAGATTGGACAATGAGTAGAAAATCTATGGACCTATCGTGAAAATAAACCAACCTGTGTGATATAAGTACGTCTGATATCCCTTTAGATCTCATTTGGATTTTGGTGTAACTAATAAAAGCTTCACGTGCACCGTCATACAATATTTGTTAATTAATTTAATGATTAAAATAAATAATAAACGCGTTTCATAACACAGCATCAAATAACGTCGCTCACACATGATGATTTCTGTTTTTTCGAGTATTATGACCAAGTTAGGATCAAGAACCATTGGAATTTCAATGTTATTTTCCATGTACCCCTTTTCGATTATTATTTCGTTGAAAGATAAAGTTAATTTATAGTTAAATTAAGAGAGATTATTTATGTTAAAGAATTGGGGGTTCATTTGGTGTTGTTAAAAATATAGGTTCTCGTTGCTTTTCTGACTGAAAAATGAGGGTGAAAAGGGGGAGTCGTCTCATTTTTTTTCAAATTTCCTCGAGGTGCCCTACGTATTTGAAATTTGATTTCGTCCTCCAAAATGTGTTTAAAACTCCTTTTTGTGTACTTTCATACCAAAGATTGCAATAATATATATCTTTCCAAAATATATTTACTTTAACAATCATTATTGACCTATCGCGTTTAACCTGACAGTTTTATCACGCTTTACTTTGTGCTCAAAAAATGGCCGCGCCCATACCGTCATGCATTAGTACATTGATACCGATAAGACCTACTATCTTACGTACTGATATTCCATATTAAAAAAGTATGACATCTGAGACTCATTAAGCCGTGATTATCTTTCATTTCATAGTAAATAAACATTTGCATATTGTCAAAATTATTATTCTGACAAATACAAGTTAATGTGCGAATGAATGTGATATATGTGTTAAGCAGGAATCGTCTAACCTCTTCATCGAGGTTTTAACATGACTGTACCTTTAGGTCCGGGTTCTCACAGGGTACTCGGGGCTTACTACCAATATGCGAAACGAACCCTAGGATACAACCGCGTAAAGAGGGATATACAAGGAAACAGTGTCTTTGTTCGCCATGTTTTCTATTTGGTCTATTGGAAAACATTATTTCTTTTATATATTGAATTGGAACATATCCCCATAATTTACCCACTGTAACCTAGTGTAATATATTTTTGTTGAACTTATTATACTGATTTTTGAGAGGCTTTCCGCAATTATGCATATTTTCTTATTTTTGTCATTTTGTTGTTTAATACTATTTAACAATATTTGAAACTTTACTGAACATATGCCTGTGTATAAAAAAACACATTTCTAAAATATATCCTGAAATCATTTATAATGACCAAGTGTATAACTCACCCGAGTCGTTGCAAAGTGCTTTTCAGAGTATTTCTGTGACTTGTATAAACCGTCGAACGATATTAACTTTTATGTTGAAAACAAGTTGTTAGTGGACAATATATATTCGGATATACTGAATACACCAATTAATCCAAATGAAACGTTTCCAGGCGGAGTTATACAGGACCAAGAGGTATGCGATGTAATACACAGCCTTAAACTACGGAAAGCCGCGGGTTACGACAAAATACAGCATGAACATTTAAAATTTGGCGGAGATTCTGCTGTTAACGATTGATTGAATTATTTATTGATGGTTGTAAGACAATATTTGAGCTATATTTGGGACACAAACAAACTATCAAACACAAATAAATCGACCTTTATTGAACAATACTAACAATACCAACATTTAATATTTCGCACAAATGGGGAAAAAATAGAGGCAGCACTTGCGTTTTTTGTCTTTCATGCACTTACCTTTCATTTGACTCGGAGCATGCGGTGCACTACCGACAAAAATAAAGTTGCTTCAAAGCAGTTAAAACCCTTTAAATCAAACTCGAAAAAGTTACCATTCTGCGCTCATGAAGTATTGTTAATGCATCATGTCTGCACACTTTTAATTTGTTCTATTTTCAGTTTTCCTCAGTTTGAAGAATCTTTTACGAAACTATTTTGATATCATTAAAAGAAAATGTTTTCTTCTCCGGAAAAATCCTATTTGATAATACTTGTATAGACCTTTAGAAATAACCTTTTCTTTAATCGACAGATTGCTGATATAAACTAGATTTTAAGAAGCAAGACCAAACAGGAAATTAACTGTACTTCGTGGTCGAATGGTAAAGTTAACCATCTGATATTGATCACGTACCTGTCAACATTCATGTTGTGGCCTAGAGCTTTGCTGTGGAGAGGTGTGCTCGACTTCAACCTTCATTGACAAAACGGTCGGGAGTTTTCTTTGCGTACACCGGCTTCTTACCCCAATAAAAAATGGACGCCACGATATAGCTGAAAACTTGCGGAAAGTGGTGTCGAATCCCATCGGAAATGAACTAATAGCATCCGTTTTCAAAGAATTTACAATAACTCCATGCTTTTAAAAAATTAACGCTATCTAAATAGAAAAAAACTTTATTGATAATATTCAGCAGGAAACATAACGTGACCAGCTTCTTTATTTAATGTTTCGAATTGTACTGATTTGTTTTTGACAACCATTTACAACATTTTTGGTATTTGTCTGTACTAATGTGTGTTTCTGTATTTTTAATTATTTTGTTAAGTTTTGTTTCTTTTCTATTCACTAGTTTTATACGCTTTTTTCAGAATTCTGTTGTATTTTCAATTGAATCTAATTCATTGTCCGTCGTTGGTGATCACATCTGTCTGTAAAGTAATACAAAGACGGTTGTCGAGTAGGCGCGACAAACAGATATCCATAATTATTAATCAATTCCCTCGGCACTTCTCACATTTTGCAAATAAACACACTGAAAAGACTTGCTTTATGATTCAATCGAAATTTATTACTTTGGGGGTTTTAATCGTTAAGCAACAATTTCTTGCAAACGTTTTATATTTCCCCAATTCTACTGAAAAAGCATACTACTGGCATCACCTAAATTCGGTATAAAACAAGCAAGCTAATAAATCAACGGTGTCAGCTTGGTCATTTATATATATCACTCAAAAAAGAAACGCAACATCGGATAATTTTTTCAAATAATTTTTTGCGGACAAATAACCTATAAATACTCAAATATATAAACACAATATCATAATTACACCTTAACTAAAGCTTTCCAGGTGAAAGCATTTAAGTTCATCCACCCGTGAACGACTGGTCGAAATCTGGAACTCACTATGAATTACGCATTGCTAAAAACAGGGTCGACTTTCACAGACAATCGGTATAAAACCCCGCTATTTCTTTTCTTGACTGCATTAGTAAAATAAAATTCTGATGTGGTGACGCTATGTCAAGGTTAGATGCTGCTACCCGGAATATCGCTATCGGTCGAATCGAGGCCGGGGCATCACAGAATGCTGTTGCCAGAACGTACAATGTTCATCGTAGCACAATTTCACGCCTTTTAAACAGCTTGGTACTACGACAGATCGACTACGCTCAGGGCGTCCGCGTGTTTCAACTCGGCGCAGGTTCGTTACATTAGATTATAACATCACGGAACATGATTATTAATGCAAGAGAAACAGCTGTAAACGCCCCTGGGTTGCGCCGTATATCACCACAGACATTGCGCAATCGGTTACGCTCTCATGGATTGCGGGCAAAAAAGACCTTACGTCAGAGCAACACTGAGACGCCAACACCGCCGAGCAAGGATTAGATGGTGAACTCCCATTCGTGTATGGAATTTACAGAACTGGAGAAGAGTGTGGTTCAGCGACAAGTCACGTTTTCAGCTTTAAAAACGAGATGGTCTCATACGCGTGAACATGCGCCGAAATGACCGTTTTGCGCAAAACTGTGTTGTAGAAATTTTGGCGAAGGCAGTGTTATAATGTTGGCCGCTATCTCTTACGTCAGGAACACACAGCTGATACATATCCAAGGCAATCTTAACTCTGTTAGGTATAAAGACGAAATTATACGGCCGCATGTATTGCCCGTAATTAACATTCAAAGAGAAATTTTTCAACACGATAATGCCCGACCACATACAGCACGTGTAACACAGTCAATTGTTTAGAGCAACAGAATGATCCGTTGGCCATCACGATCTCCGGATCTTCACCCAACTGAACATCTGTGGGATGAACTGGATCGGCGCGTGCGCCAACGACAACCACCACCGCAAAATCTTCAACAATTAGAGCAGGCACTTCAGTACAAGTGGCAAAGGATACCGCGTGTTCATTCATCCATGCCAAGAAGAGCAATTTGTTGACAATATGCGACAAAATGTTATATTCCGTGGTAAAAGTACTCATGAACAAGAAGTATGCCAATTTTTACATTTCTGTATCATTTATATGATAAATTGTTAAAATAATATATAAAGTAATATTCCCATTTTTTGTATGTTGCGTTTCTTGTTTGAATGAGTATATATCATAATAATAAGACTAAGCCGTTTTGGAGTGGTTTCATAAGCCAATTCTTTGTAATTTAAAACGGTCTTTAATCATATTACAATTAGTTGATGAACTGTTTATTAGTGTGAAACGAACAGAACCTTGTAAGTACTAGTAGAGTGTAACTCGCTTGTGCTTGTGTACCTTTCACCTTGGGCCAAGACATGCAGCTGACCCGAAATTGAATCGTTACTTTTACCGATTTCCTGGAATTATAACTGTATATATCCATTTGAGAGAAAGTTTTCACTTAATAAGGTCAACTAAAATGTAATGTAGAAGTTGAAACATTAATCTACTGTATTTCATTACATGAAGCAGCTAATCGATTCTAAATGTCTTACCCGCTTTAGATATTTGAGAGTTATACGTGTATGGCAGCTAATCTGCGTCTGCTCCAAATAATCTGGTATTTAAAGTCAAGATTTTATGAAGAAGAAGAAAATACAAGAGGTAATAAAAAATCGCAATTTAGCATGAGAAAAGCTGGCGAAAACTCGCATACAAAAGAAAACATGAATTTTCCATAACAAATACAAAAATCAAAAGACGAGCAACAAGTTATTCTGAATCTGCTCCACAGGTGGAATCCATCGTTTTACTCAAGGTGATTGTCAAATATAATTGTCAACGAATCGTTAGCAAGTCTAAAGAGGCAAAAAGACATAACGATAGACTAAACACAACCTGATTCATCTGCGAGACACTGTTGCAATGAAATAAATTTTGAAGGCGATTAAAATGTTTTCAAATACCTACAAGCCTGAAACTGCTTTTACAGTAAGTTTAAAAGTACTTATTCTAGTGCTATTCATAAAGAAAGATTTGCCTGTACGTAAAACTAAATTATGATATGAACATATATGTTGACCATTAAACAAACGTTATTGTTCATATATTCATCCGCCGCTGTACAGCTTGATATTCTTTTGTAAGGTCAATATTTCAACTGTTTTCTGGTTAAGGGAGTTTAATTCATATTTATCAAGTAGGGATACTGAATATATCAGGTCAACATCCAGTAGAGAGTGTTCGATTAACTAGAAAAGCAGAGCATAATTGAGTAGATTGGACAATGAGTAGAAAATCTATGGACCTATCGTGAAAATAAACCAAAATGTGTGATATAAGTAAGTCTAGGTACGTCTGATATCCCTTTAGATCGCATTTGTGATTTTGGTGTAACTAATAAAAGCTTCACGTGCACCGTCATACAATGTTTGTTAATTAATTTAATGATTAAAATAAATAATAAACGCGTTTCATAACACAGCATCAAATAACGTCGCTCACACATGATGATTTCTGTTTTTTCGAGTATTATGAGCAAGTTAGGATCAAGAACCATTGGAATTTCAATGTTATTTTCCATGTACCCCTTTTCGATTATTATTTCGTTGAAAGATAAAGTTAATTTATAGTTAAATTAAGAGAGATTATTTATGTTAAAGAATTGGGGGTTCATTTGGTGTTGTTAAAAAAATATAGGTTCTAGTTGCTTTTCTGACTGAAAAATGAGGGTCAAAAGGGGGAGTCGTCTCTTTTTTTTCAAATTTCCTCGAGGTGCCCTACGTATTTGAAATTTGATTTCGTCCTGCAAAATGTGTTTAAAACTCCTTTTTGTGTACTTTCATACCAAAGATTGCAATAATATATATCTTTCCAAAATATATTTACTTTAACAATCATTATTGACCAATCGCGTTTAACCTGACAATTTTATCACGCTTTACTTAGTGCTCAAAAAATGGCCGCGCCATGCATTAGTACATTGATACCTATAAGACCTACTATCTTACTACTGATATTCCATATTAAAAAAGTATGACATCTGAGACTCATTAAGCCGTAATTATCTTTCATTTCATAGTAAATAAACATTTGCATATTGTCAAAATTATTATTCTGACAAATACAAGTTAATGTGCGAATGAATGTGATGTGTTAAGCAGGGATCGTCTAACCTCTTCATCGAGGTTTTAACATGCCTGTACCTTTAGGTCCGGGTTCTCACAGGGTACTCGGGGCTTACTACCAATATGCGAAACGAACCCTAGGATACAATCGCGTAAAGAGGGATATACAAGGAAACAGTGTCTTTGTTTGCCATGTTTTCTATTTGGTCTATTGGAAAATATTATTTCTTTTATATATTGAATTGGAACATATCCCCATAATTTACCCACTGTAACCTAGTGTAATATATTTTTGTTGAACTTATTATACTGATTTTTGAGAGGCTTTCCGCAATTATGCATATTTTCTTATTTTTTCTTATTTTTGTCATTCTTGTTGTTTAATACTATTTAACAATATTTGAAACTTTACTGAACATATGCCTGTGTATAAAAAACCACAAAGACAGTAATATTAAAACATTTTAAACCAAACATTTCTTAAATATATCCTGAAATCATTTATAATGACCAAGTGTAAAACTCACCCGAGTCGGTTGCAAAGTGCTTTTCAGAGTATTTCTGTGACTTGTATAAACCGTCGAACGATATTAACTTTTATGTTGAAAACAAGTTGTTAGTGGACAATATATATTCGGATATACTGAATACACCAATTAATCCAAATGAAACGTTTCCAGGCGGAGTTATACAGGACCAAGAGGTGTTATACACAGCCTTAAACTACGGAAAGCCGCGGGTTACGACAAAATACAGCATGAACATTTAAAATTTGGCGGAGATTCTGCTGTTAAATGTTTAACCGCCCTATTCAACATGATAGTGAAACATGGACGTACTCCTAGTGTATGGAAGCTAGGCCTTATCGTGCCGGTCTACAAAGGCGGCGACAAACGTAAATCATTACCGGATAGTTATAGACCAGTTAGTCTCATGTCATGTGTATACAAAATATTTGAAGCGATCATCCAATCTCGTTTATTGAGCTATGTACTTCCTGATAAAGGCTTTCCGTGTCCCCAACAGCAAGGTTTTCAAAAGAATATCGGTTGTTTTACCGCATCTTTTAACTTACAAGAAACCATTTATCACAATTTAGAAATGTCAAGTAGAGTATATGTTGCTTTCTTAGACAGTCAAAAAGCATTCGATACTGTATGGCGAGCAGCTCTTATGTGTAAACTTCAAACTAGGTATAAAGGGTAAAATTTGGTCAATACATTGTAATTAATGACTGTCATGTCGATACAAAAAGTTCTGTTATTGTGAATCAACAAAACTCCATGTTCTTTAATGTTCAACAAGGCGGGGTTTTATCTGGCTTACTGTATTTGATATTTATAAATGATTTGTTGTTGGATCTTGAGAGTTCTAAAGGTTAAAAATTTTAAAATTAGACATCACAAATAATTATTATTATTGTTAACATGATATATTTGTAACAAAATATATTTTAAGGTGCTCTGACCTGTCCTGTGTTCAATTATATATATTGTATAATTATCATAATCATTGTATCTGATTTTTTGCCCCTTGAGTGCCCTTGATTGGAAATAAAGCCATTCTATTCTATTCTATTCTATTCTATCCAACTCGATTTCAAATGTCCAATCAAACGAATGAAAAACAAGAATTATATCTGACAATGACTTTCAAAGATTTAGAGAAGTACATACTGAAGTAGTGTTTGCAAACTTTTGGAAGAATTCCTCGACCAACAGAGAAATTAGAAACTCATATCTGATAACCAAACTTCTTACGGTCATTCCTAATCGTACTGGAGGCACGTGTTCAGTTTGCTGTAAACGTTTTAATGACATTTACGTACATGCATGTTGCAACTGCACAGGAACATTTGGTCTGCAAAATTCGTGGTGGGACTTTATCATAGAAAACTTTCCATTACAACTATTTGTGAAACTCTACTCAAAGGACGGAGAAGACCTATATAAAAATTATGCTAGGTAGTAGAACAGACATGGATGAACTAATGAACTTGATAGACGATACAAACTTTCAATACCTATGCCATCTTCACATAATACAATCCGTCGCTCATTACAATAGGCTAACAGCAGATGCATGAGGTGCCATCAGTGAGGGTTTATATTGCATAATCTTCTAGACTTGTATATTATTTTTCGTTTATGCTGTATCGTCATGTTTGTCGATCCGATAAAATAAGGGTACTGGTTAGTAGCGTTCTGTAGACCATTTATTGTGTAATTATTTTATTAACTTTCATAATTTTTCAACCGTAGTATTTTCATCTTTTTTTTGCATGCATGTTTTGTGTTCCATACATTTATAAAATGATTGTTCATTAATCTCTTGTATAAGAGGAAATAAAGACATGAATGAATGAATGAATGAATGAATGAATGAATGAATGAATGAACGAACGAACGAACGAATGAACGAATGAACGAATGAATGAATGGTATGCATTGTATTTATGAAATAAAAACTTATTTATTTATTTATTTATTTATTTATTTATTTATTTATTTATTTATTTATTTATTTATTTATTTATTTATTTATTTATTTATTTATTTATCAACTAACTATTTAGAAACTATTAAATATCCTGTTTGTTTAGGACAAAATCACAATTAATGTCATGTGTCACACGAGTGAGTAGTGCCTGCCTCTAATTCGGTCTAGAAAATATCACAGGATCTAGAATAACGTATAAGTAAGATGTACACACTATACGTGGAAGCTGCTGGAATGTTGCTATCGATGAACGGGAAGTAGACGATTGGAAAGTTGCAGTCATCACGTTTGTCGTAGAGTCTAGTTTTCCCGATTCTGTTTTTAGAAGTAGGTCTCAAGGATCACCACAGCTCAAAATCCAGGGGTGGTTCAATTCAGACGCTGATCCATTTCCTCACTCATAAACATTTATTTATTCATAATAGTGTGATCAGTCTTTGTTTTTGTTTTCCCACTTGTGTTTTTGCTACCAGTCACAATATACTTGTATTTTTGTATTGAAAAACTTCATTGTTTTAGGAATAAAGTCAAACTTTAGTATGGAGCTCAAAATTCAAGGGTGGAGGTAACAAATTCAAGAGTGGACGAGCACCGCCCTTTAATAGCCTGTGATGAACCCTGAGGTCTTATTAAGAGGCCGACCTAAGTGTATTGGCGGTATACTTCATTTCAAGCTCGCTATTGTAAATTGAATGCAAAAAGTCACCAAATTTAGAATTGTTGAGGGACAAAACATCCAATGTTTTAACGCTGTTACATTGGGAAAGAGATTCTGACCTCAAGATGTTTATCAGGTTTTTAAAATTTGTTAATATCCTCATTTCATTAATACGACTCCTGGAGAATACATGTGTCACTGTATTTTTTAAGTCCAATTTTTATTGTAATTTAAATAGTGGTATGGATTTGCGATGAGTTTTGTAGGTTCATAAAGACGATCCTGCAAGAAAACGATGTTTGTGTGGATTTAGGTATCCAATACAAGAAGCGGAGATCATAATCTTCGTTCTTGATTCGGGGACTAAAGGATGCCAACACCGATTTGTGATTTTCAAGAATATTCTCTTTCGAAAGCGTAGTGTATGTGTACGTGGGATAAATTCATTTATTAAACACTCTATATATTGTTTGCAGATAAAAATAATGTTGTTATGAGTCTTATCAGCTGGCACAACAACATATTTGTCACGAATGTTGGACAAAGTTTTAATAGCATCAAGATTTCTGAAGATGATGCTTTAGTACTCATAGACCTTCTTACGACCTCTCAATGCCTTAATCACTCGGACAAGGTAGGTATCAACCCACTAAATCTTGTTTTGTCCATTTTCTGTCAAAGTCCTTTATTGAATCCATTAAAAATTAAAAGTTGTTATTCCAGTTGATGGATTTATGTTCAATTTATTTCTGTATTTTGGCCCTTTGGATAAAATATTGTGGAGTCTTTCGCTGTCAACAAAGTTATTATTATTATTATTATTATTATTATTATTATTATTATTATTATTATTATTATTATTATTATTATTATTATTATTATTATTATTATTATTATTATTATTATTAAGATCCCATTTTATCACGTGACCGCAATGACTTCAATAATCAATCCAAATTCTTGGCGTATATTTTAAGTAATGAGAACCAATTGCAACACATTTACCGACAGAGGCGTGAATGAATACTAATTGATGACAGTTCGGTCGTCAAAACATAATTATAGGATGAAATAATTAAAAATCAAACTGGGAAATTTATAGTTATGGCATACAGTGAAATAAGAACTTCGTATTTTATAACGAAACTGTTGTGTGATACACCTGATCTCTCAGAGAAGTCCTGTCCCTTATGTTGTTGTTTATATCGAGATTTATTCTCGCATATATCATGTAGTTGCCCGAGTACTAAAGATTTGCGCGATGTATGGTCCGATATTGTTATCGAAAACTTTAATTTGTCGCTGTATCAGGAACTTTCTTACTACCATGAAGAAGTTTTGTATGAAGTTTTACTTGGAAAACGGCCAAACACCGAATTAGAAGACCGCAAGTTTATATCTTTCAGAAAACTGTGTCATACCCATGTAGTGCAATGTTCAGCCACATATAGCCGGCTTGTTGCGATGCACGATATACATGTCTAGCCCTTTGCACCTTCTTGTGTCAAATTATTATACACATGTACATTTATATCCCATATTCCGTATTCATATTGATAAAGTAGTGTATTATAGGTTATACAAATTTTATTGTTTGTATTGATGTTGACTTATATGCAAAATATTCATTGTAATCTCATTTTTGAGGAATTAAAGAAATGAATGAATGAATGAATGAATGAATCATCCAAGCCATCAATAATTTTAGTTCGAGTTATTTATACCTTTTAAAATAGATTTTTACAATTGGGACTGCTAATTTAGTTCGAGTTTCCGAGAAATCGGTATTCGAAAAATCGAAGCATGTTAACATTGATTGTATAGGGGAAAAGTTCTTTAATCGCTGTTCGATGTATAGACGTTCGACTTAATTACTTAATTAAGGCATTGATATGATAGTCTAGGTATAAGATTATAGTTAATATTTTATAATTTTGTGACATTTTAGATAAATTTTGAAAAAATATGTTTACCATAAATTTAATATCTTTTCGCAGATTTTCAGAAAAAAATTGTCGGATAGTGTCCTGAGCCTCATTACCAATTTCATCCTTTGCAGTGAATTTTCTCTCGCTTGAAGAACAGACGAGAGCAGCTAGCAGCTACTGCAGTTCTGATCTCTTGTACAAACAAAAGAAAACCTGATTCTGTAAACGATTTTCAGATTCTCATATGGAGTCAGTTTCGGTGTTTAGCATGACAGTATTTATTGGGTGAATTTTTTCGAGATGTGATTCCTCAAGACTTGCTGAAGTTCTCTAAATACAAATACTAATTCTTGACATTTTGTACATTTATAAAAAAAAATAATATAAGAAGAGTATGTTATTCCGCACCATTTGACGCACATGTTGACTTTCTATGGCTGCCATTTTGAATCCAAGATAGCCGCCAAATTCAAAATGCTCCGATTTGCACGTTTACAGGTAGATATTGCGAATGATGTTATGCATAAAAATTTGAATTTGATTGTGGCGGCCATCTTTAAAAGGC
Source organism: Limnoperna fortunei (assembly GCA_944474755.1). Classification (NCBI taxonomy): domain Eukaryota; kingdom Metazoa; phylum Mollusca; class Bivalvia; order Mytilida; family Modiolidae; genus Limnoperna; species Limnoperna fortunei. The sequence goes on from OX104120.1 coordinate 24,009,612, forward strand.
CGCCATTTTGAAAATGAAAAAAATTCTTAAAAATCAAAAGTAGATAGATTTTAATGAACTTTGTAAATAAGTGGAGTCTGTTATACCCCACCATATGACGCACATGTTGACTTTCTATGTTAGCAAGATGGTCGCCGAAAATTCAAAATGCTACCTTTTGCACGAACCTTAGTTTTCAGATATATTAAGATGTTGCGAATGAATTGTAGTCTTAATGATTTAAATTCGGTTATTGTAGCCATCTTAAAATGGCGGCCATTTTGAATCAAAGATGGTCGACAATATTGACACTCAAATCGATCAATTTGAAACTTGGTGAGCTAAGGGAGGAGTCACTCAAAGGGATATACTGATACAGATAACTACCCTGCGCATTTGTGCAACCAACAATGAAAATTTTTAAGATGGTCGCCATTGAAAAAAATTGATACACCAATACAGATACCTACCCCGAGTATTTTTACCGAAAAACATCTGATTGCAAGTGATATCACTATATCAAGATGGACGTGTATTATTTTCGTCCGAGTAAATTCTATGCGATAAAGGAGTAACATGTAGTGTTTGGACGTATATAAATTCGCAAATGTGAATATTGCTTTATATTGCTTTATATTATATACTTTTTGTTTTATCTAAAGCTTATAAGGTGAGAAGAAATTATTTAAAGTTTTGAAATTTTTCCCCTTTGACCCCCTTTGAAATTCATAGTTCATTGTAACCTGGCCGACATTGCCCGAAGCATCAAGAAATACGCCTCTTAAAATCGTTCATAAATGTTTATCGTGATTTGGACTTTGGACTCCGTAGTAATCTAACCTATTGACCTGTTGAGCTATCGATCCACCTTATTGCCTTTATTGCCAACAACATCTATTTAACATAATGTCACTAAGCGAAACTTCTAAGCTGATTGCGGATAGTCAAAAGATTATAGAAGCAGGCAAGGACAGTACTCTTAATACAGCCGTAGCCTTAGATATGATCCTGAAAATTGTTACAAATATAGAGACTTTTATGACAAAGCTTGATACTAACATGGGAAAACGAATAGAGCAGTTGAATTCCAATATACTTGGCGTATCCGGTCGTGTTCGGAAACTAGAGAACGATATGTCCGAAATAAATAAAAAAGTCAACGAATGCGAAAATAGTTGTCAAGGAGTAAGTGGTTTGTTCGACAATGCGGATAAACAGATAAACCTTAATACTAGAAACATTATAAATAGCGAATCAAGAATTAAGCATTTAGAAGACAAAGTACCAATGTTAAATCAGAACACGTCTTTTATAGATCTACAGAAACGTATCTCAGTATTAGAGAAACAAGTAGCGAAAAACCATATCATTACATCGAACACAAACCTAGACGAGATTAAGGAATCTATAGTGGACCTGCAATGTCGGTCCATGAAAAACAATTTGATTTTTACAAACCTTGCTGATCAATTCAATGAAGACGTCGAGGCGAAACTGCGATTATTTCTTGAGGAGCAACTAGGCATAGACTATAGAGTAGAATTCGGAAATGTGCATCGATTTGGAAAGATGTCATCTGGTAAAATACGACCAATAGTAGCAAGATTTATTTACCATAAGGAACTGAGGCACGTGCTAGAACAAGCAACATGGTTAAAAGATACCCCATGGGGTATCCACGAACAGTACCCCAGGTCTGTAGAAGATCGACGCAAAAAATTATACCCAGCTTTCAAAGATGCTAAACGGAGTGGTAAAAATGCAGTTCTTGTACGCGACAAACTGTATATAAATGGCTCACAGTACATTCCTGTAACGACGGAACCAGTATCAGTCAGCAAGCCTAGCTATAGAGATCGCATTCTAAAAACTCCGAAAGAAACCGAAAGGCCTTACAAGAGACCGAGACAATCGGACCCCTCTCCACCGAAAACATCGAGTCCTTACTAGAATTGCCATGGCGGGCATTGTATAGAAATAAAAAGTGATGTTTGTTATAACTGTGTTAATTCGCAAAAACCTGAAACTGTGTTTGGTGATGAGTTTGAAGTATGTAATGAAGGGTTTGATTTTGAGTCTGAAGTTTGTAATGATTGTTTGTCATGTTCATGTATATGTGGTATTGTCAGCAATCACTTCTTAGCTATAGAATTTGATCTATGGTATGAAGAACAAATTACAAGTTACAACCATATTAATTATTACTCTGAAGAACCGTTAAACGTTAACTGTGAGTTATTAAAAACTTTGTTAAATATTATAGCCCCAAACGAACAGACGGACAACAACGAAGTAAAAGTGACCACTGATCAGAAAGCCACAAATATATGTAACATAAATGATTACTCAAATAGCGACTCAGCTGAGTCTGTAATTAGTAAAACTGATATGTCATTGTTGTATAATGGTTTATCTTTTGACTATGAAGAGTGCGTAAAATGGGAAGAGAATTATTTTGAGTTATATGTTAATTTTAATGTTTCTAATTACAATGTCGCCTACAACCCCCAATCAATTAATTCAGAAGGGTTTCAAAATTCGAATGATTTTTGTTCTGTAAACCAATCTGTGATAAAGAAAGTACAACTATTGTGTATTAATTGTTGTGGTCTTAAAACAAGAATGCAATATCCAGAATTTAAAGAACTTGTTAACCGTCACGATATAGTCTGTTTTATGGATGATCTAGATATAATTGAACTACCTGGGTACACTTTTAAAATGAAAAATCGAAAAAGAATTTCGACTAAGAGATCGGGTGGCATTGTAGTTGGATACAAAGATTGTTTACAAAATTACATAGAGGTTGTAGAAACAAATAGTAAATATATTTTATGGTTTAAATGTAACGAGCAGCTTTTTAAAACTGACCAAGTTGTATTCTTTGGTGTCGTGTACATACCTCCTGAAAATACTAGATATTCATCTGATGATGCATTTAGTGAAATCGAACAGGAATTTCTGACCTTTTCACAAAAATCAAAGTACATTTGTCTGATTGGCGATTTTAACTCTCGAACATCAGAAGAGAAAGATTTTGTTGAACTAGAAGATAATAAACATGGTAATAATGACTTTGTTGAATATGTTGATAATCATACTGCTATACTTACAAGCCTTAATATACCGATAGAAAGAAAAAACATGGATAAAGTTAAGAACAGATTTGGCAATTTACTTTTAAATTTTTGCAAAGGGAATAGTATGTTTATTGTAAACGGGCGAATCGGTGATGACAAAAATATTGGTAAATTTACTTGTAAAAATGTAAGGGTGGTTGATTACTGTATATGTAGCCCTTTCCTTTTATACTTACTTTTAGACTTCAGCATTCTAGAGACAAGTAAGTTTTTTTCTGATGTACACGCACCAATCCATTTAGTATTTTCTGTCGACTTTACACAAATTACACAATCTGATGATAATTGTAATGTTAAGGAGGAAAAACCGTGGAATATACAGCCAAAAATCAAGAATTTCAAAATGCCATCAATGACGATAATTTGAATGCCATTAAACACAAACTTTTAAACTATATAGATAATATTGAAAACGTACAAAACGATGATATAGACCTACTTTTAAATGAAATAGGATCAGTCTTCCTGAAATCTGCCAGCCAAACATTTGATACTTATAAACCAAATATTGGTAATCACTTAAAAAATAAGAACGCAAATGAAAAACCTTGGTTTGATAGAGAATGCAAAAGTGCTAGACAGCAGTATCGAACAAAAAAACGTCTTTTTAAAACAAATAACACGGTTCAAAATCGAGATTTAATGAAAAAAGCAGAAAAATACTACAAAAAAGTAATGGATGATAAATATAGAAACTTTTGCGGCACACTTTCAAATGAGATAGAACTGTCTTCCAAAAATAATCCAAAAGATTTCTGGAAAATTTTGAATATGAACAAGAAAAAATCGCAACCAACTATAGATATTAATATTTTATTTGAATTTTTCAAAAATTTAAACACTTTAGATACAAATGAGCAACAATCTGTCTATGTGAATGTTAATCCAAGTGATTCAAACGAACACATAAATAGACATATCACTGCAGAAGAAAATTTGAGATGTATACAAAATCTTAAAAACAATAAAGCGGCAGGTGACGACAATATCATAAATGAATATATAAAATCTACATCTGGACGCTTTATTGAAATTTACGAACATTTATTTAACTTGATATTCGACACATGAAAACTACCTGAAAGCTGGCTGAGAGGAATTATAAAACCGATCTATAAAAATAAAGGCAACATTACTGATCCCCCAAACTATAGACCAATCACTATTGTTAGTTGTTTAGGAAAGCTTTTTACAGCAGTCCTAAACGCCAGGCTAAACGATTTTACGGAAGAATTCAAATTATCAAAGAAAACCAGAGCGGATTTAGACAAGGCTACTCTACGCTTGATAATATTTTTTCAATCTTTACGCTTTTCCAAATACTTAAACAAAAAAAGAAAAAGATGTACTGTGCTTTTATAGACTTTGAAAAAGCTTTTGATAAGGTGTGGCGAGAAGGTCTTTATTACAAACTTCTATTGCACAATATAAATGGTAAAATGTATAATGTAATTTTTAATATGTATTCTAATATTAAATCATGTATTGCTCATAATAACCAAGTCTCAGATTATTTTAATTGTGAAATAGGAGTTCGTCAAGGTGAAAATCTCTCCCCCTTTCTATTCTCATTGTTCTTAAACGATTTAGAAGACTTCTTAATATCACAAAATGTAAATGGTTTAACAAGTGTAGAACATGATATTGAACATGAGCTGGAAATTTATTTAAAGCTATTTATATTGTTATATGCTGACGACACTGTACTACTGGCTGAACCTGCTGTAGACTTGCAATCACAACTAAACAGTCAGATTTCCGGTGAAATGAGAACAATAGAATCGGAGCTCTTTCGTTTACGAGGTACAAAAGTTACTGTGTCGCTGTTTATTCTGTTGCTATGTAAATTAAAAGTTATTTAAAACATTTATTGAAAAACGTTTTCAATCAATATGTATTCGTTTTAATATTTAAGTCAACGTTGCAAAATTTCAAGCACAACAGATACGTAATATCTTTGTTTCAGTCAATAAACATTACAAGTGTGGACACAGAAAAACGTCTCGCCTGAATTCAGTAACGAAAATAAATTTCGTCATAAGCATTACGTTAATAGCATTAATTATGAGCAGCGGCCTGTATACCAAATATTGTCACCATACTATGCATAGGTACAGAGGAACTGTCCTAATACAAAAACTTTAACGTAGTCGCTGGACCGTGAAATTGGGGTCAAGATCAGGTGACACCTACCAGACAGTCATGTACTAGTCATCAGCAACCTATAGACCAAATATTGTCATCCTACCATGCGTAGTTACAAAGGAACTGTCGTAACCCCAAAACTTTAACGTAGTCGCTGGACCGTGAAATTGAGGTCAAGGTCAGGTGACACCTACCAGACAGTCATGTACTAGTCATCAGCAACCTATACACCTAATATTGTCATCCTACCATGCGTAGTTACAGAGGAACTGTCGTAACCCCAAAACTTTAACGTAGTCGCTGGACCGTGAAATTGAGGTCAAGGTCAGGTGACACCTACCAGACAGTCATGTACTAGTCATCAGCAACCTATACACCAAATATTGTCATCCTACCATGCGTAGTTACAGAGGAACTGTCGTAACCCCAAAACTTTAACGTAGTCGCTGGACCGTGAAATTGAGGTCAAGGTCAGGTGACACCTACCAGACAGTCATGTACTAGTCATCAGCAACCTATACACCAAATATTGTCATCCTACCATGCGTAGTTACAGAGGAACTGTCGTAACCCCAAAACTTTAACGTAGTCGCTGGACCGTGAAATTGAGGTCAAGGTCAGGTGACACCTACCAGACAGTCATGTACTAGTCATCAGCAACCTATACACCAAATATTGTCATCCTACCATGCGTAGTTACAGAGGAACTGTCGTAACCCAAAAACTTTAACGTATTCGCTGGACAGTGAAATTGAGGTCAAGGTCAGGTGACACCTACCAGACAGTCATGTACTAGTCATTGGCAACCTATACACCAAATATTGTCTTCCTACCATGCGTAGTTACAGAGGAACTGTCGTAACCCAAAAACTTTAACGTAGTCGCTGGACCGTGAAATTGAGGTCAAGGTCAGGTGACACCTACCAGACAGTCATGTACTAGTCATCAGCAACCTATACACCAAATATTGTCATCCTACCATGCATAGTTACAGAGGAACTGCCGTAACCCAAAAACTTTAACGTAGTCACTGGACCGTGAAATTGAGGTCAAGGTCAGGTGACAGGTGACTGACTGGCAAGTACTCATCATAAGCTACCTCTGGACCAAATTTGATGGACCTAGGGCTTGTGCTTACAAAGATATGAAGCAAGATGTCAAGTGTTTACGCCGCCGCCGCCGCCGCCGCCGCCGGATTCCCATACATATGTCTCGCCTCCAGCGACTTTCGTCGCAGGCGAGACAAAAAACAGGGGGTGTTTTCGTAAGTGCTGCAAAAAAATGCACCATTCTAAATTTTGTTGAAAAAAATTCCAGGTATTTGTAAAACATTCATCTTTCACTTGTTAATTTCTTGGTTTGTGACGACTTTTTGTTTTCGAGTAAAAAAAATTCCAAAGTCGATCATTTTTTCTATTGCGGTTCATTCATGTGTGATAAATATCGGCGTGTTCGTATATGTCACATTTATTTACATCGTAACTAAGGCGCGTGTGATTTGTAATTATTTTATTTTGTAGTGTTCAGAAATTTTCTTATTTAACGAGTTCCAATTTGTTGAAAGTGTTCAAATAACTAAATTTATGGCCAAATAAAGTAGAAAAAAATAAAACTAAAAAATGTAAAATTGAACTTCCCACTAAAAACACGGATTTCGTGCCGATACAATTCAGAAGTATACGTTATTGTCATATAGGCATTGAAAAATCTTAGGGTACAATCCAATTGCATCATCTACATTTGGTGGAGGAAATTTTTTATCGTATTAAAGCAACTGTTCCGTTTAAATATCTTAAATCAAAATTATAGTACATATTATTTTATTTGATGTTAGAACAGCAAGTTAGAATACATGTACATTTGCATGTATACAGACACTGCGTGTATCGATTGATCTTTATTGTATATTTTTCTTTGCATTGTATTTTCTCTTCTACTGTTTGAAATTCACCAAAATACATGTTTTGCTCAATTATTATTCACACCGTTTCTAAAACACGACGCGTGTGCTGCAATATTATGGCCATCCAATTCTATAGCAGCCTTATAGTTGATGGACTTTTTATATATCATTTGGCTTTTAATCCACCTTAAAATGTTCTAGTTGGGATAAATTCTAGATTAAATCTTGATTGATTGATTAATGGTGTTTAACGCCCAAGCAGCAATATTTCAGCTATATTCAGGCGATGAACATGAAATGGATGATAAAATGAACATGAAATGATGATGAATGAAAATGGGATGGGACACAAGGAAAAATAGGGGTAACGGATTTTAGATTGCCACTGGCAAATGGGAGGATGGATAGGGTCGGGCAATTTAGCCTCCTGTAGCGGGATCGAAATCCCTACTCATAGCGAATACTACAGCAGCGTTCTTTAACGTGCGAGGAACGTGGCATTTTTCCCAACACGGTGCACTAATATGGTTTGCGGTCAGGTTTTCCGTATTATGGCCCGACAACCCCAGCTTGCCAGGGGTACCCCATTCAACCACCTGGGGCACACATCCCAGTCGGTCTTTAGGCAAACCGACCTGACACGCCGGTCAGGGTACTGGGCGCTATTTAGTCGCCTTTTAAGACAAGCTAGCGCGACTGCGGTCTATTCTTTTAGCCACCCGGATCCCGCACGGGGCAGATTAAATCTTAATTACATATGTAATATGTATGTTTTATTTTATCTTTGTTCTGCTATCTGTAATATAAAAGAAATATAGCTTCACAAATGGAAGAGAACGTTGATCAAAGCACGAATAAAACTTATTCTTCTGCAAATTCTATTGATTTGCGTTCACGTAGAGGCAGTAAAGGACACATTCATCCTGGAAGACCATGTACTAAATGTGCAAAATGTGGAACAGGCGTCACAATCAGATGGTATCACAAGACAAACAAGCCTTCCGAGTATCGACAGTTTATAAATTCGAAATTCAATTTACTGCCAGATGATTGTCTTTGCAGTGCTTGCCATACATTCTTAGATAAAACATTTAACGGTCCACCTCCACTTAAAAAACAAAAGACTGATAACTGTAAATTAATGCAACAATACAAGTTCACACACAATTTATGTTTCAAATATCTCTCTGTTTCTTGAAATCATGGACGTCAACACTACTGCAAATTCAGAATTTAATAATTCATTGAATATTAACCTTTGTAGCTCTCATTATGAGATATGTCGGGAAAACCGCTTCAAAAATAAGATAATTGCATGTTGTCAAATGGAAAATTGTAGAGAAAGACTTCGAGATAAGAGGACTTACTACATTCCCGAGTTCGGTTTACTTTCTCAGTATTTTAAGGAAAATGGGGAATCTTGGTTTTTAGAATTAAATGAAGGCGGTCCCATTTGTGGTAAATGCAGATGTATTTTGTTGAAAATTGTTCAAAATATTGATCCTCAGAAGCAAAATTGCTGTGAGGAATTTAACAGTTCTGTTTCGCACTACCCTATATTGCTTTCTAACACGAAAAGCAGTCAAGAAAGTCCCCTTGAATTAATAGCAATGACAGAAATGTTTGACTTAGTTTGTAAAGAATTATTACTGGACAATCCACTACTTTTACACAATTTACTCGATAATTTTAAGGAAAACGCCAAGAAACACTCTCCAACACATGGAACAAAGGAAACCCTTCTCTCGTGTGAAAGCAGGTCTGCCATGTGGTAAAGGTGGCGAGGTCCTAATAATAAAAAGATATATTTTCAAAGAGAACAGAGAGTCTTCTATTTTTATTAAATATTATTATTTCATTTTATCATTATAAATACATTTATTTATAGCAAAATATTAAAAAACCACCATATTTCATATTTCAATTATAAACTACAAATAATTCAGTGATGCTAGTGGCTGGGCATGCTGGTATAGTACACTTCCAGTAGATTCCTTTACCACAGGTAATTTTTACTTTGAAAAGACAACCAATGGCATTGAATAATAAGTTGTTCCTCCTAGTCTGTTGGGTATGTATTTGAAGTTTAACTGTGCCATGATTTACTTGATTGGTGCTGAAAGTATTCAGTAGGGGTATTTATACCAAGAACCCAGAGCTCATTTATTACTGTTTGGGGAACTCGTATTTCGAAAATGACAGCTGATGAATTTAAAGAAAAGGTAACAGAAGTCACTGTTTAGAATTCATTATTTAGCAGCTTAATTGGTATCTATTATAAGAATAGTAATTAATATATTATATTATAATTTTACCTATTTCATTTTTTCTGTTGCAACAGGAAAATAAATAAACTTTAGTTATACTAGTCCCATATAGCAATAACTGCACATTTGTATGATTATACCCATTTCAATTACAAGAAAAATCAACACCCCTTGTTGTACCTCTTTTTAACCACTAAAACAACACTTACTTAATTATGTGGTTTTTAAAATGTTGTCATTACAAGAGCTACATGTAGCACACTGTTAACAATCAATCAAAGTAAAACAATATATTTAATTTGTATCATTGATTAAAAATACATTGACTTAATTTAGCTGTATTTATTGGTTGAAAAATATAATTAAACAGTAGCTTCAATTATAGGTTGGATACCTTAACTTCAAAGATCTTGTTATATAGTATTATGCAAAAGTTCACAAACATATAGGGTACCAATGCAGACATAATAGATGTGTCAAATTATCTGCCTTAAAAATGTCTATAAATATATTATTTCTCCAAAATTAAGTTACCTTTTCCTTTCTAGCATCTCGCCTCCACTCTTTCACAAAATCACTGCAGGCTTTTTATCCTGTTTAGAACACACAAACTGAACCTACATGTACAAGTATTAATATAAATTTTAAAGTGAAATATGCTACCCCCCCCAACCCCTTATGCCTTATGCAGTGTTTTTGCTAACAGATTCCTCATATCTAAGACAAAAATACATATACGCATTAATTCCTCCATTTCTATATTGTACAATAGTGATTCCAATACAACTGGATACATTATAATTTGTGATATTTTACTTCATGAAATCCAGTGTAAGGAAAATAAAATATGCACATGTTGTCTCACCAATTCTTGCCACACAAAATGTATGTGATGTGTGTACATATTCAAATATAAAACACATTTTTTCTAACAAGGAAATAATCCTTTGAACAGGAAAAAATTATATTTGTTCAAATAATTTACAGTATAAAAACATTTTTTAACGATATAAAAATATTAATTTAGAAATTTAGAGTACAAATTTGCTTAAAGTGATGACAAATGTTCCTTCAAGCAGTTTTAATTATTTTAATCCGGGGTGTTTAAAAAATTAGGTTCACACTACCGATGACCAAAACGGCTTCCCATACCTGAATCATCACAGATTATCGGACGTGAATCGTCTTGCGTTACATTACATTTACACTTGTCTCCCTTAATTACTTGACAACCGACACATTTTAGTGCTGCGAATTTTAATCGAATCTATATATAATTACCATTGTCCTACTGAAGATCTGACATGTGACTACATCGGGAACAATGTTTTAATATTTTTCAAAGATCTGGCAACATTTTCCAAATTTGTTCCTTGACGATGAAAACACGTTTATTGCAACTTATTTCAGGTCATCTGTAACTTTATACTGCAATGACTCGATGGAGGAAACATGCATGTCTTTGATCATCATGGTATTTGGCAAGCCCGGGTTGAATTGTATTACCTTTGTACATGTTTTTTCGTGGCGTCAAAAAGTACGCGTCCATCAGAAAATGGCAGTCGGTCATGGTGACTGCATCTCATGAATATTTTGAAGGGAGATAATTCGAAGACACCGCAAATCTGACTGTAAATGCATTTCAAGAGTACTGTGAACACTGGAGATTAAAAGTTAACGTAAATAAAACAAAAGCTATGGTATTTGGTTTGGGAAAAGTCCCTCCTGATATCACCTTTTACTATAACAACGATGAAATTGAATTAGTTAATAGTTTTATCTATCTTGGCACTGTTTTTACTAAAACATTTAATTTTGATTCTACTAAGAAGAATCAAGCAGATAAAGCTAATAGAGCGATGTTCGAGGTGCTTAGATTAGGAAGAATGTATAATCTATCTGTTAAACTGCAACTGGGGTTATTTGACAAGTTAATAAAACCAATTTTACTCTATGGTTGTGAGGTGTGGGGCTTTGAAAAAATTGAAATTTTAGAAAGAATACACTTGAAATTCTGCAAAACGTTGTTAAATTTAAAATCTACTACACCCAATTATATGGTATATGGAGAGCTAGGTAGATATCCAATAAATATAGATATAAAAGTTAGATGCATCACTTTTTGGGGAAGGCTGGTTACTGGAAAACAATCAAAATTGTCAAATATTTTATATATCCTATCCAGAAAGCTTGACTCGGAAAATAATGGGAATGGAAATTTTAAATGGCTAAAATTCATTCAAAATACTTTTAATGAATGTGGATTTACACATATATGGGATTCTGAAAGCTTTCACAGTGTTGAATTTTTAAAATCACTTGTAAAGCAGCGACAACTTTTAACTAGTACAATATTTTCAACTACATTTTATGCTAATTACGTACGTATTCCTTGTGGATAACTTCTAGGCAATGCGTTTGCATATAAATTCATTAAAAACAATAATTTAGGCTATTTCATTTTTCCAAAGTAGGAAAGGTGTACCGGAAAGGGATAAGCAATTATTAGTCTGATATTTCACATGTATGTATTTTATACATTAAAAGTGTGGCATATACAATAGAATTTATTTGTATTTTTAAAAAATCAAAGTTAAGGGATTTTTTAAATTAAAAAAAACAGATCACATTTTACAGATTATTTTAATTGTGAAATAGGAGTTGGTCAAGGTGAAAATCTCTCCCCCTTTCTATTCTCATTGTTCTTAAACGATTTAGAAGACTTCTTAATATCACAAAATGTAAATGGTTTAACAAGTGTAGAACATGATATTGAACATGAGCTGGAAATTTATTTAAAGCTATTTATATTGTTATATGCTGACGACACTGTACTACTGGCTGAACCTGCTGTAGACTTGCAATCACAACTAAATGCATTTCAAGAGTACTGTGAACACTGGAGATTAAAAGTTAACGTAAATAAAACAAAAGCTATTGTATTTGGTTTGGGAAAAGTCCCTCCTGATATCACCTTTTACTATAACAACGATGAAATTGAATTAGTTAATAGTTTTATCTATCTTGGCACTGTTTTTACTAAAACATTTAATTTTGATTCTACTAAGAAGAATCAAGCAGATAAAGCTAATAGAGCGATGTTCGAGGTGCTTAGATTAGGAAGAATGTATAATCTATCTGTTAAACTGCAACTGGGGTTATTTGACAAGTTAATAAAACCAATTTTACTCTATGGTTGTGAGGTGTGGGGCTTTGAAAAAATTGAAATTTTAGAAAGAATACACTTGAAATTCTGCAAAACGTTGTTAAATTTAAAATCTACTACACCCAATTATATGGTATATGGAGAGCTAGGTAGATATCCAATAAATATAGATATAAAAGTTAGATGCATCACTTTTTGGGGAAGGCTGGTTACTGGAAAACAATCAAAATTGTCAAATATTTTATATATCCTATCCAGAAAGCTTGACTCGGAAAATAATGGGAATGGAAATTTTAAATGGCTAAAATTCATTCAAAATACTTTTAATGAATGTGGATTTACACATATATGGGATTCTGAAAGCTTTCACAGTGTTGAATTTTTAAAATCACTTGTAAGCAGCGACAACTTTTAACTAGTACAATATTTTCAACTACATTTTATGCTAATTACGTACGTATTCCTTGTGGATAACTTCTAGGCAATGCGTTTGCATATAAATTCATTAAAAACAATAATTTAGGCTATTTCATTTTTCCCATGTAGGAAACGTGTACCGGAAAGGGATAAGCAATTATTAGTCTGATATTTCACATGTATGTATTTTATACATTAAAAGTGTGGCATATACAATAGAATTTATTTGTATTTTTAAAAAATCAAAGTTAAGGGATTTTTTAAATTAAAAAAAACAGATCACATTTTAAAGATTATTTTAATTGTGAAATAGGAGTTCGTCAAGGTGAAAATCTCTCCCCCTTTCTATTCTCATTGTTCTTAAACGATTTAGAAGACTTCTTAATATCACAAAATGTAAATGGTTTAACAAGTGTAGAACATGATATTGAACATGAGCTGGAAATTTATTTAAAGCTATTTATATTGTTATATGCTGACGACACTGTACTACTGGCTGAACCTGCTGTAGACTTGCAATCACAACTAAATGCATTTCAAGAGTACTGTGAACACTGGAGATTAAAAGTTAACGTAAATAAAACAAAAGCTATGGTATTTGGTTTGGGAAAAGTCCCTCCTGATATCACCTTTTACTATAACAACGATGAAATTGAATTAGTTAATAGTTTTATCTATCTTGGCACTGTTTTTACTAAAACATTTAATTTTGATTCTACTAAGAAGAATCAAGCAGATAAAGCTAATAGAGCGATGTTCGAGGTGCTTAGATTAGGAAGAATGTATAATCTATCTGTTAAACTGCAACTGGGGTTATTTGACAAGTTAATAAAACCAATTTTACTCTATGGTTGTGAGGTGTGGGGCTTTGAAAAAATTGAAATTTTAGAAAGAATACACTTGAAATTCTGCAAAACGTTGTTAAATTTAAAATCTACTACACCGAATTATATGGTATATGGAGAGCTAGGTAGATATCCAATAAATATAGATATAAAAGTTAGATGCATCACTTTTTGGGGAAGGCTGGTTACTGGAAAACAATCAAAATTGTCAAATATTTTATATATCCTATCCAGAAAGCTTGACTCGGAAAATAATGGGAATGGAAATTTTAAATGGCTAAAATTCATTCAAAATACTTTTAATGAATGTGGATTTACACATATATGGGATTCTGAAAGCTTTCACAGTGTTGAATTTTTAAAATCACTTGTAAAGCAGCGACAACTTTTAACTAGTACAATATTTTCAACTACATTTTATGCTAATTACGTACGTATTTAGTGTGGATAACTTCTAGGCAATGCGTTTGCATATAAATTCATTAAAAACAATAATTTAGGCTATTTCATTTTTCCAAAGTAGGAAAGGTGTACCGGAAAGGGATAAGCAATTATTAGTCTGATATTTCACATGTATGTATTTTATACATTAAAAGTGTGGCATATACAATAGAATTTATTTGTATTTTTTAAAAATCAAAGTTAAGGGATTTTTTAAATTAAAAAAAACAGATCACATTTTAAAGATTATTTTAATTGTGAAATAGGAGTTGGTCAAGGTGAAAATCTCTCCCCCTTTCTATTCTCATTGTTCTTAAACGATTTAGAAGACTTCTTAATATCACAAAATGTAAATGGTTTAACAAGTGTAGAACATGATATTGAACATGAGCTGGAAATTTATTTAAAGCTATTTATATTGTTATATGCTGACGACACTGTACTACTGGCTGAACCTGCTGTAGACTTGCAATCACAACTAAATGCATTTCAAGAGTACTGTGAACACTGGAGATTAAAAGTTAACGTAAATAAAACAAAAGCTATGGTATTTGGTTTGGGAAAAGTCCCTCCTGATATCACCTTTTACTATAACAACGATGAAATTGAATTAGTTAATAGTTTTATCTATCTTGGCACTGTTTTTACTAAAACATTTAATTTTGATTCTACTAAGAAGAATCAAGCAGATAAAGCTAATAGAGCGATGTTCGAGGTGCTTAGAATAGGAAGAATGTATAATCTATCTGTTAAACTGCAACTGGGGTTATTTGACAAGTTAATAAAACCAATTTTACTCTATGGTTGTGAGGTGTGGGGCTTTGAAAAAATTGAAATTTTAGAAAGAATACACTTGAAATTCTGCAAAACGTTGTTAAATTTAAAATCTACTACACCCAATTATATGGTATATGGAGAGCTAGGTAGATATCCAATAAATATAGATATAAAAGTTAGATGCATCACTTTTTGGGGAAGGCTGGTTACTGGAAAACAATCAAAATTGTCAAATATTTTATATATCCTATCCAGAAAGCTTGACTCGGAAAATAATGGGAATGGAAATTTTAAATGGCTAAAATTCATTCAAAATACTTTTAATGAATGTGGATTTACACATATATGGGATTCTGAAAGCTTTCACAGTGTTGAATTTTTAAAATCACTTGTAAAGCAGCGACAACTTTTAACTAGTACAATATTTTCAACTACATTTTATGCTAATTACGTACGTATTCCTTGTGGATAACTTCTAGGCAATGCGTTTGCATATAAATTCATTAAAAACAATAATTTAGGCTATTTCATTTTTCCAAAGTAGGAAAGGTGTACCGGAAAGGGATAAGCAATTATTAGTCTGATATTTCACATGTATGTATTTTATACATTAAAAGTGTGGCATATACAATAGAATTTATTTGTATTTTTAAAAAATCAAAGTTAAGGGATTTTTTAAATTAAAAAAAAACAGATCACATTTTAAAGATTATTTTAATTGTGAAATAGGAGTTGGTCAAGGTGAAAATCTCTCCCCCTTTCTATTCTCATTGTTCTTAAACGATTTAGAAGACTTCTTAATATCACAAAATGTAAATGGTTTAACAAGTGTAGAACATGATATTGAACATGAGCTGGAAATTTATTTAAAGCTATTTATATTGTTATATGCTGACGACACTGTACTACTGGCTGAACCTGCTGTAGACTTGCAATCACAACTAAATGCATTTCAAGAGTACTGTGAACACTGGAGATTAAAAGTTAACGTAAATAAAACAAAAGCTATGGTATTTGGTTTGGGAAAAGTCCCTCCTGATATCACCTTTTACTATAACAACGATGAAATTGAATTAGTTAATAGTTTTATCTATCTTGGCACTGTTTTTACTAAAACATTTAATTTTGATTCTACTAAGAAGAATCAAGCAGATAAAGCTAATAGAGCGATGTTCGAGGTGCTTAGATTAGGAAGAATGTATAATCTATCTGTTAAACTGCAACTGGGGTTATTTGACAAGTTAATAAAACCAATTTTACTCTATGGTTGTGAGGTGTGGGGCTTTGAAAAAATTGAAATTTTAGAAAGAATACACTTGAAATTCTGCAAAACGTTGTTAAATTTAAAATCTACTACACCCAATTATATGGTATATGGAGAGCTAGGTAGATATCCAATAAAAATAGATATAAAAGTTAGATGCATCACTTTTTGGGGAAGGCTGGTTACTGGAAAACAATCAAAATTGTCAAATATTTTATATATCCTATCCAGAAAGCTTGACTCGGAAAATAATGGGAATGGAAATTTTAAATGGCTAAACTTCATTCAAAATACTTTTAATGAATGTGGATTTACACATATATGGGATTCTGAAAGCTTTCACAGTGTTGAATTTTTAAAATCACTTGTAAAGCAGCGACAACTTTTAACTAGTACAATATTTTCAACTACATTTTATGCTAATTACGTACGTATTCCTTGTGGATAACTTCTAGGCAATGCGTTTGCATATAAATTCATTAAAAACAATAATTTAGGCTATTTCATTTTTCCCATGTAGGAAACGTGTACCGGAAAGGGATAAGCAATTATTAGTCTGATATTTCACATGTATGTATTTTATACATTAAAAGTGTGGCATATACAATAGAATTTATTTGTATTTTTAAAAAATCAAAGTTAAGGGATTTTTTAAATTAAAAAAAACAGATCACATTTTAAAAGATAATAATTGATGAAAATTTTATATTGAAAAAAAAAACAGTTTGCTTTAAAGAATAACATAATAAATAACATCAGAAGAATAATCTTTAAGTTTAATTTGTTTTTGTAAGATATAATTCTAATTTTTGTTTGAAAAAAATATCAGCTATATCAACAATTAATTTGTTTATAGTATATAAATAAAGTATTCAAATTCAAACAAGGACTCATCAGTGTGATCGACGACGACGACGCAGCGTCTCACCTACTTCATCTAGATTAACCTTTGTTCTATTTAGTGCTATGCACTATAGTTGTGCTTATTTTTTATCTTAGTGCTGGTAATTAATTTTCATTTTGACGATGTTAAAATATATGATATATTTTGTAATAAAAATGTTTTGATTGTTTAATATATTTTTATAGAGATAAAAATCATCAACTAAGAGTATCATTTGTTTAAAATACCATTTTCTTTTTCAACACCAATATAATTAAGTGAAAAAAAGACAACAACATCCCCCCCCCCAAACCACCACAAAAAAAATAGAATCCTATTTTTGCACAGAGAAATATATAAAACTTTATACTTTCTATAAACTTTGTATCAATTAAAATAGAACAGACTTTAGATCTTCATGGTCAGTAACCCATTGTCTTTTTTGCTTATTTAACTTAATTGATTATACAGCTAATTAAATGTGGGCAAACCAGGACTAACCCCCACCAACTGAGTCCGATTTTAACGAAATTTGATTTCTGGGCATATTTTAATGTACTGACTTCAATGAAATACTATCCGTGAGAGTTTTGGCGACTTGTGTTTATTTTTTAGTTTAAACATATTTTATTGTCCGAGTAACAAATGGATTGGACACAAGTTATAACAACTTACAATGCATCTCCATTGCAATAATATTATGTAGCTACACAAGATGACAGCAAGTTCAAAATACTATAAATAAGTACAAGGAACAATAATACATAATAAAATAACAATAATGAAGAACATACATGCAAGTTAATGTGATAGTAAATAGAATATACAAAGTATAAAGGAATACAGGATGCGAGTACATATATTCGAAGATTATTTGTTTTTAGTAACAAAACTAAAAAATATTATTCACAGAAACGTCTGGTTTTATTTATATAACTATGAACATTTCTAAATATCATGATATTATGTTCATCACTGAGTAAGGGTGATCCGAATAAAATGATTTCAATTGATACCACTGTAATAGGCTGAAGTACTCTAAAAACTTGTGTGTATTGGCATCCCAACACAAAGATCTTTAATTTATCTGTAAAATTAATTTATAAAATTGTTTATATAATAATGTACAATGTATAATGTTTTTACTATAATTTGACCTTATTTCTCGAATGCCAACACAATTTTACAGGTAAAATTTCCGGTACACCAAAGAACGTTGGCATTCAAGGGGTAAACCATTCTTCTGCATGCAATACTTATTATAAACATTAGTAGACTTTATATTTTATTATTTTTCTATTGCGTCAGAAAACTATTTTGAGTGGCAATTGTTCATTCACAGACAACACGGACTGCCAGTTACTTGACAGGCAAACGATTTTTTAAAATTGTGTAATTTATGTTGCTGTAATAAATTGAAATAGTTATAAGCACATTAACGCCTACCATGTATAATAACAAAATACGCCAAATTTCTTTCAAACTTTTATTTACTGACTGCTCTACACTAAGCATAAGTAAG
Source organism: Limnoperna fortunei (assembly GCA_944474755.1). NCBI lineage: Eukaryota > Metazoa > Mollusca > Bivalvia > Mytilida > Modiolidae > Limnoperna > Limnoperna fortunei. Next base: position 24,028,361 of record OX104120.1, read on the forward strand.
ACTACGTAAGAAATTAAATACAGTCTTACATCTAAACCCAAAAATTCGCATCAAAATGATGTTGGGGCTTATCAGTATCATTTGGTCACATGAGCTGTATGACCAATTAAACTGTCAGTCCAATTATAATTTTTGCTTGTGATAAATACCAGATGACTCTAAAACAGTAGTTTCAAATTGTCAAACATTTTAAACTTGAGGTGTTTATGTAATTCACTTTGTTATTATTGTTTGTATTGATTGTTGTTTGTAAATGATAGCTTACAATTAGACAATGTCCAATTTTCATTGTTTTAATTTTTTAAAAGAAAATCATCTTTAACAAATCCATTTATTTTATTTATTAAATTATTTTGTTAGAAATTAATACAACAAAGAACAGAATATAATGTTCTTCTGTCCACGAGTACCTGTGATATCTTGCACAATTAACAGTAACATTAGATAATCTCGTACCTTTTTAAAATCTGGTATTTATCACAAGCAAAAATTATAATTGGACTGACAGTTTAATTGGTCATACAGCTCGTGTAACCAAATGATACTGATAAGCCCCAACATCATTTTGATGCGGATTTTTGGGTTTAGATGCAGGACTGAATATGAATATTTGTTCAACGAAAAAAGATCAAATACGAAACATTTGAATCAATAATCATACGAATTCAGAAAGGCGAGATAGACGTATTCAAGCAAGTTTATTGTCAGTAAATTCATATATTTTGTAACTGTTTTTTTAGAAAAAAAATAACAAGGTATATAAAGTCTAAAACAATATACCGTCTCCGCAGACAATGAACGATTCCTTCTGATGCAGTATATGGTACAGAGTATGAAATATTATAAGGACTACAAAGGTAGACTGTAGATTAAATGTAACAAATTGTTTTATCTAACATTCTCGTTCTGAAAACTTATGATAGAAAATTTGTTAAAACTGTCAACATGTTTGCGAATATGCATCAAATAAGAAATTCTAAAAGGTAAAATATTATCGATACAATCCTTTTCTGTTTAAATATTTTTATTATCCTCGATATATCCTGATTTACCACACCGGTTGCGTGAGGAATTTACCATTAAAAATAGCTGGGATTGTATTTGCGTTTCTCTGTCTTTTAAAATACAGCTTCGTATTGATCATGTAAACCGTTTACTAATATTTACATTCAATAAAATACTTCCTACTGACATCTTTTGCATAGTGTTTACGTACTTTCTTGACGTTTAAGTGTTGTAAAAAGAGCTCTTGGCACACACTGCATGTAGTACCTCATTAAGGAAAAATAACTGTGCTTAGTTTCTGGTACATTAAGCCCAAATAAACGAACGATATTATTTAAACGAATGTAGTTTGAAAAGATTCCGTGGATGTAACGGAATAAAATATGCCCGTATCTCATTTGATAAATACTAGTTATATAGGGGGCCTCGGTGGCCAAGTAGCAAAGGTAGTTCGTCTACTATTGATCACGTGATCTTTCAACACTGAGGTTGCGGGTTCGATTCTCACAGCAGGCAGGGTTTACTCGACTCCAATCTTAATTGACAGTTTTCCCTCCGCAGGTCGGGGGTTTTCTCCGGGTACTCCGGGTTCCTCCCCAATAAAAACTGGACGCTATGATATATATGAAAAAATTGCTGAAAGTTGCGTTAAGGTATCCGACCCATAATTGAAGTCACGGATTAATTTTATTTTTCGACCAAGAAATACGGCTTTATCATGTCAATGCATTGCTAATTACTGATACAAATTAAATATAGTGTTTTACTTTAAGCCAATGTTAACAATTTTGAACAAAATAAGTTAGTTACTCAAATAGTAATTCCAATGTTGCCGAACATTACCGAGGTCTGCTCCTTTGAAAAACAATGGACATCCGGGACACCAAATATGATCACGTTGTCAATTGTGGTCCGGATACCTTAAACAACATCAAACAAACAAACAAACAAACCAACAAACAAACAAACAAACAAACTAGTTATATATTGTGATCATTATACACAATTATTTGATTTAAGTTGGCTTCTGTCCTTTCGCATGTAAAGTAGACTGAAAAACAAAGATAAGGAACAATAGTCTACTTCTCATACGTAATTCATTTTTTTCGTCTGATAAAATGATTCGATTTGCGATTGAACGTTAATATATTACTATAACTACAGTATGAAAATTCAATTTGAATTTTGTTGAATGTGTCTAATAAAAATGAATTGATTACTTTCTACCTATTAGTATTAGAGAGTGTTTTTTAAATGATGGTTTAGAAAACAACATTTTAATGATTTTAAAAAGGTTTAAAGAGATAAACAAGATAAACACTTTTTCGAACTTTAAAAAAAATTGCACTGTAACAAACATTCAAAAGAATAAAGAAGTTATAAGTTAACATTTGTTTAAAGCAGCAAACAAGATGGAGCATGTAACAGTTCAATTTAATTATATCAAATGCAAACAGCGATGTATTGAAGCCAATTTATTGTCAATTTAATGATTAATTATCGTTCAATTAAAACATAATCACGATTAATATTTATTAATGAAACTTGGTTAATTATATAAAATATGGTAGAATTAGATCTATCGTATTACATGTAGACAGAATATAGTTAAAAAGAAATTTGGTTGTAGTGCGTGATCATTTAATTGTATATGTACAGCGTATCGTTATTTACAACCAATTTGACACGATAATGTACAATAAGGATCATTAAGGTACATGTAATATAATTGTACGTCCAAATCTTTATATTTGTACACATTATATTGGGCCTTAACCATGTAATATTGATGTGTTTGTGTCAATAAAGTATTTGTATTTATTTGTATTTGTATAATCCGGCATCAAATGCGCTTGATTGTTTTGTCTTGGAATCAACGCTATCTAGATTGTTTTTCGATCGATCGTGTTGATGTTAAAAAGACATGCAGAGAAAATTAAAAGCTTGATTAGCAGCATTGCATGTTTGTGAGAAGTCACTTGATTATATAAATGTTATGTTTAATTTTTGTCTTGTGAATTACTTACGCCTCTTTAATAATATTCATCTACTTTCAAAACAAGCGCAGTGGTATATCAAAAATGTCCAAGTTGGTCATGTCTCTAATACAGTAAAAGAACCGTGTTTACGTTTACGCAGGCTTCATAAGAAACGTTAAGAAATAATTGTTTTCCACACTTGTATTCTTCTTGGCACAATACCATTTTATCATATTTGTGAAAGAAACATGTAAATCTTTTCCATTTTTTTAACTTTAAAAAATTCAAATAACCTAATCATTGGTTTGTTATGCCATTATGGTGTTATGTGTACATACATTAGCAAATATTCATTCCTTTCATTCATTCATTCATTCATTCATTCATTCATTCATTCATTCATTCATTCATTCATTCATTCTCAGTTATGTCAAGCCTAAATTCGTCTCTTTATTTTTACATTATCTACATCATTTTTCATATCTTATATTTATTCTAGAAATCCCATTTGAATGCAAAAAAAAGCTTTTAGTACTTAAATTAAAAAAATTGGTTAAATCTATAGTAAATTCCATCTACATCATGGGAAAGGAATTTATAATTTCAAACATTTTTGGAAATTCAGGGCAATACATTTAAACAGACTAGTTAAATGATTGAAATAATAATATTTCATGTCAGCATCAAAGTGTGAATAGCGTGCATGCGATACCATAGGGCTCTACCAGTTCACCAACCGAGGCAACACTTGTCACAACGAAATGTCTGAAAAGATACCAAGGTTATCAAATGTATTACGCCAGACTTTCGTCTATAATCCCTGCCATAGTTCTTTATTACTTTTATGATTTTTTCTCTATAACATTGATTAAAATATCATTTGTAGCACGTCTGTCAGATGATATTGTTGAAAAAAATTAATATAGACTTGGTTCTATGTTCATCTTTATGATTAAAATCGATATCAACTTACTTTCATGTGCACATTCCATTTTAAAAATCAATATTGAAAGTAAATAACAATTTTAACCAAGAAAAATTCTTATGCAATAAAAGAGAAACTAAATTATAGTCTTGTGTAGTACAATGGACCAAGTAAGTACTTATACACGGGACTAATATTGTATTATATATGATAATAGAATATTTTTAATATATGTTATCACATTAACACAACGGGTGTCAGTAGTGAAGCAGGTTATGGAACTTCGTCAAACTTTTGTTTGGAGTGGTTCGTCTTATTTCTTGTTTGTTGAATGTTTTGAGTTTATAGCATGTTGTTATTTTTTCTATCAGCTATGATTTTGTGTATCCGTACTTGAATTTTGTTCCTCCGATTACCCCTGATTCGGATTCGGATACCCATTAATTCTATAATAACACTTCAAGTTCAACAGTTTATTAAATTCTCACCACAAATATATATATATATATATATATATATATATATATATATATATATATATATATATATATATATATATATATATATATATATATATATATATTTAGATTAAAAAAAAACAACACACAATAAAATACAACATATAATTGAAATGCATGTGCCAATCTTAAAGAATTATGAGAGACTGTTAAAAGGTTTGAAACCTTAAATATAATATAAGATTCGTGAAAAATACAACGTTGAAATAAAATATTATTTACATTAATTTATAAATATCATAACACATAAGAGAGGTACATGTACATTTAAGAGGTAAAAGAAGAGACCTATCAAATATACACATGGGTAATGAAATAAAATACTATTTCGTCTTATTAGATTAGTATGTCAGGTTCTGAAAACAAAATTACAAATACTTTCATGGTTTAATAAATATACAAATTGTTCCTCATCTTGTAAAGATGAAAAATTATTATCTCGGTTCAATACGTCGACCAATAATGATTGCCTTAAATCGTCATATAATGGACATCTTAACATATCCTATTTTTCATCTTTAATTGTATTACAGTTAAAACATAGTCTATTATTACATCTAATCGTTCATAACGGCCAGTTCAAATTTGCTACCCCACATCTGAATTTAGCGTATGACCTTCTATGGCGAATAGGTAGTTTTTGTAATAAATATTGTTCAGTACAGAATGAAGATTTGAACAATTTTTACAAGTTCTTTACTTATTCACATGACCATATGACAAAAGTCTATTACACCAGTCAGTTTTATACTACCAAACAACTTCTCTTCCAATTGACATATTGTATTTTTATCCAGTATATACAAAATCTTTCCATATTGTACATTTTTAAGATTTCCACATAACATGATATCAGAACTTACATTTTTATGCATATATTATTAAAAGCAAGTTACTTTCACTATATTTGCATTAACGTAAAAAAATATATGATCATTTTTTATTTGAAATTTTCTAGTTTATTATATTATAAATACTTTTTTATACATCAAATATATTCTAGTGCAAAGAAATGTATTATTATTTTTTTATAGACGAGTAATATAATGCCTTTTAAGTTTTTCATAACACTACTTGAAGTATATGAAAATATTGCTATTTATTCTAACTTATTGTTTCTTAAATATTCCTCCGTATCTTCAGTTTTTTGTTAAACGGGGAAAAGGGTAATAATTTACATATAAAATAACTCATTTACATTTATTTAGTAGTTTATTTTACACATACCTGGGAAGCAGACAGTATGTAACATGAGAGTGCGTTAAGCTTTACTTGTCTTTATTACTTATATTACGTACATGTACTTCCATACCAATGTCGGGAATCCAATTTTAACACACCAGTATATGCTTTATATTAAAAATGTCTGTTATCTCATGCCATCCTGTTGTTGTTGTTTTCCCTCATTGTCTAGAGTATTCTTGCTCCATGAAGATGACATCCTCTTAAACTTAAGCTTTTATATATTAATGTAAAGTTTGCCTACAGGCAAAACATTGACCAAGTTATGTCCAATATAGTCAGCCTATAATGTTGTCCTGTACTTCGTTAGTGTAGACAATACAACAATGACATCGGAGATATCGACGGAATTTCCGTATTCTTAGAATGTAAATGATAGGATCCACTAAAGGTTTGATCATGTACATTGAGTTCGTGATCCGTCTTGTCGCAACTGTAACCAATCCAGGCTTATAGAGAAGAAATATTGAATAACAACTTCCGGGCAATATGGAAACAAATGCCACAACAATAATAACCCCAAGTGTAATGGCGTAACTTTTCAGATTTCCTGCTGCATTAGCATTTAACGGCTCTACTTGTTTATGTCGACGTATAATCAACCGCAGGATAGCAGTATATGCAGTGGTAATAGCTAAAGTAAACAGCAACACCTCCAAATCTATCCACCAAACTAGATGTTGCTCATTTCCACCGATTATGTCCGAGTGTTCACACGTTGTTGCTTTACTATTACTATACATAAAAAACACTGTTAAAACATAGATATGAATGATAAGGTATGTTAAAGCGATTGCAACCTTGCTAGATATTTTCCGGACAAACGCAAGATTGACTTCGAACGCAGCACACACCTGGTCAACGCAAATCAGCAATGTCGTGTACAAGGAGCCTATGATCATTGCAATAAGCACTCCTATATCAATTGTGCAGATAACTGAAAGGTAACGAAAGTTCTCCATCATCGACAAAATTACCAAAAAAGCAGCAGACAGACATGTACCAAAATCAGTGACACTCAAATATAACGTTAAGGTATAGAAACGATTTTGTTTCAATTGTTTACATCTGTTCAGTACTATAAGGCAACATATGTTGACTATCGCCGCTATAAACATTAAAAGTAAAGACATACTTCTCTGCATTATTTCTATCTTCACTTCATTTGGATGATAATTATTTCCATTTATACTCAACGTAGTATTTTCCATTCCTTTACAAGCTCTGTATCGGCTGTCAGTAGATCTGTTAATTGCAGACGTCTTTGTATAACCTTATATTTATGTAAAAAAGACACCTGCGTTCATGCGCATGGGTAACCAAACAAATGAATTGCCATTTGTAGAAATCATAAATTCAGCTATGCATTCGAAACTCATGATAGTTATTAATTTGTTCTTCCAGTCTGAATCAATAATAATAATTTAATTTTTATAAACGTGTTCTTAGCAAAATATGGTTAAAGACAAAAACATTTCGTTAAAAATTTTTATATGTTTGCTTGGAAATTCAAACAAGGTGTTAAGAAAACTTTAGCTGATCATTTTTCAGGTCTGCAATTTTCTGAGAGGGCGATAATTTTCCGATTCGGCAATCTCTGTCCTGAGCGCGTGTTATGTTTTTTTATATACATGTTTAACCTGTTGGGAGGAAATTAACACCCGCTTCTTTAATAGGCGTGGCTAAAATCTGAATATGTAGAAATTAACACATGGTCACTGTCCAGTCATGCCAGTGAAAGTGCTAATTTGTAATATTAGATTTACACGACTATATATACTTATCATTAATATAAGGTATAATATGCAATCGATCGCATGAAATCGCACAGGTACCTTATTCCTAAAACTAAACAGATCATTTTTATTGGTTTGTAATTTGTATATAGTAGTAAACGAGTACTATTTTTTGAAAAAGATAGTCGACGCATTTAACGCTTAGAGATGTTTGTAAAGTATAACGAAAACTGAACAAACAACCATAAGAAGAAAAACAACTTTTAAAAATTTATCAAACGACACCTCTTTTCATTAATTGTGTGTGTGTGAGTGGGGGGGAGTTGGGTTAAATTATATTGCTTTTGTTTGTTTGTTTGAATGGTGTTTTAACGCCACTTTCAGCAATTTTTCAGCTATTTCATGGCGTCCAGTTTTTATTGGGGGAGGAAGCCGGAGTACCCGGAGAGAACCCCCGACCTGCGGCAGGAAAACTGGCAATCCTTGTCAATTAAGATTGGAGTCGAGTACACCCTGCCTGCAGTGAGAATCGAACCCGCAATCTCAGTGTTGACAGACCACGTGATCAATAGTAGACGAGCCCCTGGGTTAAATTATAACATGTTATTAAATAATAGGGTATTATCAAAAAGAGACTTAGCCATTTGAGCCCTATCTCCTGTCTGCACGTGAATGACGAAGGACGCAAAGAGAAGATTAATGGCTTTAAAACCCAAGTGCCCATGTTAGAATTTGGTATTTTTATACTTTTACTTTTAATGGGCGGGATTGGAAAGACTATCAAAGTGTGACAAATTATATATTTCCTGTCAATATTCACAAGTATGTATGGGCACACACTCGAATTTCGGCGATGTTTCTTCATACAGCAATGTAAACAATGAACCTTAGGCTAAATTTCTTTAAAAATATTTAGTCCGAGAATCCTCTGCCGTCCAACGCTTTTTTTTCTTTTTAAAAAAAAAAGAAAAAAAAGCGTTGGACGGCAGAGGATTCTCGGACTAAAAAAATATCATGCATTTATTGCTCTAACCAAATGACTCCTAAAATACAGTGAGTTTGAAGGAAATTAACGTCTCTTAAACCCACAAACTTTCATCGAGTGTACTAGTATATAGAAGGAAAGTAAAGCCAAATATACCCCATACACACTAGACAACCAAAATCAACAATGAACTGGCGCAATGACTCTATTAAAATTGAATATGTCGACCATTCAATAGGTTATAAGCCTTACATGACCCCCCCCCCCCTCTTCATCGGGTCAAGAAATCTACGATTTACAGACACTGTTTACTTAAAACTATAAGCCAATGGTACATTTAAATAATTTGGTATGTTGCTTAATTAATATGCTTGACCCGGTAGTGCTTTTAATATTATTTATTTTACTGTATTTTGAGCTTTTTACCAAATAAAGACGAACAACATTCAAGCATGCATACAAAACAATGACGTTACAAATACAGTAAAATAAATAAGATTAAAAGCATTAAGTTCTAGGTCAAGGATATTTATCAATAAAGTTAAAAGCATACTATACAAAAGCACTTACTTATGCACAAGCTCAAGTTAATACAATTAATGCATTGTTTTAAGCAATTTTAACAGAAGATAACTAAAAATATTGGTTATTATATTTTCTTTAATTTTATTAATTCATTTGTTAATGAAGGATAATGCTAAAACTTTTTTAATAAGTATAAATTTAATTTATTTAGATTGGAGATTAGGATGGAAGATTTTGCATGGGAGTCGTACTTCAGCTGGTAAAGCAGTCCATTTTATGGGAGGGTGCTGGACGTTGAAGATGCTAATGACCTCATTAGGGAATTTTCTTACAGTTCTTCCACATCATTTGTAGTAACGCGAAGCAGTAGGAATTTTGGCATCTTTCCATTTGGTAATGAATTTGATTATGTACAGTGTTTTACCAGGAAAAGCGCCACCTAGACACACGAAACCAACACTGTTAAAATGTTGAAGATTAGAATCCATAAAATGAATAAGGTTCAAATTTATGTATGAATGTTTGTACTGCATTTAACTATGTATGTAGCTTCGCTTATGTTTCATATTGCATATTGCATATATTAATTTGTAGTCATGTAAATGCAAGTCTTATACATTTTTAATATTCATGGTAATTATGAGTAGAATTACTAATTAGCAGTAATTTGGTTAACAAGACACTCGATGAATGATGAATCGTTTGCTACTAAAATAATACACACTATACGGTGCTCTGTTTGTTTTAGTAAACTTATGTATGCATAAACAATTGAAATAAGTGAATTTAATGTATTCAGCATTAAATTCCTTTATCGAAGGAAGACTGACTAGTATAGTTGTTGGCTGTTGTTGCTTTCGCTCTAGTATTCCTTAAACACATGATTGGTGATTGGTTAAACCTGTCTTAAAATAGAAAAACCAAATCGAGGTTCGGTCTTTTTGAAAATCGTCTGCAAGGAGGTGACAGGAAAAATGTCGGTTTGGCAATCTAAATTTTTTAATCCTTATTAATCTTCCATTCAACAACACTTCTTTGGAAGAAAAATTTGTTTAATTATCTTCCAAACCCAGAAATCTCGAAAAATGTTATTTGGTTTCAGGATGGTTTAACAATTTCTTTAATTTTATCACATCTGGGATGCGAAGCATCCACGGGAAGCATCATGGAGCTCCCGACATTTTATCAATATCTTGTAATTCTAGTTTCATATTTCCCCTAAACAATAATAATAATAATGTTATGTTATGGACATATTAATACGAGTAAAGCATTTCTATTTAAATAAAAATAGAAATAAAGCCCTGCTTCCCTCCTATCACGGTCACAGCTTTTTTTTTTGACAGTAAACCAATTGATAAAAGTGGTAAACTTCTTGAATACGTGTCAAGAATCTGGATTAAAAATACTAAATGGTAGAACAATTGGAGATTTATTAGGAAAATACACTTTTGTGTTACATATAATGGATGTAGTGTTGTGGATTATATTATTGTTTCTAATGATATATTTTTGCTGATTTTACGGTCGGTACATGATTTCACTTCTTTATGAAACCATTGTATGTTAGTTGTTCATTGTTAACAAATTTTCATGTAAAGAGCAGCTTTCAAAATTCATTGGAACCACTTCCATGTAAATTTATATCGACAAAAGAATCGGTCTAACTGTATTCCCAGAATATAAATAGCATTGAAAGTAAACAAAAACTTGATACATTTATGACAACTAAATTTAATGACATTAATTTGTCTACCGATTCCTTAACCACAATTTTACAAGAAAATGCAAAAAAATCAGCTAAAATTGTTAAACCCCCTAGCAACATTAAAAAAAAATAAATAAATAAAATAAAAAAAAAATAAAAATAAAAAAATAATAATAATAAAATATAATAAAACTAGACACTGGTTCTCAGATTCATGTAAAGATCTCAGGAACACAGAAAAAATTATGAAAAACTTGTAAATAAATTTCCAAGAAAAGATTAATATAGGAAAAATTCTATTCATTTAGATCAAAATACAGACATCTTTGCAAATTTGAAGAAAAGTCATATAAAACAAAATTTGTTCTGAATTAAGTAACAACTGTGCTAAGATCCAAATGTATTTTGGAACATGATAAATAAACTTGAAAGGGAATCAGCTGGTCAAATTGAAGACACTGATATTCCAAAGGAAGAATTCATATCATTTTACAAAAAACTAAATAAAGCTGACACTGCATATAGTAATAAACAACAAAATATCACTCAGGAATTTGAGACCCTAAAATCAAATATTAACTTCTCAGTCTCAGGTGAGTCGAACAATGAAATCACCTGTGAGGAGATGATAAAAGCATCAGACCTCATCTCTAATGAAATGCTGAAGAATAGTACCACAGCATTAATTAAACCACTCTGTAAACTTTTTAAATTTTTTCACATGGTATCTTCCCTAAATCTTGGAATGAAAACTATTTAGTTTTATTACATAAAAAAGGTAATAGATTTGACCCTAATAATTATAGGGGAATATCTATCGGCTCAAACTTAGGAAAATTATTTAATAAGATTATATACAATCGACTTTTGGAATTTATGAATAATCACTTTCTAATAAGTAAGAACCAAATAGGATTTAAAGAGAAGTGCAGGACTTCTGATCACATTTTTACTATAAAAACTATCACAGATAACTATAAAATGAAAAATCAAAGTGTTTGCAGCCTTCACTGACCTAAGAAAAGCCTTTGACACAGTGTGGAGAATCGGTTTTTATTTATAAACTGCTAAAACATAACACTCCTAATGAAATATTTAAAATTATATACTCCATGTATACTGATACTATGTAAAAATTAAATTTTCAAATGATCTAAGTGAGCCATTTATATCTGAAAGAGGTGTTAAACAAGGTGATGTTTGGAGTCCTCTTCTCCTTAACTTTTTTATAGATGATATAACAAAAAAACTGGAAAACAACATATATTACCCAGTGGTCTTGGGTGGTATTAGAGTAAGCATTCTTCTTTATGCTGATGATATTGTACTAATATCTCAGAGTAAGGAAGGGTTGCAAAACTGTCTCGTTGCCATGCAGGAATACTGTTCAATATGGCTTTTACATGTAAATACTGATAAATCCAAAGTAGTAGTATTTAATTCGAATGGTAAAACCTTTTTAAACCAATTAAAATATAAAAATTTATATATCTAGAAACAGTATCTCAGTACTGTTATCTAGGCATTTTAATAAAATGTAATGGCAACTTCAATCTAGCTATTAACACATTGATGGAAAAAGCCAAAGAGCATATTTTGAAAATTAAAAAGCTAATTGGATTAAATAACCCTTGCAAATTATTAGAAAAACTCTTTGATACACTAATTTTACCCATTATCACATACTGCAGTTAAATATGGGGTATTTTCTCCAACTTTAAAGATACTGAACCATTTGAAAAATTACATCTTAATTTATAAAAGAAATTCTAGGTGTACATTGCAAAGCTACTAATGATGCATGTCGAGCTGAACTATGTCGACTTCCCTTAAAAAGTAAAATTCTGTACTCAAGCATCAAATATCTAGAATATATTATAGACTCTGAAAATTCTTTAGTAAAAACTAATTTTGAAAATTCTGTTCACTCAACCAATTGGTTTATCAAACTGAAAACAGTATTAAATAATTTAGGTTTTTCATGATTTAAGCTCACTTAAACAATACTTAAATCAAATAAAAATTAGATTAAATGATCAAAATCTCCAAAATCAAAATACACTTATAGACACATCTCCAAAACTAGAATTTTTTCAAAATTTTTGTTTTTAAATGGGATGCAGACCTCGCTATTTAGATATCTTAAAGAAAGCTAAAGACAGGGCTGCTCTTTGTAAAATGCGTTTCAGTGCTCATAATCTAATGATAGGAAAGGGAAGATACCAAAAACTAAATAGAAAAGATGGAAACTGTCTTGTTTGCAATGCAGGAAAAATTAAAATGAAGAACACTTTCTGTTGCATTGCAAACATTATAAGCTGATAAGAAGTACATTTCTTAAGAAAATCAAAAGTTTAATCCCAAATCTTTTAACAAATCCCCACGTCCTGATTATAGCTGAAATATTGCTTGCTGGACGTTAAACAACAAACAATCAATCAATCAATTTAACAAATCCCTATTATGCTTTTTGTTGAATAGCAAATCTGAATTTTGTCTAAAACTTACTGCTACAATTATTTTAGAATGCTTTGAATTAAGAAGAAGTTGTATCATATAAAACGTAATTTTAATTGGTTATATCATCTGTATACTATATAATATAATATAATAATAAATACAATTAATGTAAAGAATTGTATTACATTTGTATAACACACTTTGTATTGATCCTTTAAATTGTTGTGCCTTAACATGTACTGTACCATGAGACTGAGTTTGTGCTAGTAAATATTTGTATTCGTATTTGTATTTTGTCCACATTTTCTTTTAACATATATTATTGTTCTCTATTCACAGGAATGAATACACCTTAATTTTCTGCAACCATTTATGTTAATAAAGGCACCAGTCATACCGGACCCACCTTAACTAAGACTGGTTACAAAATTTATTGAACTACCGGCATCAGTTTTATTTTACATTTCTTTTATGGTAACCGTTGTTTTTGCAACAATTTATGATATGGCCAGTTAAAATAAATGAATTACATGTATCTCCGGCAATTTTTATTATCAAAATAATTTAACATCTTATTTCTTGGCACACGCCAGCTGGGCGTCCATAGTTCTGCGTTTTAGAGGCCCAGACTTGATCCAACACGCAGTGGGCACCGGACTACCTGTTTAATTCAAAGACTAATTTCACATTGGTATGGCAACACATTCCTCCATGGAAATAATTGTCAACTGAAGATATAAAATCTCTTGGAATGCAGAAATCCAATGTTTTTTCAAAAATTATATTAGAATCCCTTCATGTAACTAAATTTTAACTGTTTACACATAATTTACACTTTATATCTTTATAAACGTTTGTTGCTTTTAATTCTAGTATATACATGCATATTAGCAAAACACTACAGATTCCGAATGCTATACAAGTATGGCAGGTCAAACATCTTGTAATATATTTTGCTAAATCGTTAATGAAATTGGTACTTCGCTTCCTTTTCTCGAATATTTTCAGGTATTGGGTCAGCTTGGAGCTTGTGAATTTAGGAGCCTTGCAAGGAAACACAAGTTCTGCCTTGTTTGCTTATACATCATAAGGAATGCATTAACTCAATGGTTATATTGGAACCTTTATTAAATTGGAAGACCCTCCAAAAATTTATTATGATAAATATTGGGCGGAAAGATCTTGGTAATGTATTGGTTAGAATGCAATTCTGGATGTTATTATTCTCTGGTCGCTGGAAATTTTTAAATAATTTGACAAATTGTGTTCGTGTTATTGACCAAAAAATGTTACATAAACAAATATTTAGACAAATCTACATGCTGCAATTATTTAGATTACTATGGCATATACATACTAAAAATTCGTATTAAATTGGAAGACCCTCCAAAAATTTATTATGATAAATATTGGGCGGAATGATCTTGGTAATGTATTGGTTAGAATGCAATTCTGTACGTTATTATGCTCTGGTCGCTGGAAATTTTTACATAAACAAATATTTAGACAAATCTACATGCTGCAATTATTTAGTTGACTATGACATATGCTTACTAAAAATTCTTAATTGTATATCTGTTTTGCAAATATTTAGCTAAATTTATATACTAGAGCAAGTTTTCCCACCGTAGGTCGGGATGCTCTCCGGCTTTCTCCCCCAATAAAAAACTGAACGCCATGATATAGTTGAAAAATTGCTGTAAGTGGCGTTCAACAACATTCAAACCAACAACACAAGTATACTAGAAGTTCTGAATTTGTATATACATTCAAGCACAGACATTCATGTGCTATTTCAATTTGTTATTCACATTTATATTGATGTAGATATGCCATATATATACTAGAAATATATTATATTGAATATAACAGTGCTATTTGAATTTCAATTTGTTATTTATATATATAAATATGCCATATATATACTAGAAATACATTATATTATATATTAGTTATATATCAGTTATATATTAGTTATAGATATATATTTAACAGTATTGGCACAGCTGTGCAGTTCAAACCCCCCCCCATTCTGTGGCGGTTGCCTGAAACGACACATGACGAGCATCTGTCGTTTCAGTCAATTTGGCAGATTTTTCACTGCACTGGCCCCCCTTTTTATTAACTGTCAACTAGCAAATATCTAAATTCTGGAGTAACCTCTGTTTCCCAGGGTTGCTCATCCCCCATATATATCAGTTGCTAATTCATTTATGGTCTGCCATCAAGTTGCGGCGACCAATATATAGACTTGAACTTTAATCTTATCTTATATTTCAAATATATATATTTATTTATTTATCTATTTATTTATTTATTTATATATATATATTATTTTACTTGTATAATAAAGCTGTGGCCAAATACTGCCAATCTAGATCTTTGTTTTTATTCAGCATTCTCTGAGATAAGTGAATTTAATGTATTCAGCATTAAATTCCTTTATCGAAGGAAGACTGACTAGTATAGTTGTTGGCTGTTGTTGCTTTCGCTCTAGTATTCCTTAAACACATGATTGGTGATTGGTTAAACCTGTCTTAAAATAGAAAAACCAAATCGAGGTTCGGTCTTTTTGAAAATCGTCTGCAAGGAGGTGACAGGAAAAATGTCGGTTTGGCAATCTAAATTTTTTAAACCCTCCCACCCACCTCCATTACATAAACGCACAACGTTAATACATTTTGTAATATATTTTGCTAATCATCTTGTTAATGAAATTGGTACTTCGCTTCCTTTTCTTGAATATTTTCAGGTATTGGGACAGCTTGGAGCTTGAGGATTGAGGAGCCTTGCAAGGAAAAAGCACAGTCTTGTTATCGCCGTGGAGTGTGAGAAGAGTGCAAATGGTGGTTTCGGACAATAAGGCAGATTTTTCACTGCACTGGCCCCCCTTTTTATTAACTGTCAACTAGCAAATATCTAAATTCTGGAGTAACCTCTGTTTCCCAGGGTTGCTCATCCCCCATATATATCAGTTGCTAATTCATTTATGGTCTGCCATCAAGTTGCGGCGACCAATATATAGACTTGAACTTTAATCTTATCTTATATTTCAAATATATATATTTATTTATTTATCTATTTATTTATTTATTTATATATATATATTATTGTACTTGTATAATAAAGCTGTGGCCAAATACTGCCAATCTAGATCTTTGTTTTTATTCAGCATTCTCTGAGATAATGTTTACACATAAATGTAGATTCAACAGGTCGACTTTGGTTTACTAATAGACCTCTGACACGAAGTATTTGTATTATTGTAATAGAACTAACAAATAAACATTATTTCCAGAAAAGGTAGGCGTAAAAATGTAGTTATCGTTCAAACTGGCGAAATTGCAGCCCAGTTAAAATTCTGGTTTAAAACCCACCAGATCTTTGTAGCGAAATATCTAACATTATGATAAGAAACATTTTAAAACAAGGACGTAGATAGTTTGGACTCGAACTGACTGAAAATGAAACAAATAAAAAAAAACAGCAAAAGCAATACGCTTATCCTCTACCGAAATACGACTGTCCACTTAAGCAATAAAAAATGAAAATACAGCATCAGCAATACGCATGTTCCTTACAACAATACGACTGTCTCCTACAAGTAAAAAAATTATAGCAGAAATACGCCTGCCCTTACAAATAAAAAAAACAGCAGCAGCAATACGCTTATCCTCTACAGCAATACGACTGTCCACTTAAGCAATAACAAATGAAAATACAGCATCAGCAATACGCCTGTCCTCTACAAGTAAAAAGTAAAAAAAAATGTAGCAGAAATACGCCTGCCCTTACAAATGAAAAAACAACAGCAGCAACATGCTTATCCTCTACTGCAATACGACTGCTCTTAAAAATAAAAAAACTACTGTCCCTTACAAATGAAAAAAACAGCAGCAGCAGCACTACTACTGTCCGCTAAAGAAATACGACTGTCTCCTACAGCAATACGACTGTTTCTTACAGCAATACGACGGTCCGTTACAATTGAAAAAACGCAGCAGCAATAGGACTGTCTACATAAATAAAAAAACAGCAGCATCATTACGACTGTCCCCCTACAAAAATACGGCTGTCCCCTTAAGCAATGTGACAGTCCCATGCAAATAAAAAAACAGCAGCAAAAATACGCCTGCCCTTACAAATAAAAAAACAGCTGCAGCAATACACTTATCCCCATACAGCAATATATGACTGTCCCTTATAAATGAAAACACGCAGCAGCAATAAGACTGTCCATTAAAGAAATGCAACTGTCCACTACAGTAATACACCTGTTCTTTACAAAAAAGCAGCAGCAGCAATACATCTGTCCCATACAGCAATACGAAGGTCACTTACAAATGAAAAAACACAGCAGCAGCATAACGTTTGCTCTACAGCAATACACCTGTCTCCTACAGCAATACATCTGTCCCCTATAGCAATACATCTGTCCCCTACAGCAATAAATCTGTCCCCTACAGCAATACGAAGGTCACTTACAAATGAAAAAAAAACAGCAGTAGCATTACGTCTGTCTCCTACAGCAATACATCTGTCTCCTACAGCAATACATCCGTCTCCTACAGCAATGCATCTGTCTCCTACAGCAAAACATCTGTCCCCTACAGCAATGCATCTGTCCCCTACAGCAATACATCTGTCTCCTAAAGCAATGCATCTGTCTCCTACAGCAATACATATGTCCCCTACAGCAATACATCTGTCCCCTACAGCAATGCATCTGTCTCATACAGCAATACATATGTCCCCTACAGCAATACATCTGTCCCCTACAGCAATACATCTGTCTCTTACAGCAATACATCTGTCCCCTACAGCAATACATCTGTCCCCTACAGCAATACATCTGTCTCCTACAGCAATACATCTGTCTCCTACAGCAATACATCTGTCTCCTACAGCAATACATCTGTTCCCTACAGCAATACATCTGTCCCTTACAGCAATGCATCTGTCTCCTACAGCAATACAACTGTCCCCTACAGCAATACATCTGTTCCCTACAGCAATACATCTGTCTCCTACAGCAATACATCTGTTCCCTACAGCAATACATCTGTCTCTTACAGCAATGCATCTGTCTCTTACAGCAATACATCTGTCTCTTACAGCAATACATCTGTCCCCTACAGCAATACATCTGTCCCTTACAGCAATACGAAGGTCACTTACAAATGAAAAAACACAGCAGCAGCATAACGTTTGTCTCCTACAGCAATACATCTGTCTCCTACAGCAATACATCTGTCCCTTACAGCAATGCATCTGTCCACTAAAGCAATACGAAGGTCACTTACAAATGAAAAAAAACAGCAGCAGCATAACGTTTGTCTCCTACAGCAATACATCTGTCCCTTACAGCAATACATCTGTCCCTTACAGCAATACATCTGTTCCCTACAGCAATACATCTGTCTCTTACAGCAATGCATCTGTCTCTTACAGCAATACATCTGTCTCTTACAGCAATACATCTGTCCCCTACAGCAATACATCTGTCCCTTACAGCAATACGAAGGTCACTTACAAATGAAAAAACACAGCAGCAGCATAACGTTTGTCTCCTACAGCAATACATCTGTCTCCTACAGCAATACATCTGTCTCCTACAGCAATACATCTGTCTCCTACAGCAATGCATCTGTCCCCTACAGCAATACATCTGTCCCTTACAGCAATACGAAGGTCACTTACAAATGAAAAAACACAGCAGCAGCATAACGTTTGTCTCCTACAGCAATACATCTGTCTCCTACAGCAATACATCTGTCTCCTACAGCAATACATCTGTCCCTTACAGCAATGCATCTGTCCACTAAAGCAATACGAAGGTCACTTACAAATGAAAAAAAAACAGCAGCAGCATAACGTTTGTCTCCTACAGCAATACATCTGTCCCTTACAGCAATACATCTGTCTCTTACAGCAATACATCTGTCCCCTACAGCAATACATCTGTCCCCTACAGCAATGCATCTGTCCCCTACAACAATACATCTGTCCCTTACAGCAATACGAAGGTCACTTACAAATGAAAAAACACAGCAGCAGCATAACGTTTGTCTCCTACAGCAATACATCTGTCTCCTACAGCAATACATCTGTCTCCTACAGCAATACATCTGTCCCTTACAGCATACATCTGTCTCCTACAGCAATACATCTGTCCCCTACAGCAATACATCTGTCCCCTACAGCAATACATCTGTCTCCTACAGCAATACATCTGTCCCCTACAGCAATACATCTGTCTCCTACAGCAATACATCTGTCTCCTACAGCAATACATCTGCCCTCTACAGCAATACATCTGTCCCCTACAGCAATATATCTGTCTCTTACAGCTATACATCTGTCCCCTACAGCAATACAAAAGACACTTACAAATGAAAAAAAAAAACAGCAGCAGCATAACGTTTGTCTCCTACAACAATACATCTGTCCCCCACAGCAATACGAAGGTCACTTACACATGAAAAAACACAGCAGCAGCATAACGTTTGTCTCCTACAGCAATACATCTGTCTCCTACAGCAATACATCTGTTCCCTACAGCAATACATCTGTCCCCTACAGCAATTCATCTGTCCCCTACAGCAATACATCTGTCTCCTACAGCAATACATCTGTCTCGTACAGCAATACATCTGTCTCCTACAGCAATACAACTGTCCCCTACAGCAATACATCTGTCCCCTACAGCAATACATCTGTCTCCTACAGCAATACAACTGTCTAATACAGCAAGACATCTGTCCGTTACAGCAATGCATCTGTCCCCTACAGCAATACGTCTGTCTCTACAGCAATACATCTGTCCCCTACAGCAATACATCTGTCTCCTACAGCAATACATCTGTCCGTTACAGCAATGCATCTATCACCTACAGCAATACATCTGTCCGTTACAGCAATGCATCTATCACCTACAGCAATACGAATGTCACTTACACATGAAAAAACACAGCAGCAGCATAACGTTTGTCTCCTACAGTAATACATCTGTCCCCTACAGCAATAAATCTGTCCCTTACAGTATTACATCTGTCCCTTACAGCAATACATCTGTCTCCTACAGCAATACATCTGTCTCCTACAGCAATACATCTGTCCCCTACAGCAATACATCTGTCCCCTACAGCAATACATCTGTCCCTTACAGCAATACATCTGTCCCTTACAGCAATACATCTGTCTCCTACAGCAATACATCTGTCTCCTACAGCAATACATCTGTCTGCTACAGCAATACATCTGTCTGCTACAGCAATACATCTGTCTCTTACAGCAATACATCTGTCTCTTACAGCAATACATCTGTCCCCACAGCAATACATCTGTCTCCTACAGCAATACATCTGTCTCCTACAGCAATACATCTGTCTCCTACAGCAATACATCTGTCTCCTACAGCAATACATCTGTCCCCTACAGCAATACATCTGTCTCTTACAGCAATACATCTGTCTCCTACAGCCATACATCTGTCCCTTACAGCAATACATCTGTCTCCTACAGCAATACATCTGTCTCTTACAGCAATACATCTGTCTCTTACAGCAATACATCTGTCTCTTACAGCAATACATCTGTCTCTTACAGCAATACATCTGTCTCTTACAGCAATACATCTGTCTCTTACAGCAATACATCTGTCTCTTACAGCAATACGTCTGTCTCTTACAGCAATACGTCTGTCTCTTACAGCAATACATCTGTCTCTTACAGCAATACATCTGTCTCTTACAGCAATACATCTGTCTCCTACAGCAATACGACTGTTTCTTACAGCAATACGACGGTCCGTTACAATTGAAAAAACGCAGCAGCAATAGGACTGTCTACATAAATAAAAAAACAGCAGCAGCATTACGACTGTCCCCCTACAAAAATACGGCTGTCCCCTAAAGCAATGTGACAGTCCCATGCAAATAAAAAAACAGCAGCAAAAATACGCCTGCCCTTACAAATAAAAAAACAGCTGCAGCAATACACTTATCCCCATACAGCAATATATGACTGTCCCTTATAAATGAAAACACGCAGCAGCAATAAGACTGTCCATTAAAGAAATGTAACTGTCCACTACAGTAATACACCTGTTCTTTACAAAAAAGCAGCAGCAGCAATACATCTGTCCCCCACAGCAATACGAAGGTCACTTACAAATGAAAAAACACAGCAGCAGCATAACGTTTGCTCTACAGCAATACACCTGTCCCCTATAGCAATACATCTGTCCCCTACAGCAATAAATCTGTCCCCTACAGCAATACGAAGGTCACTTACAAATGAAAAAAAAACAGCAGTAGCATTACGTCTGTCTCCTACAGCAATACATCTGTCTCCTACAGCAATACATCCGTCTCCTACAGCAATACATCTGTCTCCTACAGCAAAACATCTGTCCCCTACAGCAACGCATCTGTCCCCTACAGCAATACATCTGTCTCCTACAGCAATGCATCTGTCTCCTACAGCAATACATATGTCCCCTACAGCAATACATCTGTCCCCTACAGCAATGCATCTGTCTCATACAGCAATAAATATGTCCCCTACAGCAATACATCTGTCCCCTACAGCAATACATCTGTCTCCTACAGCAATGCATCTGTCTCCTACAGCAATACATATGTCTCCTACAGCAATACATCTGTCCCTTACAGCAATACATCTGTCCCCTACAGCAATATATCTGCCTCCTACAGCAATACATCTGTCCCCTACAGCAATACATCTGTCTCCTACAGCAATGCATCTGTCTCCTACAGCAATACATATGTCTCCTACAGCAATACATCTGTCCCCTACAGCAATACATCTGTCCCCTACAGCAATACATCTGTCTCCTACAGCAATGCATCTGTCTCCTACAGCAATACATCTGTCTCTTACAGCAATACATCTGTCCCCTACAGCAATACATCTGTATCTTAAAGCAATACGAAGGTCACTTACAAATGAAAAAATACAGCAGCAGCATAACGTTTGTCTCCTACAGCAATACACCTGTCCCCTATAGCAATACATCTGTCCCCTACAGCAATAAATCTGTCCCCTACAGCAATACGAAGGTCACTTACAAATGAAAAAAAACAGCAGTAGCATTACGTCTGTCTCCTACAGCAATACATCTGTCTCCTACAGCAATACATCCGTCTCCTACAGCAATACATCTGTCTCCTACAGCAAAACATCTGTCCCCTACAGCAATGCATCTGTCCCCTACAGCAATACATCTGTCTCCTACAGCAATGCATCTGTCTCCTACAGCAATACATATGTCCCCTACAGCAATACATCTGTCCCCTACAGCAATGCATCTGTCTCATACAGCAATAAATATGTCTCCTACAACAATACAACTGTCCCCCACAGCAATACAATGGTCACTTACACATGAAAAAACACAGCAGCAGCATAACGTTTGTCTCCTACAGCAATACATCTGTCTCCTACAGCAATACATCTGTCCCTTACAGCAATACATCTGTCTCCTACAGCAATACATCTGTCTCCTACAGCAATACATCTGTTCCCTACAGCAATACATCTGTCCCCCACAGCAATACGAAGGTCATTTACAAATGAAAAAACACAGCAGCAGCATAACGTTTGTCTCCTACAGCAATACATCTGTCCCCTACAGCAATACATCTGTCTCCTACAGCAATACATCTGTTCCCTACAGCAATACATCTGTCCCCCACAGCAATACGAAGGTCATTTACAAATGAAAAAACACAGCAGCAGCATAACGTTTGTCTCCTACAGCAATACATCTGTCCCCCACAGCAATACATCTGTCCCTTACAGCAATTCATCTGTCCCCTACAGCAATACATCTGTCTCCTACAGCAATACAACTGTCTCCTACAGCAATACATCTGTCTCGTACAGCAATACATCTGTCTCCTACAGCAATACAACTGTCCCCTACAGCAATACATCTGTCCCCTACAGCAATACATCTGTCTCCTACAGCAATTCAACTGTCTAATACAGCAAGACATCTGTCCGTTACAGCAATGCATCTGTCCCCTACAGCAATACGTCTGTCTCTACAGCAATACATCTGTCCCCTACAGCAATACATCTGTCTCCTACAGCAATAAATCTGTCCGTTACAGCAATGCATCTATCACCTACAGCAATAAGAATGTCACTTACACATGAAAAAACACAGCAGCAGCATAACGTTTGTCTCCTACAGTAATACATCTGTCCCCTACAGCAATACATCTGTCCCTTACAGCAATACATCTGTCCCTTACAGCAATACATCTGTCTCCTACAGCAATACATCTGTCTCCTACAGCAATACATCTGTCCCCTACAGCAATACATCTGTCCCCTACAGCAATACATCTGTCCCTTACAGAAATACATCTGTCCCTTACAGCAATACATCTGTCTCCTACAGCAATACATCTGTCTCCTACAGCAATACATCTGTCTGCTACAGCAATACATCTGTCTGCTACAGCAATACATCTGTCTCTTACAGCAATACATCTGTCTCTTACAGCAATACATCTGTCCCCACAGCAATACATCTGTCTCCTACAGCAATACATCTGTCTCCTACAGCAATACATCTGTCTCCTACAGCAATACATCTGTCTCCTACAGCAATACATCTGTCTCCTACAGCAATACATCTGTCTCCTACAGCAATACATCTGTCCCCTACAGCAATACATCTGTCTCTTACAGCAATACATCTGTCTCCTACAGCCATACATCTGTCCCTTACAGCAATACATCTGTCTCTTACAGCAATACATCTGTCTCTTACAGCAATACATCTGTCTCTTACAGCAATACATCTGTCTCTTACAGCAATACATCTGTCTCTTACAGCAATACATCTGTCTCTTACAGCAATACATCTGTCTCTTACAGCAATACATCTGTCTCTTACAGCAATACGTCTGTCTCTTACAGCAATACGTCTGTCTCTTACAGCAATACATCTGTCTCTTACAGCAATACCTCTGTCTCTTACAGCAATACATCTGTCTCCTACAGCAATACGACTGTTTCTTACAGCAATACGACGGTCCGTTACAATTGAAAAAACGCAGCAGCAATAGGACTGTCTACATAAATAAAAAAACAGCAGCAGCATTACGACTGTCCCCCTACAAAAATACGGCTGTCCCCTAAAGCAATGTGACAGTCCCATGCAAATAAAAAAACAGCAGCAAAAATACGCCTGCCCTTACAAATAAAAAAACAGCTGCAGCAATACACTTATCCCCATACAGCAATATATGACTGTCCCTTATAAATGAAAACACGCAGCAGCAATAATACTGTCCATTAAAGAAATGCAACTGTCCACTACAGTAATACACCTGTTCTTTACAAAAAAGCAGCAGCAGCAATACATCTGTCCCCCACAGCAATACGAAGGTCACTTACAAATGAAAAAACACAGCAGCAGCATAACGTTTGTCTCCTACAGTAATACATCTGTCCCCTACAGCAATACATATGTCCCCCACAGCAATACGAAGGTCATTTACAAATGAAAAAACACAGCAGCAGCATAACGTTTGCTCTACAGCAATACACCTGTGCCCTATAGCAATACATCTGTCCCCTACAGCAATAAATCTGTCCCCTACAGCAATACGAAGGTCACTTACAAATGAAAAAAAACAGCAGTAGCATTACGTCTGTCTCCTACAGCAATACATCTGTCTCCTACAGCAATACATCCGTCTCCTACAGCAATACATCTGTCTCCTACAGCAAAACATCTGTCCCCTACAGCAATGCATCTGTCCCCTACAGCAATACATCTGTCTCCTACAGCAATGCATCTGTCTCCTACAGCAATACATATGTCCCCTACAGCAATACATCTGTCCCCTACAGCAATGCATCTGTCTCATACAGCAATAAATATGTCCCCTACAGCAATACATCTGTCCCCTACAGCAATACATCTGTCTCCTACAGCAATGCATCTGTCTCCTACAGCAATACATATGTCTCCTACAGCAATACATCTGTCCCTTACAGCAATACATCTGTCCCCTACAGCAATACATCTGCCTCCTACAGCAATACATCTGTCCCCTACAACAATACATCTGTCTCCTACAGCAATGCATCTGTCTCCTACAGCAATACATATGTCTCCTACAGCAATACATCTGTCCCCTACAGCAATACATCTGTCCCCTACAGCAATACATCTGTCTCCTACAGCAATACATCTGTCTCCTACAGCAATACATCTGTCTCTTACAGCAATACATCTGTCCCCTACAGCAATACATCTGTCCCTTACAGCAATACGAAGGTCACTTACAAATGAAAAAACACAGCAGCAGCATAACGTTTGTCTCCTACAGCAATACACCTGTCCCCTATAGCAATACATCTGTCCCCTACAGCAATAAATCTGTCCCCTACAGCAATACGAAGGTCACTTACAAATGAAAAAAAACAGCAGTAGCATTACGTCTGTCTCCTACAGCAATACATCTGTCTCCTACAGCAATACATCCGTCTCCTACAGCAATACATCTGTCTCCTACAGCAAAACATCTGTCCCCTACAGCAATGCATCTGTCCCCTACAGCAATACATCTGTCTCCTACAGCAATGCATCTGTCTCCTACAGCAATACATATGTCCCCTACAGCAATACATCTGTCCCCTACAGCAATGCATCTGTCTCATACAGCAATAAATATGTCCCCTACAGCAATACATCTGTCCCCTACAGCAATACATCTGTCTCCTACAGCAATGCATCTGTCTCCTACAGCAATACATATGTCTCCTACAGCAATACATCTGTCCCTTACAGCAATACATCTGTCCCCTACAGCAATACATCTGCCTCCTACAGCAATACATCTGTCCCCTACAGCAATACATCTGTCTCCTACAGCAATGCATCTGTCTCCTACAGCAATGCATCTGTCTCTTACAGCAATACATCTGTCTCCTACAGCAATACATCTGTCCCCTACAGCAATACATCTGTCTCCTACAGCAATACATCTGTCTCCTACAGCAATACATCTGTCTCCTACAGCAATACATCTGTCTCCTACAGCAATACATCTGTCCCTTACAGCAATGCATCTGTCCACTAAAGCAATACGAAGGTCACTTACAAATGAAAAAACACAGCAGCAGCATAACGTTTGTCTCCTACAGCAATACATCTGTCTCCTACAGCAATACATCGGTCCCCTACAGCAATACATCTGTCCCTTACAGCATACATCTGTCTCTTACAGCAATACATCTGTCTCCTACAGCAATACATCTGTCTCCTACAGCAATACATCTGTCCCCTACAGCAATACATCTGTCCCCTACAGCAATACATCTGTCCCTTACAGCAATACATCTGTCCCTTACAGCAATACATCTGTCCCCTACAGCAATACATCGGTCCCCTACAGCAATACATCTGTCCCTTACAGCATACATCTGTCTCCTACAGCAATACATCTGTCTCCTACAGCAATACATCTGTCCCCTACAGCAATACATCTGTCTCCTACAGCAATACATCTGTCTCCTACAGCAATACATCTGCCCTCTACAGCAATACATCTGTCCCCTACAGCAATACATCTGTCTCTTACAGCAATACATCTGTCCCCTACAGCAATACAAAGGACACTTACAAATGAAAAAAAAACAGCAGCAGCATAACGTTTGTCTCCTACAACAATACATCTGTCCCCCACAGCAATACAATGGTCACTTACACATGAAAAAACACAGCAGCAGCATAACGTTTGTCTCCTACAGCAATACATCTGTCTCCTACAGCAATACAACTGTCTCCTACAGCAATACATCTGTCTCGTACAGCAATACATCTGTCTCCTACAGCAATACAACTGTCCCCTACAGCAATACATCTGTCCCCTACAGCAATACATCTGTCTCCTACAGCAATACAACTGTCTAATACAGCAAGACATCTGTCCGTTACAGCAATGCATCTGTCCCCTACAGCAATACGTCTGTCTCTACAGCAATACATCTGTCCCCTACAGCAATACATCTGTCTCCTACAGCAATACATCTGTCCGTTACAGCAATGCATCTATCACCTACAGCAATAAGAATGTCACTTACACATGAAAAAACACAGCAGCAGCATAACGTTTGTCTCCTACAGTAATACATCTGTCCCCTACAGCAATACATCTGTCCCTTACAGCAATACATCTGTCCCTTACAGCAATACATCTGTCTCCTACAGCAATACATCTGTCTCCTACAGCAATACATCTGTCCCCTACAGCAATACATCTGTCCCTTACAGCAATACATCTGTCCCTTACAGCAATACATCTGTCTCCTTCAGCAATACATCTGTCTCCTACAGCAATACATCTGTCTGCTACAGCAATACATCTGTCTCTTACAGCAATACATCTGTCTCTTACAGCAATACATCTGTCCCCACAGCAATACATCTGTCTCCTACAGCAATACATCTGTCTCCTACAGCAATACATCTGTCTCCTACAGCAATACATCTGTCTCCTACAGCAATACATCTGTCTCCTACAGCAATACATCTGTCTCCTACAGCAATACATCTGTCCCCTACAGCAATACATCTGTCTCTTACAGCAATACATCTGTCTCCTACAGCCATACATCTGTCCCTTACAGCAATACATCTGTCTCTTACAGCAATACATCTGTCTCTTACAGCAATACATCTGTCTCTTACAGCAATACATCTGTCTCTTACAGCAATACATCTGTCTCTTACAGCAATACATCTGTCTCTTACAGCAATACATCTGTCTCTTACAGCAATACGTCTGTCTCTTACAGCAATACGTCTGTCTCTTACAGCAATACATCTGTCTCTTACAGCAATACATCTGTCTCTTACAGCAATACATCTGTCTCCTACAGCAATACGACTGTTTCTTACAGCAATACGACGGTCCGTTACAATTGAAAAAACGCAGCAGCAATAGGACTGTCTACATAAATAAAAAAACAGCAGCAGCATTACGACTGTCCCCCTACAAAAATACGGCTGTCCCCTAAAGCAATGTGACAGTCCCATGCAAATAAAAAAACAGCAGCAAAAATACGCCTGCCCTTACAAATAAAAAAACAGCTGCAGCAATACACTTATCCCCATACAGCAATATATGACTGTCCCTTATAAATGAAAACACGCAGCAGCAATAAGACTGTCCATTAAAGAAATGCAACTGTCCACTACAGTAATACACCTGTTCTTTACAAAAAAGCAGCAGCAGCAATACATCTGTCCCATACAGCAATACGAAGGTCACTTACAAATGAAAAAACACAGCAGCAGCATAACGCTTGTCTCCTACAGTAATACATCTGTCTCCTACAGCAATACATCCGTCTCCTACAGCAATACATCTGTCCCCTACAGCAATAAATCTGTCCCCTACAGCAATACGAAGGTCACTTACAAATGAAAAAAAAACAGCAGTAGCATTACGTCTGTCTCCTACAGCAATACATCTGTCTCCTACAGCAATACATCCGTCTCCTACAGCAATGCATCTGTCTCCTACAGCAAAACATCTGTCCCCTACAGCAATGCATCTGTCCCCTACAGCAATACATCTGTCTCCTAAAGCAATGCATCTGTCTCCTACAGCAATACATATGTCCCCTACAGCAATACATCTGTCCCCTACAGCAATGCATCTGTCTCATACAGCAATACATATGTCCCCTACAGCAATACATCTGTCCCCTACAGCAATACATCTGTCTCCTACAGCAATGCATCTGTCTCCTACAGCAATACATCTGTCTCCTACAGCAATGCATCTGTCTCCTACAGCAATACATATGTCTCCTACAGCAATACATCTGTCCCCTACAGCAATACATCTGTCCCCTACAGCAATACATCTGTCTCCTACAGCAATACATCTGTCTCCTACAGCAATACATCTGTCTCCTACAGCAATACATCTGTCTCCTACAGCAATACATCTGTCTCCTACAGCAATACATCTGTCTCCTACAGCAATACATCTGTCTCCTACAGCAATACATCTGTCTCCTACAGCAATACATCTGTCTCTTACAGCAATACATCTGTCCCTTACAGCAATGCATCTGTCCACTAAAGCAATACACTTATCCCCATACAGCAATATATGACTGTCCCTTATAAATGAAAACACGCAGCAGCAATAAGACTGTCCATTAAAGAAATGCAACTGTCCACTACAGTAATACACCTGTTCTTTACAAAAAAGCAGCAGCAGCAATACATCTGTCCCCTACAGCAATACGAAGGTCACTTACAAATGAAAAAACACAGCAGCAGCATAACGTTTGCTCTACAGCAATACACCTGTCCCCTATAGCAATACATCTGTCCCCACAGCAATACGAAGGTCACTTACAAATGAAAAAAAACAGCAGTAGCATTACGTCTGTCTCCTACAGCAATACATCTGTCTCCTACAGCAATACATCCGTCTCCTACAGCAATACATCTGTCTCCTACAGCAAAACATCTGTCCCCTACAGCAATGCATCTGTCCCCTACAGCAATACATCTGTCTCCTACAGCAATGCATCTGTCTCCTACAGCAATACATATGTCCCCTACAGCAATACATCTGTCCCCTACAGCAATGCATCTGTCTCATACAGCAATAAATATGTCCCCTACAGCAATACATCTGTCCCCTACAGCAATACATCTGTCTCCTACAGCAATGCATCTGTCTCCTACAGCAATGCATATGTCTCCTACAGCAATACATCTGTCCCTTACAGCAATACATCTGTCCCCTACAGCAATACATCTGCCTCCTACAGCAATACATCTGTCCCCTACAGCAATACATCTGTCTCCTACAGCAATGCATCTGTCTCCTACAGCAATACATATGTCTCCTACAGCAATACATCTGTCCCCTACAGCAATACATCTGTCCCCTACAGCAATACATCTGTCTCCTACAGCAATACATCTGTCTCCTACAGCAATACATCTGTCTCCTACAGCAATACATCTGTCTCCTACAGCAATACATCTGTCTCCTACAGCAATACATCTGTCTCCTACAGCAATACATCTGTCTCTTACAGCAATACATCTGTCCCTTACAGCAATGCATCTGTCCACTAAAGCAATACGAAGGTCACTTACAAATGAAAAAACACAGCAGCAGCATAACGTTTGTCTCCTAGACAGCAATACATATGTCTCCTATAGCAATACATCGGTCCCCTACAGCAATACATCGGTCCCCTACAGCAATACATCTGTCCCTTACAGCATACATCTGTCTCCTACAGCAATACATCTGTCCCCTACAGCAATACATCTGTCCCCTACAGCAATACATCTGTCTCCTACAGCAATACATCTGTCCCCTACAGCAATACATCTGTCTCCTACAGCAATACATCTGTCTCCTACAGCAATACATCTGCCCTCTACAGCAATACATCTGTCCCTTACAGCATACATCTGTCTCTTACAGCAATACATCTTTCCCCTACAGCAATACATCTGTCTCTTACAGCAATACATCTGTCCCCTACAGCAATACAAAGGACACTTACAAATGAAAAAAAAACAGCAGCAGCATAACGTGTGTCTCCTACAACAATACATCTGTCCCCCACAGCAATACGAAGGTCACTTACACATGAAAAAACACAGCAGCAGCATAACGTTTGTCTCCTACAGCAATACATCTGTCTCCTACAGCAATACATCTGTTCCCTACAGCAATACATCTGTCCCCCACAGCAATACGAAGGTCATTTACACATGAAAAAACACAGCAGCAGCATAACGTTTGTCTCCTACAACAATACATCTGTCCCCCACAGCAATACGAAGGTCACTTACACATGAAAAAACACAGCAGCAGCATAACGTTTGTCTCCTACAGCAATACATCTGTCCCCTACAGCAATACATCTGTCCCCCACAGCAATACATCTGTCTCCTACAGCAATACATCTGTCCCCTACAGCAATTCATCTGTCCCCTACAGCAATACATCTGTCTCCTACAGCAATACAACTGTCTCCTACAGCAATACATCTGTCTCGTACAGCAATACATCTGTCTCCTACAGCAATACAACTGTCCCCTACAGCAATACATCTGTCCCCTACAGCAATACATCTGTCTCCTACAGCAATACAACTGTCTAATACAGCAAGACATCTGTCCGTTACAGCAATGCATCTGTCCCCTACAGCAATACGTCTGTCCCCTACAGCAATACATCTGTCCCCTACAGCAATACATCTGTCTCCTACAGCAATACATCTGTCCGTTACAGCAATGCATCTATCACCTACAGCAATACGAATGTCACTTACACATGAAAAAACACAGCAGCATAACGTTTGTCTCCTACAGTAATACATCTGTCCCCTACAGCAATACATCTGTCCCTTACAGCAATACATCTGTCCCTTACAGCAATACATCTGTCTCCTACAGCAATACATCTGTCTCCTACAGCAATACATCTGTCTCCTACAGCAATACATCTGTCCCCTACAGCAATACATCTGTCCCCTACAGCAATACATCTGTCCCTTACAGCAATACATCTGTCCCTTACAGCAATACATCTGTCTCCTACAGCAATACATCTGTCTCCTACAGCAATACATCTGTCTCCTACAGCAATACATCTGTCTGCTACAGCAATACATCTGTCTCTTACAGCAATACATCTGTCTCTTACAGCAATACATCTGTCCCCACAGCAATACATCTGTCTCCTACAGCAATACATCTGTCCCTTACAGCAATACATCTGTCTCCTACAGCAATACATCTGTCTCCTACAGCAATACATCTGTCTCCTACAGCAATACATCTGTCTCCTACAGCAATACATCTGTCCCCTACAGCAATACATCTGTCTCTTACAGCAATACATCTGTCTCCTACAGCCATACATCTGTCCCTTACAGCAATACATCTGTCTCTTACAGCAATACATCTGTCTCTTACAGCAATACATCTGTCTCTTACAGCAATACATCTGTCTCTTACAGCAATACATCTGTCTCTTACAGCAATACATCTGTCTCTTACAGCAATACATCTGTCTCTTACAGCAATACATCTGTCTCTTACAGCAATACGTCTGTCTCTTACAGCAATACGTCTGTCTCTTACAACAATACGTCTCTCTCTTACAGCAATACATCTGTCTCTTACAGCAATACATCTGTCTCTTACAGCAATACATCTGTCTCTTACAGCAATACATCTGTCTCTTACAGCAATACATCTGTCTCTTACAGCAATACATCTGTCTCTTACAGCAATACGTATGTCTCTTACAGCAATACGTCTGTCTCTTACAGCAATACATCTGTCTCTTACAGCAATACGTCTGTCTCTTACAGCAATACATCTGTCTCTTACAGCAATACATCTGTCTCTTACAGCAATGCATCTGTCTCTTACAGCAATACGTCTGTCTCTTACAGCAATACGTCTGTCTCTTACAGCAATACATCTGTCTCTTACAGCAATACATCTGTCTCTTACAGCAATACATCTGTCTCTTACAGCAATACGTCTGTCTCTTACAGCAATACATCTGTCTCTTACAGCAATACGTCTGTCTCTTACATCAATACGTCTGTCTCTTACAGCAATACGTCTGTCTCTTACAGCAATACGTCTGTCTCCTACAGCAATACATCTGTCTCTTACAGCAATACATCTGTCCCCTACAGCAATACATCTGTCCCTTACAGCAATACATCTGTCCGTTACAGCAATACATCTGTCCCCTACAGCAATACATCTGTCTCGTACAGCAATACATCTGTCTCCTACAGCAATACGTCTGTCTCCTACAGCAATACATCTGTCTCCTACAGCAATACATCTGTCTCTTACAGCAATACATCTGTCTCTTACAGCAATACATCTGTCTCCTACAGCAATACATCTGTCCCCTACAGCAATACATCTGTCCCCTACAGCAATAAATCTGTCCCCTACAGCAATACATCTGTCTCCTACAGCAATACATCTGTCTCTTACAGCAATACATCTGTCTCTTACAGCAATACATCTGTCTCCTACAGCAATACATCTGTCCCTTACAGCAATACATCTGTCCCCTACAGCAATACATCTGTCTCCTACAGCAATACATATGTCTCCTACAGCAATACATCTGTCCCCTACAGCAATACATCTGTCTCTTACAGCAATACATCTGTCTCTTACAGCAATACATCTGTCTCTTACAGCAATACATCTGTCTCCTACAGCAATACATCTGTCTCTTACAGCAATACATCTGTTTCTTACAGCAATACATCTGATTCTTACAGCAATACATCTGTCTCCTACAGCAATACATCTGTCTCCTACAGCAATACATCTGTCCCCTACAGCAATACATCTGTCCCCTACAGCAATACATCTGTCCCCACAGCAATACATCTGTCCCTACAGCAATACATCTGTCTCTTACAGCAATACATCTGTCTCTTACAGCAATACATCTGTCTCCTACAGCAATACGTCTGTCCCCTACAGCAATACATCTGTCCCCTGCAGCAATACATCTGTCTCCTACAGCAATACATCTGTCTCTTACAGCAATACATCTGTCTCTTACAGCAATACATCTGTCTCTTACAGCAATACATCTGTCTCTTACAGCAATACATCTGTCTCTTACAGCAATACATCTGTCTCTTACAGCAATACATCTGTCTCTTACAGCAATACAACTGTCTCCTACAGCAATACATCTGTCTCGTACAGCAATACATCTGTCTCCTAAAGCAATACAACTGTCCCCTACAGCAATACATCTGTCCCCTACAGCAATACATTTGTCTCCTACAGCAATACATCTGTCCCCTACAGCAATACATCTGTCCCCTACAGCAATACATCTGTCCCCACAGCGCTATATCTGTCCCCTACAGCAATACATCTGTCCCCCACAGCAATACATCTGTCTCCTACAGCAATTCATCTGTCCCCTACAGCAATACATCTGTCTCCTACAGCAATACATCTGTCTCCTACAGCAATACTTCTGTCCCCTTCAGCAATACATCTGTCCCCTACAGCAATACATCTGTCTCCTACAGCAATACATCTGTCCCTTACAGCAATGCATCTGTCCCCTATAGCAATATGAAGGTCACTTACACATAAAAAAAAACAGCAGCAGCATAACGTTTGTCTCCTACAGCAATACAACTGTCTCCTACAGCAATACATCTGTCTCCTACAGCAATACATCTGTCCCCTACAGCATACATCTGTCTCCTACAGCAATACATATGTCTCCTACAGCAATACATCTGTCTCCTACAGCAATACACATGTATTCTACAACAATACGACTGTTTCTTACAGCAATACATCTGTCTCCTACAACAATACGACTGTTTCTTACAGCAATACATCTGTCTCCTACAGCAATACATCTGTCTCCTACAGCAATACGACTGTTTGTTAGAGCAATACGACTGTTTCTTACAGCAATACGACGGTCCGTTGCAATTGAAAAAAACGCAGCAGCAATAAGACTGTCCACATAAATAAAATACAGCAGTCAGCATTACGACTGTCCATTACAAAAAAACTAATAAACAGTAGCAGCAAAACGACTGTCCCCTACAACAATAAGATTGTCCCCTAAAGCAATGTGACAGTCCCCTACAAATAAAAAAAACAGCAGCAGAAATACGCCTGCCCTTACAAATGAAAAAAAAAACAACAGCAGCAATACGCTTATCCTCATATAGCAATACGACTGTCCCTTAGCCCCGTGCGGGATCCGGGTGGCTAAAAGAATAGACCGCAGTCGCGCTAGCTTGTCGTAAAAGGCGACTAAATAGCGCCCAGTACCCTGACCGGCGTGTCAGGTCGGTTTGCCTAAAGACCGACTGGGATGTGTGACCCAGGTGGTTGAATGGGGTACCCCTGGCAAGCTGGGGTTTGTCAGGCCATAATACGGAAAACCTGACCGCAAACCATATTAGTGCACCGTTTGGAAAAATGCCACGTTCCTCGCACGTTAAAGAACGCTGCTGTAGTATTCGCTATGAGTAGGGATTTCGATCCCGCTACAGGAGGCTAAATTGCCCGACCCTATCCATCCTCCCATTTGCCAGTGGCAATCTAAAACCCGTTACCCCTATTTTTACTTGCGTCCCATCCAATTTTAATTCATCATCATTTTATGTTCATTTTATCATCCATTTCATGTTCATCGCCTGAATATAGCTGAAATATTGCTGCTCGGGCGTTAAACACCATTAATCAATCAATCTATAAATAAGAAACCACAGTAGCAATACGACCGTCTCCTAAAAATAAAAGAACAACAGCAGCAAAAAGACTCTCCCTTGCAAATAAAAAACAGCAGCAGCAATAAATCCGTCCCCTACAAATAAAAACAACGGCGACAATAATACTGTCCCCTTCAAATAAAAACAACACAGCAATACGACTGTACGCAACAAATGAAAACAGTGCAGCAAAACGACTGTTCACAGCAAAAAAAAAAATAAATAAAAAAAACAAAAAAAAACTAGCAGCAGCAGTATGATTGTCCCCTACAGCAATACGCCTGTCTCCTACAAATAAAAATAATGGCAGCAATAACAAGTACTGTTCCCATCAAATAAAAGCAGCAGCAGCAATAATACTATGATATTATTTCGTGATGATTTCTGTATTGGCCTTGTTATTGGTCCAAGGCTTGCTGTATTTAACTGAGCACAACGTAAGGAAAATACAGCTCTCCAATGACCAATAACTAGGCCAATACAGAAATCATCACGTAATAATATCTTTATTAATTAACTAGTCCAAATCTCTCAGGCCAATACAGGTTGCAATTAGGCCAATACAGGACGAACTAGGCCAATACAGGGCGAATCAGGTCAATACCGATATTGGACTTGTTAATTCCGTATTGGACTGGTTCAGCAAAATATATCATATTGGCAGTTTAACTGTTATTTAAGTGAATATTACAGTAGTTAATTAATGATGTTCACTACAATTAAAAACAACAGAGCAATACGACTGTCCCTTATAATAAAAGAAAGCTTTATCAATACGCCTGTTCCTTACAGCAATACAAAGGTCCTTTACAAAGAAAAAAGACAGCATCAGCAATACGTATGTCCCTGCAAATAAAAAAGAGCAACAGCAATAAGACTGTCCCCTTGAGCAATATAACTGTCCCCTACAGCAATAAGACTTTCCTTTACACAGCAGCAGTAATACGACATTCCTTTTTCAAATATTCGTCATGAAAAACGGCAATACTTGCCAAGTCTGTTTGGATAGTATGTGATTATTAATTCGTGTATTTTTTTTTTTTTAGATAATATCGAAATTATCAGTATTTTCGTTTTATAGTGATGGATAAACCAGTTGTTCATTCCACAATACTTGATATTATATATATATATATATATATATATATATATATATATATATATATATATATATATATATATATATATATTTAGATTTTTATTGGTGTTTTTTTTATAATTTAACAAAACTTTTAAAACTATTTTGGGTTTTGCAATTAAAAAGACCAAAGTGCCAAATGTGTAGTATTTCACAAGTTTTTAATCTGATGTTATAAAAAACTATTTCTTTTACTCATTCAATGAGCTTTATGTATCAAGATGGCTGCCGACATAAATGGTCGCGCTTTATTAATTCAAAATTAATAAAATTGGAATACACAAGACTATTGCAGATGTTGTTTATTCTGTTGCCGTATTCCCCTAAAAGCTCTATTATTCGAGCCTTAACAGAACCCAACACACGTGACAAGGTATCTTCAAATATAATAAGGTCAAAGAATTAAAAAAAGAATTGTTTGCTCAATCAAATCCGGGTATCACAAGAATTTATTTCTAACCAAGACCTTATAGACAATTTAAAAAATTTATATAAAGAATTAAGAAAATCAATCTCCACGCAAAGGATTCTGGGTATGCTACGTCAAACACAATCACCTCTGCCATACCATTGGTTGACATTGTGAGAGATATCTCTCATGGATGATAAGCTTCGCGTACAAACGCAGTAATTACAATGCAAAACAGTATCAAAAGTGTATAAAATGACTATATAAAAATAAATACGATCTCGTATATTATTTTACAAACATTGTTCTTTGTTTTCAAACGTCACGAGCAGACGACAAATGTAGTCCCGCATTAAATGGAGGATGATGTGTGGCAGAGGTTATATCTGGGAGCCAGTTATGTTCTCTGTGCCGGAGAGTGTAAGAAAATACAATAACATTGTATAGAAAAATCTTACAGAGTTGGGCAAAATATATGCCTATAATATAGACAATATAAATATCTTCCAATCAAAACCTCACGCCAATATGGAGTTCAATATAGAATTAAAGAATCTGGATGATCGAGACTATCTGCTTTCGTGCCGTTCGTTAAATGGTATTCGGAAAAACTGCGAGACTTTTCCCGCCTCAACCGCATACGACATTGTCCGAATGGTCTCGAACAGACAATAGTTGCCTGCTCCTAGTTTACAATTCTGTTCTGGTTTAGGTCTGTGTTTGTGCTTATAAATCTGTCGTTGTGGGATGTTCGAGGGATAATGTCCTGTATGATGTGCTTAGGTAAATACCTGAGAAAATTCCATTGTAATAATTATCTGAGTCTAAGCTAACTAGTGATTACTTATCTTTTGTCATTAATTGAAAACGTTTATAATTGTATTCTGCATATCATGGGTGTGGCCAATTACTGTAACGTAATTTAAAGATCCGTTAAAATTGTAAACTTTTTTGAAATGAAAATGCTTTTGTTGTGATATTATGTTTTGTAAATAAATTTTAAACTGCTCAACAGTGACACAATGTTGAACGGATATATCGGTAGTTCGTTTCCTAATAAAACAATTGACTTTCCCCATCATTGACTTTTGTAATGTTAAAATAATTTATTATGACATGTTATTATCATTATTATTTCCTATTATCAAAGTTATTAACCTTTTATTGACAAGTCTCAAATAATAGTAGTTTTAATGTTTCGTGTTGGACAAATTTTCAACCAATGCGCCATTTTTTTATATCAATTTATTATTTCCGAACGTTTCTGTATTTATTTTTAAACTCATTTTATCGTCATCTTTTTAGGATTTCCAAGTGTCGTTTTGGTCATATTGGTAACAGTTGGTAAATTTGGGAACATTGTTATTTTGGTGGTTTGGTACTGTAGTAAAAACCGAGTTCTTTTAAATCCTGATTTGTCATGCTATATCCTTGGCAACCTGTTTTAGAATTAAACCGAAGGAAAGAAAGGCGGGGTGACCAGTTCCAAGTATCTCCCAGCCAAACATATCCAAAGAGCAACTTCCGCTTGGTTACTTTGATATTGATAACGTGTCATCAAAATAGAAAATACATAATGCAATCCCTGTAATAAAGTCTCCATAAGTCGCTCAAATATAATTCTTTACTTCAGTAGATGTAAGCATCCATTGAAATATAATTTATGTATCATATCGAATGGTTACATTGTTATCATTATTAATTTTAACTTGTAAAAGCTGGACCTTTGAACTACAAATTAATTTATATGTGATTGTGGTAGCTTATGGTTTTTGCACCATTTCTTATTGAGTCCCCATTAACATTCAAACACGGGCACACGTGGGACATCTCACATTTTGGTCATATCAGTTTCTTGATTCATATCACGACCCGAGGCGGTTAAAGGTTTTTTAATTTTGCCATCAGCAACATCCACTATTATGTTTATTGCATTGAACAATCGTAAATACGTTGATAAATTTGCATGTAACGTATACTTTTTGGTTTTTTTTTTTCTATTTAGATAAAAAGTCAATTTTTCTTCATTAGGTTTTTTTCTGTGTTGTGTGATTTTTTACTAGCCATTCTACTGAAAAGAAAGGAAAAAGAAAGGAAAATAAATCTAAAATTTATACCAGAGCCATCGGTCCTTTTTACTGTTAGCTCCATTTCAGAAAATCGGACCGGTGGCTTTTATATCTTGTATTTCTTATGTCAGCTGATCGGTTGCTTACCAATCAAAAATACTAATTTATTGCTGATATGGAATAATTCTTTTTAGTCAAATTCAGACAAAATGTAGACCATGCATTGGTCGATAATTATAAACATGGTTAATGAGATGTTAAAAGTTTGCTTATACTAATGTTGACGGCATCTGGTCTAGTTGATGGGTTTTGTTTGCACATTTCTCTAACCTTTAGAGAAATTCTGAAATGTATCGTATCGTTTGTTTAGTAAATAATCCAAAACTGGGATTTCGGCACATCACTATAATCTGGCTCGGTAATGCAAATACTTTACTAAACTCCTATTTGCTGATAAATGAATGCAAAATGCATTTCAAATAAACCACATACATTGAAATCCTAGTCGGGCTAAATAAATTCCCACTTATTTTGTTGAAAACAAAGAATGGCGTCGTGAAGGTCGTAATGAGGTACGTTTACAGAAATCGACAACGGTTCTTGTATTAAAGTCTGAAATTATGTTATGACGAATATGTATGAGTAGCAAATATTTTCTCACGTTCATTATCGAGCACTGGTCACCGGAGTTATAATTTATGTTCCCTAAAATTTTGCCATGGCTATTATTAGTGTACGTATTAAAGAAAATAAATTACAATAAAGCTGAATACAATTGATCTTTATATTAAATTTTAGCAACCAACTTCACAATGCGAGAAATGGCGAACTGCAGACACGTGTTAAATGCTATTATGTACCAAAATTTCTATGGGCTACTTATTAGAAATATAGCTGTTACATTTGTGTTAGTTTCACGTTTTGTAAATTTGTAAAATGCTACAAAGACCACGCTTCTAGATGAACCCTTCAAAGTATCTCAGCAGTATCCTCAAGAAAATGTGGATTGAAAAAGAGAACTAGTTCCTGTCATTAAAAACTATTTCGTTACGATAAACAACGTGCAAATATTGTCCGGGTTAAATTGTGTAAATGGTAGACCGTATGTGCAACAAGAACATAGAATACCCACACGTCCAATGGGCATTCAGCGCAAACAGATGAATTGTGCACATTGTCATGATCAAGAATATGTTCACCACAGTAGATGGGAAAATTGGGATAGTGATGCAGAAAACAGTCTAATAAATGATGATATAAACAATATTGCTTTAAGAATTTGTTGTCCTAATATAAGTGAACTGATTTAAAAACTGAAAAATCTAAAAATTTGTTTAACTATGACATTTTGATTTTACAAGAGACCAAAACAGATAATTTATATCAACTTAGTGTACCATTTTGGTTATGATTTGAAAGCTAAACATAGAGAAAAATGTTCTAGTTAATCAGGAAGAATTATGTTTAAATGAAACAGATGGAAAAGAAAAATCAATCAAATGCTGCATGTTCATGTCAAGGCGTTTCACTTGTTGATTATTTTGTAGCATTATCAAGTTTGTTTCGTCATATACTTGAGTTTGAGGTTAAAGATTTTTCTCCGATTTTTTCTGATGTCCACCATAACACGCTTCATAATTGCATTTAGCTGCGCATGATTCAACAGTGAGGCTTTTCATAATATTTGCAGTTTAGTTCATAGTATTTATCAACAACACGAGAGAGGTGAAGTCATAACCGTAGATGGGTTAAGCACGACAATAATCATTTAAGTAAACTTTTAATGATACGGCACAATATATTTTCGGAACAACAAGTTTTAAGGCAAATCTTGGCACAGGAAACGATACGCCTTGGTTCGACGAGAAATATAAGACTAAATGATGAACTTTATATAACGCATGAAAAGTTTATAGCGGAACTAAATGCGATGTAAACAGAAACCGAATGAATAATGATAGTCAAGAGTATAATTGACCGTTGAGTAATTCATTAACGAGTTTCAGAACAGCATGATGAAGGAGATAAGAAGTGCATCTAACGTAATCCGCAAACGTTTTGGGATATTATACGTAAATGTTCAAATAAATCGCAAAAAATCTTCCGTAGATTTGCCATTAGATGAGTTATGTGAATACTTCAGAGATCATTTTTTTAATCATTCAATCGCGGCAATAGAAATAAAAGAAACCGTACAATAAAATCCCCAACGAGTATTGGTTATATAAAAACAATAACTTAAAAAACACAAGCCACGTAATGTCGCCGGTGTATGAGAAGATATTCAATTTAGTTTTTGATCCAAGTATCGTTCCTGACGAATGCACAAAAGGCGTCGTTCATCCAATTTACAAAAATAAAAGGGATCCTTAGGATCCCAGTAATTATATTGTGATTAGCTTAGTTAGGTTGCTTTAGATAACTTTTCACCAGTAATTTGAATAATAGATAAGCTTCTTTCAAACAAGAAACGCCCGTTTGTAATTTCATCGATTTTAGCAAGGCCTTTGATAAGGTTAATCGAAGCTGCTAATGGACAAAGCTATTTTAGAGTAATATTTCTGGTAAATGTTTTAATTTTATTAAATAAATTTAATATATGTACATTACGAATTAACAAATATTACTTTTCATGTAAACATAGGTGTTCGCCAAGGTAAAAACATATCACCTTTCTTATTTGATGTGTTTCTTAATGACTAATGTTTTTAGAAAATCTGTATTAGAATCACTCTCAATAATAGATTCATTTTTTCTTGATAAATTAGATATTTTATGACAATTTTCCTAATGTTTTATGCAGATGATGCATGTCTGTTGTTTGTATGCAAAACATTGAATTAATTACTATTGTAAAATCTGGAAACTTGAAGTGAATGCTAAAAAAACGAAAATTGTCAATTCTCCAAACGCAAATACAGACCTGCAATAAAGTTTAAACTTGATGGAATTGAATTAGAATGCTCTGTTTTTGGAGTTATTTATTGTCAACTGAAAAACTGTCATATAAAATTTACAAATCGATGTTTAAATTATATAATGATGATAATATGGAACTGTTGTTTGTTAAATTTGTTTATCAGATATTTGACATCATTCTCAAATATTAATAAAAATTTACAAACCAGA
This sequence comes from Limnoperna fortunei, assembly GCA_944474755.1. Taxonomy (NCBI): domain Eukaryota; kingdom Metazoa; phylum Mollusca; class Bivalvia; order Mytilida; family Modiolidae; genus Limnoperna; species Limnoperna fortunei. The sequence goes on from OX104120.1 coordinate 24,070,539, forward strand.
TTTTTGTAAATGTAATATGGTTAAAAGCAAATGTTAAAAAAGATATTTGCAGATCAATTTGTTCAAAATTGGAGGAGCCAAATAGCCCTCAACCCAAGAGGTCACCTTTATTCACTGTTATAGCAGGATTTTTGTTTTGAGCGATAACTTTTGCGTCTTGATGATAACCATCGCAATTTTATTACAAAAGTTCGACTTAGTAACTCGAAAATTCCTATTAAGACTGGTTGTTGGTTTAATATTAATAAAACCAAAGATAGCGCCAACAAAATGCAATAGGGGATGAATTTCATTTATTTATTTATGTGCTCAAATCCTGATTTTGTAAATCTTAGGACTAAATTTATACCTAATAATTATGGTTTAAGTCGTTCCTATAAATGTCATCTCTCCCCGCTGTGTTTTTTTCCTTTTCCTTTTCCTTAACATCTTTCTTTATATTGTTGTTACTAATATTATATGTGATTTTGTATGTAATTTTGTTTACTCATATTGCACATTGAACCTGAGTTTGGTTAATAAAATCTTTTGAAGTTTGTAGACATAGCATGCTGATTCTCAGAACCGCTTCGATTCAGATCCGTGCTTGTCATTTTTACACTGGCACCAGCAGACGACACACATGGCGCCGAAAATTTTATATATCGTTGTCCTAATTGGTTTATAAATTACATTTTTTAATGTTCAGTGTTTTTACGAAAAGTATATTAAAGATGTTTTTAATTAATTATTAATTATGTGGTTTTTCTCAACAATTACGATTTTTGAATTTGACTACAGTTTAAGGTTTGTAGTGGATTAAAATTTGTCAGGATCATATCTCCGAAAATATGTTAATAGTAATAACTTGATATTGCCTGGTGGTAATATAAACTATAAAGGTTAAGGCTAATGTGTTATCACCAAAATATAATAGAATATACTTTCTCTGATTTTGACGTAATATTTCAACCGCTTGACCGGTGTGAAAAATATAGTTCTCGTCACTAGTGAATTTGTTGTTCTCAGTAGTTGATTGGTTAAAAATAATAACGTCACAATAAGAAATCATGACGTCATAAACAAAACACCTTCCATTTACCGCGATTTCAAGTCATGAACGTAAAATTTGGGTTGGGAGAATTTGTACAAATTTACTACTTTTTGAAATTAGAGAAATAGAATCTTACATTAGTACTCTTGGATTATCGGATTTCTCCTATTTCGATACTTAAATTATGGAAATTTAAGCACTCGCCAAGGCTCGGACTTAAAATTCCATGATCCGATAATCCACTCGTACTAATGTAAGATCCTATATTTTTATAGGCGAAGGGTCTTGCATTTTGTAAGTTTGTATTAAATTTAAGTTTAAATTGTACAGTATTTCATAGAATTTCACACAGATAAGTGCACTGTTTCTCTGCTACAATCAAACGACAACCAATTAAGTTCAACTGTACACTATACAATTATACTTGTAGTCTGTCACATCTGCCAAATATTTTGACATTACACTTTAATAAAATTTTAATGGAACAAACATAAACAAGATATCACCTCAAGGGTAAATAACACAAAAGGCTTTTTAAAAAGAAATTTAAACCCATCAACAAAAACACTAAAAGCTAGGCGTACATGTAGCAGGTACTCGCCCGTCCCAATTTTGCGTATTCTTGCTCAGTCTGCTGTGACCCACACAGTTCAAAGATAAAGACGAGCTACCCTATATGTATTAATTCCATTAGGCACAAATCTCATCAACCAGGAAAGCCACCGTTACACATTCAGAAACATCCGTACATCAAAAGACACTTACAAATACTCCTTCTTTCCATATACAGTTACTCAATGGAATCTTCTACCCACCACATCTGTGAACCTTCCCACAGTCGACACCCTCAGAGAGAAAAGATCACATATGTTGCTCTTTCTACCTTCTCTTTATCTCATGTACATAGTTATAACCACCGCACTTGTTTAGTCAATAAATGTTTTAAATTTTTATAACTCACATTCACATTTTTGATATTTTTAGTGAATAGACTACGCATAAGTTTAGATGGATTACTGGAAATACCAAAGAAAAAGAAGAAAGAAGAGGTTCTGTAAGTTACTTATTACTTGCAGATAGTGGTTTGTCGTTTTTGCATTTAAACCCTATTTAATGTTAATCTTTTGTGTAATGCCCAGCATTGTGTAGGAATACTGATGACCAACTGAAAGATTATTAACAATATGTAGACACAGCTTTAAAACAGTCTTCAGAAAAATGTGTGTGGACAGTGCAGATGTCTACGTATAGTTATAATTCTTATGCCATGCATTTATGAAATATTTGAAATATAGCTGGGATTTAAAATTTAAAATTTCTTCATGCATCGTTTAATTGCAAGTATAAATTTAACACTTTATAGAGATGGGTAGTAACATGTATATGTATTGCATTCTGAGAATGTAAGAAGACAACATGATTTGCTGTGTTCTGGGCATAACGCTTTTCAAAGCTTGTATTACTTTAACGTTATAGAACAGTTGTTTTACCGAGTGCATTGTTCGGCTGCGAATATGCTACATCTTACTCTCTTAAGATTTGTCTAATTATCATACATATATTTGATTTAAAAGTTTTCTCGAGTTCAGAAATGTGTGAGAGTATTGCTGGTGTTTTTCAGATAAAGAGTGCAATGAATACACGAAAAAGTTACTTTCTGCAAAACAGTTGCTCATTGAATCACACATGTATTTTCATAGAAGACACTTTTGTTGCTTATGTTTTTTCTTTCTACAGACACAAAAAGCTGATTGAACGTATTTATTCATGACATTATATTTATACCAAACACTGTCAGTTACATTTATAAATCCATACAGGACGGACAGTTTCATTCAAAACTTCAGTGAAAATTTATTGTTAGAACCGCAGTTGACCAGCCTATCACAGAACATTGATTCTGATTGAAGATTTCAGACGCTTTGGTTCATAATTATATCTTGATTCTAAGGTTTTTTAGATTATGTCACTCATTACGGCAGAAGACATGCATTCTTTATTATTAGGATTCTTACTAGATTTCTGGATACGTCTGCAAATTTCTGTCAAATATGCGAACAATTAGAAATAATGTTTAATTGATGTTTATACTAATATTTCGTCAGTTAGTCTCTTATACGCACTGTAGGTTTAGCCGCTGCGTCGATGGCATGTCATTGAAAGGGTTTATTATTTTTGTTAGAAATTATTCACAGTATCACTAACATTAATGATTGTAGATAGGTTCCATCGTCCGTTTTATTCATACTTTCTTACTGTTAGCAAGTTTTAAAATGCCTCAGAGAAAAACAAAAAGGACCTATAAACGTAATTAATTGTGAAACAATTAATGAACCTGGTGTTTTAGTTAAACTCATAAAAAATAAGGATCATCGCCTTCAGCGAAAACTAACTGAATGTGTTTATAGAAGAATTAAATACTTACAAGTGGTAATTTGCAAAAATAAAGCCATAAAAGTGGAAGTTGATATGTATCTACAAGAAATGATTTTTAAAAGTGGCTATTTAGTCGAAGGCTACCGTATTCTACGATTATCAGATAGAATTTGCAAAATGCAGCCGCAATTAAACAAATGCAGCCGCAATTAAACAAATACATGGTTTAACAGAGGATTGGTCTATTCGAGACTATTACTGACGGTAAATCAGTTACATCTTAACATATGAAACATGTGGTAGCTGTATGGATTCTAGTCCTGCGTTTCATTCTCATGTCAATTCGTGAATAGCACGTAGCATGCGCCAGGTCAATCTCCGTAACAAAGGCCTAGAATCACCAATGTACACGAGCAATAAAAAGTAATATAAAGGGTCGTCCAGTTATATTAGAGAGAAAAGGATGCATGCAACTATTTTTATAGGCGGAAGTGTACTTTGGCATCGCAAAGGCAAATACTCTAAAAGGCTAATTTTAGTTTCGTCGGCTCCTCATAACAACAGTGAACGTTTCAGTATCAATGATTTATGATAATGCTAAATTTTCCTGAGCGTATGTAAAAAATAGACGATACTTTTAGCATTTAAAAAACAATTGGGTTGTAAACGTTTACTGTGTAAATGCCATATTACCGACGCTTTTAAATTAATTCCATTAAATCCAGATTTATAAGAATTTTCTGGTGTAAAGTGGAACTGACGCTATTTATTTTATACATATCTGTCTTTGGCTCGAGATTAAGCTCTAAGATATTCGACCAATAGTCCATAACAGTTTGCTAAACAATATTTTATATTTATTAGACAATTCTTTTTTATTTGTAGTCTGAACAGTAATGCTATCCATTAAATAGCTTCCTTTCAGTGTTTTTGAGAAGTTAGATATATCCATGATTAAAGGTTAAATACCCTCGTAAAACAGTTTGAACTTTAGAGTATAATACATTGTTCTCAAGTCAGTAAACATGATTGCAAAATAACTATTAATTTAAATACTAAATTAAAGCATAGTTACATAAATCAATTACATATTCAAAGATAGGTCTAAAAAATTTAAATTTTGTATGGTCTTTCCGCTTAACTGATATTTTAGTTAGAACATTTAGATGTTTTGTGATACTAACTACTGTTTCTATCATGGTAAATGTGACACCGAGATGCTTATGTATGTTTGTAATATTGTTTCAATTCAACTGAAAGTTGAGATTTGTTATTTTCGTGTTCGAAAAAATCCTTATTTCTATTCTCACAGGATTAAAAGACAAAAGCCAATTTTGGACCATTCATCAAGTTTTTCCAAATTTCGATCACGATCAATCACATGTTTAAGCTGTATTTGATCATGACTAGAGAAATAAAATGAAGTGTCATCAGCAAACAGTCTGCAAAGACAGGTAAGTGTATCAGCTATATCGTTACTATATATAACAAAGAGCAAAGGGCTAAGTACAGAATCCCGAGGGACACCCGCCTAGCTAAATATTGCAACAAGAAGATGATAATTGGTTTATTATCGCTTTTGGATTTCGTTCAGAGAGAAAGCTATTAAACGAGTTTAACAATCACGAATAACATTAGCTTGACTACTAAACTAATACAAGGGATTGTACCTGGGTCATAATGACTTAATTGATCGTTATAGGATATCTACAAATGTATCTTTCAAATACGATCGGACATTTCTAAATCATGACAATGCATGATTAACTCGACGTGTGTCTAATATAGGCAGGAACGTCTTACTCGTCCGAGCACCCAAGTTCACTCATGGTTTTTATGGGGTTCGGGCTAATCTCTTTTCTGTTTTTAGTGTTTTGGTTTTTGTGTTGCGCTGTATATGTATATGTATATGTCTATATCCGGATTTTTAAATGTCCCTTGACTTTCAGCCTTTGTTGTTCGGTAGCTGCTCTTCGTTACGTGTATATTGTAAGCCTCTATTGCATTCTTGATCAAATACTTTAGAAAAATGATAGTAAAGGCAATTTATTTTCTTGTTTTCAAGTCAATTCACAATACAATTGTACATTTGGTAATAAACTGTGGAGTATTTTGGAGGAAAACCTGATTGATATTTGGATATTAAATTATTAGCGTGGAGATGATGTAGATATGTTTGATTATAATTCTTTCCATAACCTTTCTGATCAATGAAATTTGTCTATAATTTTAGTGTATTGATTGGTCCCTTTTTTAATATATCTAAAACATTTCCTACTTTCCAACTACAAGGAAATTGCACTGTTCTAGAGACTTTTTAATAATTATTTATAGCAATATTATTCTGGACAAATGTTTAACATTCGATTGCTTATGATATTTTGAACGGACATTCGATAAATGCGAATGGCGCATCATGATCGCTTATAGTTCTGGAATTTCTAAAACATCTGAATTTAAGTGTATAACGCTATCAAAAGAGAAAACACTAGATCGGTGATATTCAGCATTACAAGACTGTACACCAGCTATTTTTTTAAATGTTTAGAATTATATTGAATTTTATTTGACAAAATTTGCAGAATTGTTATAATCTAACACTTTTGGTATCTGTATTTTCAATAATGTATGCTTCGGTATTTTTTCAGTTTTACTTCTTTATATTCAGTAAACGAGTTTTATACGTTTTTCAGATTCATTGATTGTTAATTTAATGGATTTTAAAACTAAGTTTGTTACTGTACGTGATTAAATAATTGATAAACATAACAAGAATAATATCTGTCGTTAAACGTTTGTCTGTTAACTATTACTATGGCGGTTGTCGTGTGAAGACATGACAAGTAGATATCCATAAATAATAATCAATTCCCCCTATCCTTCTCACCTGTTGCAAAGAGTGCAAATAAACACATTGAACAACACATAGCATACGTGAAAAGATAATCTTGTGAACTAAAGCTTAAATCAATCGAAACTTATTACTGTGTGGGTTAGATTAAAAAACCCACTGTTTTCGGGGAATTTCTAAAATATCTGAATATATAATTCTTACAGTGCTGGGATTAATTTGTATATATCAGTGTTGGGATTAATTTGTATATATATAATATATATGTATATTTATCCCAACACTGTTAGAATTAGATTTTTAACACTCAAATATTTGATTACCCTCAGCAGGATTCGAACTCCGTTGTGACACTGTGGAACAAATTCGTCTGCACTATGTCCAGCGGTATAGACACCTCGGCCAAATCTGGTATATTAAAATATAACTTCATTAACCGGGTTGAATTGTAGACATAGACATAGTACATGTGCACTAGCGTGTGACGATAAAATTTTCGTAACCAATACGTATTGATCTGAGAATAATCTAATTCAGCATTTATGTATATAATTATATAGGATGACAAAGTTACTTGTCATACATTAACAGTAAGTAGATTATATATAGCGGATTTGGCCGAAGGGTCTGGACCGCTGGACATAGTGCAGGCGATTTGGTGCCACACCCTGTCTACTGCACGCTCCGTAGTATAGAAAAAAAGCTTAAAATTTCAAAATCTTCAAACAAAGAAAGAAAATAAAAATTTTAACTGACAAACACTATATAAATTAAAAGCAGGATTTGTCTAGATTACAAAAAGTTGTACACGCTTACTGAGTCATTATGTTTTGTATTGGAAATATGTATTTTTCTAGCATGGGTACAGCAGTTTTTATCGTGGTTTATATGGCAATGGTCGTTTTCATCACTCAATAGGGTCAATTTTTAAATTGATTTGGAAAAAACTTTTTCAGATATTAATCTGATTTTATTTGTAATTTTCGGAAAGTTAATTTATCGCAGAAACCAAAACAAGTTGCATAGGATCGTTTAGAACAACCATTAACTTGTATTTAAACTTTTTGTAAATGTCCTATTAAAATTTTATAGACTATCGAAAACAACATGGCTACATGATTACGTCATTAAAAACACGTGATGTTCTCTATGTTAGATATAATAAATGCCAACCTTCGCAGTGAATTTTCTCTCGCTTGCACAACAGATGAGAACAGCTACCGTTCTGTTGTACAGTTGTACAAACAATTGAAAATCTGGTTCTGTAAAGGATGTTCAGTTTCTCATATGGAGGCAGATGTTTTCGTTCAGGAGCTTGCTTTTCATATCACCTCGGAGCATATACATGAGTTTGAGTATCAGATGCATTTTTCTCAGGGGAATGTGCACGTTCGTTTTGCCTAGGCATGAGTCGCTATGGATTATTTAGATTTTTATCTACGAAATTCAATTTAAAATTCAAAAAAATTGAAAACGTGTCGTTTTTTGCATTATAAATAAAACAGCGTTGGAATATATATTTTTCCTGTCGATATATTTCATAGATTTATCTGAAGAGATGTATAAATTGATCTTTTACACATTCCGCTAAAATATGTTTTTGTCTTAGTTTATAATTATCGAGTCTACCGGTTCAAAGTCGAAAATTTGTTCTCCTATCCGCTCCATTAGTAGTAACAGTAGTAAATGTTTTAGCTTTAGTCGAAAATACAAGCATTTCTCTGATTTGCAAACTTTTTTAACATTCCTTATCATTTACCTGGACTAGGATATTGATAAACTCATTCACCATTAAAAAAAATATATGCCATATTTATCTTGACCAATTCCTTTTTTCACTAGTTAGAACATTTTGAGACGCTTCCACGTTTACATGAAATTTCTAATGCAGTGAATGTAAACATACTACATTAAAAAAAAAATTCCAAAAATTGCAAGATCTGAGAAAAATTTTACGACTTTTAAAAACTTAATTTATGCAAGAGCTAGCAGACAAAAAATTGTACACATTTAACACAACGCTGTTTTCAGTTCTGTACTTAATGTAGAAGGCACAATCTGGTAACTTGTTACTGGTACACATTTACTACTGTTATACCTTAACCTGTACTCGCTGCGTTTTTTATCTACCAGTGTGATAATTATAATAAACATTAAATACAAAAGATTTGTAAAAAAAATATAAAATATAAAAATGATAATCGCACGGTTCTAAACTAAAATTTTTAATTTTTGTCCGTCAAAATTGAGAAAATTTTGTAATTTCAAAATATGGCAATATTTTATATCCCTTACATCATATATTCAGGAATGCTAAAATATTAGAGCAATTTTTCATTTTTATCTATATTGTCTAAGTAAAATATCATATTTTTCCATCAGTAAAAATAAGTTCACCTAAGTATATTGTTTTTTTTATAAGTTTGTTGTTGTGCGCTGTTTTTTGGAGTACCGACTGTGGCTGTACCAATGTACAGGGATCGCATCAATATTAATCTTTATTTTAAACAAATATTTTAATATAACATTGTTTTCAATAATTTAGTTCATTTGTTCATTGAATGTTTGTGAGTAATATTGCAGCTATATTCAGGACGAGAAAAAAATGGAAACGGTGATGGACAAACGGGAACAAAATTTTGATTGCTAATTATTCTGTAGTAACAGAAAGTAGATCTTTTTGTTTCGGCTACAATACACCTACACCTTTTCGGAGCAAAATACGAAGTTTTACGTATATACCCAACACTCCATACTATTTCTCTTAAAGTGAGATTATCTGTCATTTATCTAGAGTATTTCATTTGAATGTTGATATGATTCATTCGCCTTGCCATTGTCATAGCAGCAGAAAATCTGGACACCTACATTTTCTTTTTAATAACATAACTTTTTCATATTGTTTACTTCGTTTATTTGACATTTAAATGTTGTGAAATCAGTTATAGTCAAAGAACATGCCACACGTAGCATGCAGTGCATTAGTTAAGGAAATAGAAAGCATCATTCAATGAATACATGCAGTGATCAACCGTGTATAGTTTACAATACCCTATTTGGATAAATGTTGATAATCCCTTTAGCGGTAATTTTTATTGTGATTAATGCGTTTTTAGAACTCTTTTAATGTAGAAAAAAATATTTCTGCGTTTATTTGTGAATGATAAATGAATGTTATATCATGTCTTAATGTTAAATAATAATATCATTTCAAAAATATTTAATTGAACATATTCTGCATGCAATACAGATTGAAAATAAAATAACAAGTATTTCTGTTATACTTGATTACTTTTATAATTTTTCTTTTGCGTCAGAAAATTATTTTTAGTAGCACTTGGTCATTCCTTTAATACAAAACCAGAGTGTCTCTTACCTGATATATATGGAATATAGAAATGCTGTAATTGATGTTTCTGTAATACATATATATCGTTACTTTCTTGAAATAGTACGTTACTATCTGGTTATTAACATATTAACCCCTACCCTGTATATCAACTAAATAAACCAATCTTCTTTCAAACTTTAATTTAACTGAACTACACCAAGCCCAAAAACCACTACGAAAGAAGTTAAAAATGGACGTAACAATCAAGATGATAAATCTGAAACACATATGGAATGTAGAAACGCAACATCCACGTATCCAGTTTATTGTCAGTTAATTCATATTTTTTTAACTATTAGTTAGAAAACAAATAAAAAGGCACATAGAGTTTTACAAAATAAACCACTTCAAACAATAAACAGATGCCTCCTGATGCATTATAATGGTACAAAGTATGAAATAGTATAAGGACTACAAAAGAGTAGACATGTAACAATTTTTTATTAACTACATGTATCAACATATTTCTGAATAAGCTTAAAGTAAGATATTCTAAAAGGCAAAATATTTACATATGCAATCATTTTCTATTTTAATCTTTTTATTGCCCCGCAATATATTCTGATTTACTACACCCCAGTTGCGTTACAAATTTGCAATTTAAAATACTTGGGATCCTGCATGTCTTTCAAATGCAGCATGGTATCATGTAAAGCATTTAAATTTACATTCAATAACATGCTTCCTACGGACATCTTTGACGTTAAGTATCGTAAACTCAGCTATCGGTAAACAACTTGCTACATACAACATGTAGTACCACAATTAGGAAAATTAACTGTTCTGAATCTCTGACATGTAAAAACTGTCTACTTCTTTTTTATACGTAATCCATTTTGTTTTTCACCAGATAAAATGGTTTGATTAGCGATTTAACGTTACTTTATTACTATTACCAAAGTATGGAAATTCAGTTTGAACTTTTGTATAATGTGTTTCTCTAATAAAATGAATTGATTACTTTCTAGCTATTTGACCTGTGTGTTAATTAAATGATGGTTTGGAAAGCAACATTTTACCTATTTCTTTGTCTTGGAATCAACAATATCTAGATTGTTCACGGCAGTATTTATTTTCTTTCGATCGTGTTGACGTTTAAAAGACAGAGCAAAAACAATCAAAAGCTTGATTAGCAGCATTGCATGATTTTGAGAAATGAATTGTTTATAGAAATGTTATGTTTAATTTTTATATTGTGAATTACTTACTCTTCTTTAATAATATTTATCTACAGTAAAATACAGTAAAAGAACCGTGTTAACCTACGCTTCGTACTATATAATGTGTTGTAAATCAATTTCAATTGTCCTTCATCAATTTTATTCTTTTTGGCAGAATACGTTTCTTTCATCTTTGGTGGCAGCAACATGTAAATCTTTTAAAATTAGTTCTTTAACTATTCAAAAAATACAAATAACATAATCATTGGTTTGTAATGTCATTATGGTGTTATGCGTACATACATTAGCAAACATTCCTTCCTTTCTTCATTCATTCATTCATTCATTCATTCATTCATTCACAACTTTGTCAAGCCTTATTTAATTATTCTTACATTATTTACATCATTTTTATATCTAATATTTATTCTAGGAATCTTATTGGAATGCCGGAAGAAAAAGCTTTTAGTACTTGAATTTCAAAAAGTTGTTAAATCTAGTTAATTCTTTCTACATCCTGGGAAAGCGAATTCTAATTTTAAACATTTTCGGAAATTCAGGGTAATACATTTAAAATAAGACTATTTAAATGATTGAAATAATAATATTTCAGGTCAGCATTAAAGTGTGACTACGTGCAAGCGATACCATAGGGCTCTAGCAGTTCACCAACCGAGACAACAGTGGTCACAAATAAATGTGATACCAAGGTAATCAAATGTTTTATGCCAGACTTTCGTTTAATCCCTGCCATAATTCTTTATTACTTTATGACTTTTTCACATTGATTAAAATATTGTTTGTAGAACGTCTGTCAGTTATGATATTGTTAAAAAAAATAATATAGGCTTGCTTCTATGTTCATTTTTATTAATTAAACTAAAATTTATAATTAAATTCGGTATCGACTTACTTTCATCTGCCCATTCCATTTTAAGAATTAATATAGAAAGTAAATATCAATTTTGACCAAGAAAAATCTTTATGTAATACAAAAAATTAAATTATAGTCCTGTGTTGTACAATGGACTACTTAAGTACTTATACACGGACTTATATTGTATAATATATGATAATACGATATTTTTAATATATGTTATCACATAAACACAACGTCAGTAGTGACGCAGGTTATGGAACTTCTTAAACCTTTTGTGTGGAGGGGTTCGTGCTATTTCTTTGTTTGTTGAATGTTTTGAGTTTATTGCGTGTTGTGAGTTTTTTCTGTAAGCAATCATTTAGTGTGTCCCTACTTGAATTTTGTTCCTCTGATTACGCCTGGGAATATTCGGATTCCAATAATAAAAAATAACACTTAAAGTTCAAAAGTTTATTAAATTTTCACCACATACATAAATGTATAAAATAAAACAATATAAAATAAAATACAGTATATAATTAAAATGTATGTGCCATTCTTAAAGAATTATAAGCGGACAAACCTTAAGAAGAATATAAGATTCATGAATAATATAACTTTGAAATAAAAAAGTATTTACAAAGCATTACACATAAGAGACGTACATGTAAATTTAAAATGTAAAAGAAGAGACCTATCAAAGATACACATGTAATGATATAAAATAATATTTCGTCTTAATAGAATAGGATGGAAGGTTCTGGCAACAAAATGACAAATATTTTCATTGTTGACTGAATAATAAAATTGTTCATCATCTTGTAAGGATGAAAAATTATCTTGATTCAATACGTCGACCAATAATGATTGCTTTAAATTCTGATATAAATGACATCTTAACAAAACACGTTTTTCATCTGTAATAGTATTACTGTTTAACATAGAATATTATTTATTTCTAATCGTTCATAATGGCCTTTATCAATTTTTAAAGGTGCTTCTTCACATCTGAATTTAGCATATGAAATTCGATGACGAATAGGTAGTTTTTGTAACAAATATTGTTCAGTACACAATAATGATTTAAATAATTTCTATGTTCTTAACTTATTCCCTTGGTCATATTACACAAAGTATATTACACCAGTCAGTTTTATACTACAAAACAACCTTTCTTCCAAATGATATATTGTATTTTTATCCAGTATATACTATAACAAAAATCTTTCCATATTGTCCATTTTTAACATTCCACATAACGTGATTTAAGAACTTATATTATTATGTATATATTATTAAAAGCTAATTGCTTTCACTATATTTGCATTAAAATAAAAAAAATATATATATTCATTTTTATATTTGAAAATGTCTAGTTTATTATATATTGTGAATATTTTTTATTTATAACATACATTCAATGCAAAGAAATGTATTAATATATTTTATATAGTGCCTTTTAAGGTTTTCATAAACCTTGTAATATATGAAAATATTGCTATTTATTGTTTACTTATTGTCTCATAAATATTCCGCCGTATCCTCAGTTTTTTTCTTAAACGGAGAACCAAAATATTGATATATGAATTAAACATATATACAATAAACAATTAACATATAAAATAACTCGTTAACATTTGTTTAGTAGTTTATTTTACACATACCTGGGAAGCAGACAGTACGTAACATGACAGTGTGTTAAGCGTTACTTGTCTTTATTACTTATAGGACGTATATTTACTTCCATAACATTTTCTGGAATTCAATTTTAACACATTATTATATGTTTTATATTTAATATGTCTGTAATCTCCTGCCATTCTGTTGTTGTAGTTTTCCTTAATTTCCTTAAGTGTAATGGCGTACCTATTCAGATTTTCTGCTGCATTATTATATACAGGCTGTAGTTGTTTGTGTCAACATATGATCAACCGAAGGATAGCAGTATATGCAGTGGTAATAGCAAAAATTAACAGCAACACCTGCAAATCTATCCACCATACTCGAACATCGAAAATGCAGCAACATAACTCATAATATTTATTAATTTCTTCCTCCAGTCTGAATCGATAATCATTTAATTTGCTTCATTCTTGTTTAAATTTTTAAATGTATACTTAGCAAAATATTTTTAAGAAACAAAAGCATTTTGTTACAAAGTAAATAATTGACAATGATAGCTATTTGTGTGTTAATATAATCATTCTTCCTTTGAACGAGGATGTAAGGTTAGATTATCACATGAAGAGAAAAAAAATATCAATATAGTTATTGCACGTTTTGTCTTTGACATGTTTGCTAGGAAATACAAACAACGTGTAAGTTAACTTCAGCTGAATCCGGTGATCATTTTTCAGGTCGGCAATTTTATGAGCGGGTGATATTTTCCGGTTCGGCAATCTTCGTCCTGAGCTGTTGTTAATTTTTTTATATATATCACACTCTAGTGAAAAGCACTGTTGCTTTAATGGGCGTGGCTAAATTCGTAAATAGTAAAAAACACATGATCACTGTCCAATGAAATGTGTTAATTTGTAATATTTAAGTTACACGGATATATATCATAACTTAGAAGAAATATCAGTTATATTATCCAATCGATCGAATGAAATCGAAAAAGTACCTTTATTCCTTAAAACTTAACAGATTATTTTATTAGTGGTAGTAATTTTTATTTAGTAGTAAAAAGGAAGACAGTCGGTGAATGGCGACTCATTTGCTAATAGAATTTGTACACGGACAGAACTACTATTATATTTAATGCAATACTACCAGCATATCAGACGATACAGTGGTCTGTTTATTTAAACTTATGCATAAACAATAGAAATAATGTTTACACATTAATGTTGATTCAACAGGTCGACTTTAGTTTACTAATAGACCTTTTGACTTTAAGTATTTGTAACAGAACCAACAAATAAACATTGTTGCTTCTCTTCGATCAATAATTTTCTTGACCGCACGGCAGTACGCATTATTTTAACTGGCGAGATTGCATCCTGCAGCCTGATTAAAATTCTGGTGTAAAACCCACCAGATCGTTGTAGCGATATATCAAACATTATGATCAGAAACATTTGAAAACATGGACGCAGAGTGTTAAGACTCGAACTGACTGAACTGAAATAGTTGAATCGATATCGAACTTAAACTTAGGTAAAGTGCGGGCAATGATAAAATTATTAGTGAAATGTTTTCTGCAAATGAAGGTAATAACGAAATAGTGAACACCAAGGAAACAGTAAGAAATTCACAAATTGAAGTTCAGGAAACTGGCAAAATCAAGAACTAGCAACTAACAGCAATAGTCCAATATTGCATCGATCATAAAGAAATTTTCAACTATTTTTCTAACAGAAAGTGTGGAAATTGTTGTTTCTAAAAGTGGAAATTAAATGACCCAGACTTATATCGGCCCATAATTTTAATTAGTACCGTAACTATTCATGTCTATCCTGACAACTCGTTTTCTATTGTTGTCAGAGGATTAAGATAAACGTAACGACAAGATAAGATATCGGTTATACCAATATCCAGAGATGTTCGATTTATATGTTATATGTGTTTCAGATTTGGATTCATAGTTTTTTCTAATGTGTTTTATTCAAAGTTTCAACATATACTGAAAAGGGTTACAAATATTGAAAATTGTGGAAGGCAAGAAATCATCTTGATTATAATATCTCAACTTTGAGAAGAATAATGTAATGACAAACGCGATCATACATGTTTACCAATAAAAATACATAAACAAAACCTATGTAAATGATATTTAATGTTTAAGATTTTTGTTCATAAAGTTTCCATTTTCTATAGTAACAATTTTTAAGAATAGATTGTTTGTAATTGCAACTTGGAAAATGATGGTCCCATACTACAAATACTATTTTTCCAGCTTAATCTATGAAAACATTTGTAAGCATTTAGCTTGTTTATTTGTAGGTATATGTAGTTTTTTTATTTTTAAGGGGAAAAAAGGTGATAATATTATCAGCAAATTTATCAATGGAAAAAACTCATATAAGGGTCATCTGAAAAATTTGGATTGACAAGTTATTTTTAGGCCGTTATGCTGATCGTTTTTGGAATTTTCGTTGTGGTAAAACAAGCATATTAGTGTATGATCCTGACTAACAATTACATGTATTTTTATGCTGAAAGTGCAAAAATAAATACATTTTATGACCTCTATCAGAGTTCTTAAATAAATGAGTGCGATTTAATTCCATTTTCAGTATTTTTACAGCTACTAGTATATCATCGTATGATGTCCAGTAATTGATGTGGGAGTTAATAGTAAAACCAATCCTTTGGCAGAAAAACCGGCAAATATAAGAGTCGAGCGCACCAGCCTGCAGTAAGGCTCGAATAAATAACATCAGGTTTGACATGCCAGTGATTAATGGTTAAGGACTAACACCCTTAACTACTTGGATGCCTACATCCCTACAACTACATGTGATTAAATATAAGAAAGTCAATAATATTGTTGTTAATACATTAAATTTTCACTCAATAGATTAATGTAAAATCAAGTGAAAAAGTCCGAGTATGCACGATACACATTGACACACACAAACATACAGATTTTGTTCTTTTCTGGAATAAATTTTATCCCGTTATTTGAAGCACATATAAACTTTCGTCCCTTCTAAATTTTCAAAACACAAAGCAGTGGCAATGTTCTTCAGTATTTCAAATGCATTTTTAATGATTTTCGGATTTATTAAACGTCATAAAATGGCAAAATAATGTAATTAAAACTAATTGCACAGTTCATGGCACTTAATAAATCGTTCTCTGTTTAAAAGTATACAAATGTAATTAAAAACAAAATCATATATTCATAACATATTGTATAAACAGCTTCAGATGCATAACTTTGCCGTGTATTCAAATTTTTACATTTTTAATCATATAAACATTAATATTTCATCTCATTCTTTGTTTTACATGATTTTTTCATAAAAGTTGCAGTTCGAGAAAGTCTTTCTGGATGAGTGATAACACGAGCATCGCATTGAATATGATTTGGGCTAATAATGATGCAAGATGAGAACGTCATGCATTACGTAATATAACAAACTTTTAAAATGTTTTTATTATCAAATCATAAAAATATTAAGCTTACCCAATAAACCGTGAAATAATCCACAAAAAAATGAAAATTATCGATCAATATACATTTCTATATAAGAATACGAATGCTGAAAAATATTAATATGCCCTATAACTCGTGAAATAATTCAAAGTACAAAAGTATAATACAATTGAACCGAACAAGTCTTTCTAGCATATGCATTACGTAATATAGCATAATATAATAATATAATTAATATAAGTCTAAAAATACCTTTTTATTATCAAATTATCTAACTAATTAATAAAAGAAACACAAATATATAATTTTAATGATGTTAAGATAAAAATGCACTAATAAATACGAAGGTTGCCCCTATAAATCATGAAATAATCCAAGAAATAAAATTGAATTGATCAAATACATTACGTATTATAACATAACAAAATCTCAAAGGCCTGTTTATTA
This sequence comes from Limnoperna fortunei, assembly GCA_944474755.1. Classification (NCBI taxonomy): domain Eukaryota; kingdom Metazoa; phylum Mollusca; class Bivalvia; order Mytilida; family Modiolidae; genus Limnoperna; species Limnoperna fortunei. The sequence continues at coordinate 24,087,760 of OX104120.1, forward strand.
TCAAATTATCTAACTAATTAATAAAAGAAACACAAAGATATACATTTTATTATGTTAAAATAAAAATGCATTTAAAAAAAATAAATCGTGAAATATCCAAGAAATAAAACTGAAGTGATCAATTCTGACTAGCGAGGGTGAGACTGGTCAACCCCGAATTGATTTACAATTTTGTACATCTTTACTACTCCTCATTACATCAGGACAAAAAGGCATTTTAAAACACTTAAGGATGCAACAAATACGAAAAACGTTAAAGGAAATATTTAAGGATTGTATTCAATTGTTGGTTAGATTATTGGATATAAACGACTTTGGGTCGATTTACGCTGAATAAACCGCGAAGCGGCTTATGCTGCAGCGTAAATCGATCCAAAGTCGTTTATATCCAATAATCTAACCAACAATTGAAAACAAACCTTATATTTTAAATTCTATAGTAAAGATGAAGTAACAAGAACAATATTTTACAAGTAATCAAATAATATTTTCAATTCACAATTTTAGTGTCGTCACTTGTTGTTTGCGGAAGAATTCATGTATAGTCAACGTCATCAATACGTCTTATTATGACGTCACAATCAGTAACGTGCTAAAAACCAAGTTAGGTTATACGAAATAACCAACTTTGATCATTTATTGAGTATTTAAACGAAATTAAAATATTTCCTTTAATATTTAATAAGCCATTAAATCACTTACTATATGAACTATATTGTAGAGTACTAGTATGTGTTTTGACCTGATGGTAATTCGTACCCGAAAACAATTATATTTAATTAATTAAGGATTGTTTTCAATTGTTGCTTAGATTATTGGATATAAACGACTTTGGGTCGATTTACGCTGAATAAACCGCGAAGCGGCTTATGCTGCAGCGTAAATCGATCCAAAGTCGTTTATATCCAATAATCTAACCAACAATTGAAAACAAACCTTATATTTTAAATTCTATAGTAAAGATGAAGTAACAAGAACAATATTTTACAAGTAATCAAATAATATTTTCAATTCACAATTTTAGTGTCGTCACTTGTTGTTTGCGGAAGAATTCATGTATAGTCAACGTCATCAATACGTCTTATTATGACGTCACAATCAGTAACGTGCTAAAAACCAAGTTAGGTTATACGAAATAACCAACTTTGATCATTTATTGAGTATTTAAACGAAATTAAAATATTTCCTTTAATATTTAATAAGCCATTAAATCACTTACTATATGAACTATATTGTAGAGTACTAGTATGTGTTTTGACCTGATGGTAATTCGTACCCGAAAACAATTATATTTAATTAATTAAGGATTGTTTTCAATTGTTGCTTAGATTATTGGATATAAACGACATTTGGTCGATTTACGCTGAATAAACCGCGACGCGGTTTATGTTGCAGCGTTAATCGATCCAAAGTTGTTTATATCCAATAATCTAACCAACAATTGAGAACAAACCTTATATTTTAAATTCCATAGTAAAAAGGAAATAACGAGAACAATATTTTACAATAATCAAATAATATTTGCAATTCAATGTTTTTAGTGTCGTAACTTGTTGTTTGCGGAAGAATTCAACGTCATGAATACATCTTATTATGACGTCACAATTAGTCACGTGCTGAAATACCAAGTTAGGTTATACGAAATAACCAACTTTGCTCATGTATTGAGTATTTAAAAGAAATTAAAATATAATATTATGAGAAAAGATCGAAGATATGATAATCAATTTGTTTTTTTATTTTTGCCTCATATTTTAACTATTGATGTTAAAAATGCTGAAAGTCGCGTTAAACAGCATTACAACAAACAATAAGCATTCTTTACTACAAATGGTAAAACGTCGTGAAGCGTAAACGTTTATCTGCTCACTTGTCCTAGTGACCATAACATGATTTTATAGATTATTTAAATCAGAAATGTCGATATATTAGGTTGGACAATTACCGGACCAACAGAAGCACTTAGATCTACATGCGGCAATATTTAAGATTTGGTAATAGCATATGTGATCAAGAAGGCAGCATTGGTATGACCTATATTAATTACTTATGTGCCATGTATTGCATGTAGTATTAAAGAAAAATGACTCTGCTTATTCTCCGGTACACTTTTTATAATATCCGGTACAAAAAAATGAACGCTGCTAGAATGTAGTTTAAAAAGTCTTCCGTGGATGTGTATCAAATACTTTGATTTAAACTGCCTTCCGTCCTTTCGCATGGAAAGTATGTGTTTTGACCTTATGGTAAATCGTACCCGAAAACAATTATATATCATAAAAATATTATAAGAAGAGATCGAACATATGATAATCAATTTGTTGTTATTTTTGGCAAGTATATTAACTATAGATCTTCTTATCTTGCATTTTAAAAAATAATCATTTTTTATATTTGAAATTTTCTAGATTATTATATATTGTAAATGGATTTATTAATATTTTTGTAAATTTTCAAAAATACTTTTCCGTATCTTCGATTCTTTCTTGTTACACGGAGAAGCACAATGTTCATATATAACTTTAAAAACATCTATAAACAATACAACGGTAATAATTTACATATATAATAACTCATTAAGATTTATTTTAAGTAGTAGTTTATTTGACACATACCTGGGAAGTAGAAAGTACATACTCCTGTGGTGTATTTAGTTTTACTTGTCATTATAGCGAGCACAGCTCGCAGCGGGCAGCAAAGCTGCCCGCGAAGAGCGGTGAGCTCTACGGTAATTACGTGTCACGTGATCAAAATGAAATCACGTGATCAAAATCTGCTTAATGCTGATATTGATTTTTTTTCGTCCGGAAGTTGATATCGTCAAAAAACTGGAACAAAGTGAATGAAGAAGGGCAAACATTAATTTTAAAGAAAGACTTTAAAATAAAGTTGAGATCGATAAAAAGTAAATGTTATATTTAAAGATAACAACAAAAATTTCATACTATTTTTTTGGAATCTCTAAATCGATCTTTAAAAACTGACACTCAAAGACATTTCATGTGACGTCACCATTACAAAGAAAGACGTCACGTGACCACTGGAATTTAGAGGCACTGTCATAGGGTAGCGACAAGTACTAAATGTGGTGTTAACTTTATAAATTACAAATTTAGAATTTGATGGAAATTAAAATAATATTGTGTTTCAAACAAAAATTTAGTTGCAAGCTGTTTGCCTTCTTGATTTATTTTAAAAAATAAAGTAGCGTGATAATACTACCCCCTTACACTACACAACGAGGAATTTTCATACATTTCAACATTTGTATTTCATTATCTACCAAATATATAGTATTTGTCTCTATATATGCATCGACTACGCTCATGCGCTTACTGATTTTCGCTTGGTACAGAATATCTATAAAAAGTAAATTGACATTAATTTCTTCCTGCTAATTCAATTCAATTTTGGTAAGAATAAGATTATGAATTATTTAATTAATGTATACAACAGTGACTAACACATACAAATTCTTATGTGCATAAAAATTAAGGAAAAACTAACTTTTCCCAATTTATTTCTTCAATATTTATTACGTAATCGCCTGTTTATTACCTGTGGCACAAAAACGGAACAAGAATAACAAGCTGCGAGTTCGTACCTTTTTAAGTCCGAAGAAGGTTATTTGATGTTTTAAATTTATTTCTTTAAGTCCTTAGCCGTTATTTAAAGTATGCTACAATGACTTAATAATAATAATATGGACTGCAAAATCAGAAAAATACAACACATATCAAACAAGACTGTGAAGAGCTACTGGACCCCTAATTAACTTAAATTTGTCTCAACATTTTCGCGATAGTTAGCCAAATAAGAAAATATTTTTTAGCAATACAATTTTTTAAAAACTACACTATAACATGTATTTACTTTGTTCAACTCTAAATATACATAATCATCACCAGTTATACTACAACTGACGTACTGTATTCGTACCAAATTTTTTTTATGTAGTGGACCAAATTATAACAAGCTACGGTTCCGCAGCTACAACATCACATTACACAGCGACAGGTCCCGTTTTCAATTTGTAAATTTAAATTTAATAAAATGCAATATAGCTGACCAAACTGTATATGCGTTATTTAATACGAACAATACAACAAACTGTAAAGTAGATCAACATGAAAAAAAGTAAACTTACTGTAGTATAATATTCCCTGATCATCAATATTTCCGGCAACATAAAACCATGAAACATCGAACTGTAACTGGAACTGATCCACGAAAACAAAAGAATCTTCACAAAATGTCATTTCTCCATAGAACATAGAACACTTCCTTATCACATGTTTTTTTTAATAACATTATAAACGTCTTCACTGACAAAACTCTAAAACATCTGAGTATGATGGCACATTATTCCACCAACATAAAACATAAGTAACGGAACGGATCCATAAAATCAAACTAATCCTTACCAATATGTTATTTCCCCGTAGAACACATTCTAATCGCATAATTATTTATCGAATTATGCAGCTGTTAACTGAAAAATTTCTAAAATATCGGAATAGAACACATTTTGAATATTTTCCGCCAATGCAAACTGTGTCAACCTGACTATTTTAGGTCAAGGCCCTTAATTTTCATTGGTTGTTTAAAAAGGGGTTCCAATTAGGGGTTATGGGAAGGATAGTAACACTGACCAAAGCGGAATAACTCTTAACAAAAGTTAATGAAATATTCTGTATTCTGAAATGGGAAGGCTCGGAAAGTATGTCCGAAAATGGAAGAGTGAAATCTGTATAAATTGAACTATGCTTAATGTTCATTACAAAATATGACTTAATAAAAAGATTAATAAATTGTTGGCATCTATTTGACTTAGTTACTTATTGTTGACGCTATAACTACATATAGTGAAATAGTGTACAATAATAAATGTTACACCCCGCTGCGCTAGGTGTTTTGTTTACATTTTTTTTATTATTCCATATTGTACCTTTGTAGTGTTATTTAATTTAAAACATTTCTACACAATAACACGTCCATATTTTATATTATGCCTTTGTTGTTGACATGTTCCAAATCGTCCTTGGCATTTGCTACGGGAATTTTAATATGAAGTCAGCCATTTGAATTCTACAGGGACCTCGCGTTGTTTTCAAAAAAGATCGTCTGCTTTCGTAACGTTCCGTGGTATTCAGACAAACCGCAAGGATTTTACAGCCTTAACTGCAGACGATATTACCCGAAGGATTTCGAACAGACGACAATGGACTCTTCCAACATACACTTCCGTTGTAATTTAGGTCAAACTTTAGTATAGAAAATTGCTCTATCACATTGGAAATACGCCACATTTCAAAACGCTAAATAACTGTGGAAAATAAAGTGATGAATTCAATTTACACAGTTATTATTCTACAAAATGAGCGTAAGCTGGACCATACGCGGTAAGTAGTTTTCATTTTTCATGCAAAAACAATAACCAAAATACATCAACATTTAGTATAAGGTACTCACAAAATTAAGGAACAAAGTAAAACAAGGAGTTATGTGTAAAAGTTAGAAAAACATATTTGTCTGTGCTCGCATTTTGGCAATGCCTACTCCATATTAACTATTATATAGTACTTCCATACCAACGTCTGGAATTCAATTTCAACATTTGCTTCCCAATAAAATATCTGTCATCTCTTGGTATTCTGCTCTTGTCGTTTTCCTTCATTTTCTAGATAGGTTATCACCATGAAGATGAAATCCTCTTAAACATAAACTGCGATATGTTAATGTAAAGTTTACGTACAAGCAAAATATTGCACCGAGAGACCAGGATATGATCAGAATCGTCACATTATTATGTCATCATGTACTTTGGTAGTATCGACAATACAACAATTACATCGGAGATATCGACGGAATTTCCGTATTCTTAGATTGTAAATGATAGGATCAAATAAAGGTTTGATCATGTACATTGAGTTCGTGATCCGTCTTGTCGCTATTGTAACCAGTCCAGGCTTGTATAGAAGAACTACTGAATAACAATTTCCAGGAAGTATGGAGACAAATGCTACAACGATTATAACCCAAGTGTAATGGCGTACTTACTTAGAGTTTATGGCGTACTTACTTAGAGTTTCTGCAGCAGTTTCATTTAAAGGCTGTACTTGTTTTCGTCGACGTATAATCAACCGAATGATAGCAGTATATGCAGTTGTAGTAGCTAAAGTTAACAGCAAAACCTCCAAATCTATCCACCAAACTAGATGTTGCTCATTTCCACCGATAATGTCCGAGTGTTCACACGTTGTTGCTTTACTATTATTATACAAATAAACACTGTTAAAACATGGATATGAATGAGAAAGTATGCGATAGCGATTGCAACCTTGCTAGATATTTTTCGGACAAACGCAAGATTGACTTCGAAAGCAACACACACCGCAAATCAGCAATGTCGTGTACAAGGAGCCTAAGCTCATTGCAATAAGCACTCCTATATCAATTGTGCAGATAATTGAAATGTAAAGAAAGTTCTCCATCATCGACAAAATTACCAAAAAAGCAGCAGACAGACATGTACCAAAATCAGTGACACTCAAATATAACGTTAAGGTATAGAAACGATTTTGATTCAATTGTTTACATCTGTGCAGTACTATAAGGCAACATATGTTGACTATCGCCGCTATAAACATTAAAAGTAAAGATGTACTTCTCTGCATTATTTCTATCTTCACTTCATAAAAAAAATAATTACTTCCATTTCTCAATGTAGTATTTTCCATTTAGTTACAATGTCTGTATCTATATCTGCTGTTGGATCTGTAAATTGCTGCCAGCGATCTTTGTATTGCCTTATATTTATTTAAAAGTAAACACCTGCGTTCTTGCGCATGGGCAACTAAACAAATATATTGCGTATTTTCAAACTCTCAATTGCAGCTTTACATTCAAATCATTACTCATTACTCATAATTCTTGTTTTAAAAATTTGCATAATGCAAAATGTCTAAAAGACAAAACTATATTTTTATAAACCTGATAGTTGCCACTGTTATCTATTTAATGTGTAATATTTAATTTACCCAGATATGTATCAGAATACATAATTAATTCGAGTATATTATCCAAGCGATCGAATTATTTCAAAAAGTACCATTATTACCTAAAACTAAATATGTCAAGGGCCTCTCAATCCTTAATACTAATTTCTTAATTATATGTTTATTGTGCGATTAGACGTTTTGGGAATCAACATATTAATTGACCTTTGAGTTCAAAATTTTGTAAAAGAACTGACAAATAAACATAGGTGATACTCTTCGATCAGTTATTTCTAGACTCCAAGGTATGCGGAAGAATGTAGTGATCGTAACTGGCGAGATTGCAGCAGTGTAACGTTTGTTATGTCCATGAATGTAACAGAGGATTTCAGGAACAGTCTTTCTGAAGACTTTGTATTCTATAATAAGTGATACAGAATAGGAATTTAATAGTACAACGGCGAATGCTATATTTATAATAAGTACCTATGTAAAATGCAGGAGTAAATTTTCTGTCAAAATGATATTTTAACTCAAACACTGCTGGTTGTTTTAGTTAAATAGGGACTATGTATTTTCTTAAAATAAAATAGCGCGAATTCATAAATAGTTCTTCAGGTAACGTGATAACTGGAGACTTTACAATTGTTGACAATGAAAGACTCCACAATATTTTCCAAAGGACCAAAATGCAGTGAACCTAAATCCATCAACTGGAATTATAACTTTAAATTATTGATGGATTCAATAGATTACTATGGAAAAAAGACCTCTTGTCCGAGTGGGTAAAGGCCTTAATGTAATTGATTCAAATAACAATGAGTCGTTTAAGACGTTGTATGAGTACTAAAGCATAATCAATCTTCATAAATCTTGGTACTCTTAAAACTTTGTCCGTATTTTATGACAAATATGTTGTTGTGCCTAACAACATTATTTTATGTGCAAAAACATTGTATAGAGTTTTTATTTTATGAGTTAGGTAGGCATGGAGAGTTCACTTGGAAATCCTGCTAACACATCCACTTCGCTTTCAAAAGAGGAGATTCTTGAAAATCCCTAATCGGTGTTGGTATCCTCCGGTCTCAAAATCAAAGTCAGATAGTGATCTTCCCTCCTAATGGATACCAAAACTTTACAAATAACCATACAAACAGCGTTTCATAAGAGGTTCGTATAAGAGTAACATAAGCACACTATCGCAAATCCTGACAATTATTTAACCACTATATAAACGGGACTGCACAAATACAGTGACACTTTTTACAAGAGTGACATAAATGAAATGGGGATACAGCTGTATATTGAAAAATTTTTTTAAAGACTTGATAGACATTTTGATGTCTGGATCACTTTCCCATTGTAACATCATTAAAATATTTGATTTTTCGACACTCTATACTGCAATCCCTCATATGCTGCTTAAACCAGGCTTAAAGATCTTAAAAACGCTGCTTTTGTTTAGAAAAACGGAACGAGACGAGACGATATGTTTGTACGGTTATTTGTAAAGTTTTGGTATCCATTAGAAGGGAAGATCACTATCTTTGACTTTGATTTTGAGACCGAAGGATGCCAACACTAAATACCTGGTAATTAGTCTTGACATTAGTTGTGTACATTTCACAACTTATACGTTATTCTAGATCCTGAGATTGGTATTCCGATTTTCTAGACCGATCATTGCTGTTGTCTGCAAAACTACTCAAACAAGGGTTTGTTGTATATTGGATGATGTTATCTCTTTAAAAGTATATGGTCGTCACCATGACTTGATTGATCGTTATTGGAAATCAGTATTCCAAATACGATATGACATTTTCGCTAATCATAGGTAGTGTTTCGTATTCCTGGATTTGACTTTTCCCTAGACATGACAATGAGTAACTCGACTGGTGTCTAATTATAGGCAGTCACTGCTTACTCGTCCGAGCTTCTGAGTGCACCCATGGTTTTTATTGGGTTCGGATTACTCTATTTCTGTTTTTTGTGTTGCGTTTGTCTATATCCGGATTTGTTACTGTCCTTTGACTTTTGGCTCTTGTTGCTCGGCTGTTTTCTTTGCTATTTTTTTATTTAATAAAGTTAAGAAAAAACAAATAGATAAGATTATAACATTTCAAGAACTAATAATTATTACAGAATTCTGTTTTGACTTTCTATATTGTATTTCAAAATAAAATAATATTCTGTAGTTTTGATTCATGACAAAAAATAGCATTAGTTTTAAACACGTTTGTAACAACATTAATTCAAATTCCAAATCCCCATAAAATGTTAGCTCGGTTCGAAATCATCTCATGTTTTTTTTATGTAGTTCTCTTTGTGTTTTAGTGCCGGTAAGCATTTTTGTTTAGGTTTCAACTGCATCTTGCATAAGGATGCGAGTTCTCATCGCCGTTTTGTTTTGTTTTGTTTGTTTGTTTTTTGGACATATCCCGTATTTTCATTAACTTTTTCATATATAACTCGCGTAGCGGTTTCGCAAGTGTGTTTACGAAATTTTGAGTCTGTTTCAACTAATTCAACTAATTCGTTTTATTATAATTATTTCTTAAACTAAACTGAGAGATAATATTTGCTTATGAGTAGTATATAAACATTTCTGCATTATTAACCCCAACTGAGACTTTCAGTTAAAATGCGTCAATAAAAAATATCACATTTTGATAATCTAAATTCATGAAGACTGGCAAATTATTATGTGTTCTCTGCACTAGTAGTGAATCCTTTTAAAAACTTAAGATATTCTTCAACGAAATAGACGATAGTATTTAGTGAAACGGACGTTATTTCTTATATATAGTTTGGCGTTGGCCCGAGGTCAAGTTCCAAGATATGCACTAAAATAATTTAGTTCTAAACAATATTTTAGATTTATTATTAAGGTATTTCCCACTTCCGGTGGGAAGACCCAGTGGGAAGACCTTAATGTATTTCGTTTGATTATTATTATTCTTCCTTTTTTCAGCCACATTTTCAAAACAGTGCATAAAAAGAGTTCGCGACATATCATTTTGATATTTCATACCAAGTATTGTACTCTTAAGACCTTTTCTTTACAGAGTAATCTTCCCAAACACCGAAAACCTTGTTATCAGAACAACTCAGAAACTATAAAATTTAAGCTTCAGTCACACTACACCGTATAGCGTTAACGGACGTCCAACACATAACAAAGGTTTCAATCCGTCCATGTCCGTTCGCATGCGTTTCTTTTCCGGTTATCATGCGGCGTTTGCGCTTCTTGTCCGGCGATGTTCGGCGGTGTTCGTTCCGTTCGGTGGAAAGTTTTGAACATGTTCAAAATTTGGAACGTACAGCACCGGATAAAGTTGTCCGTCAGATCTACGGTAACCATGCGCTGGTATGTGTTTTGTTCGTTACTCGTACGTTCCTTATTCTGTACTTGTCCGGTTCGAGTCCGTTCTTTCCCGGTGGACCTGATTTACGGCCGGACTACTAACGGACATGCAGCGGATGTAACGTAAGTGTACGCTGCGTGTACGTTTTGTGCGGTACAAATCCGTTACTAGTACGTTGAAGTCCGTTAACTGTACGTCGTTCATCCGGTATATGTGCGTTGATCGTTCGGTCATTGTGCGTTTTGCACGTTTTATGCGCCCCGTACAGCGATCATGAGAGCAGCAACGGGAAATGCTTTTCATCACCGGATAACTTTCAGCCGCATTTTTCTTTGCGTTTGGCGTCCGTTAACGCTATGCGGTGTAGTGTGACTGCACCTTTAGAGAAAAACTGAAAAATGAGAAATGTAAAGGAACGTTTGAGACAACTTTGTGCGAATTTAGCTAAAAACCTTTGTCGAGCGGAGGCGAGCGGTATATCTTGAATGTTTCAATGACTACGGTTATCAACAAAACTCCCCAAACGGACATGGAAAACATCTTGGGTCTTCACCATTATTTGTGACATTACCTTAAAGAAAATATCAAGCTTAGGCCTCCAATCTTGTTATCATTACAACTCAGAAACCGTAAAAGATGGAAGCGGACAATAAATTGAAAAAAATAATCCTCTCATTTAGACCTTTATTTGGTCTTTTGTGTCCGAAACTGTTCAATTAACCGTTTTAGAGTTACAGTCCCTGACATGTTTCAATTTGTTGGTTTTTGAGTTGTAACTTGAAAACGGTTAAAGATAAGATAGTAAACATGCCTAAAGTGATCAGTAGGAAAAGAGCTTCAATTTGAGCCCAATGTAAAAAGTCATGGGTCAAGGTCACACCATTAGCAACAAGGTAATCCTTATAAAATAAGTCATCAGTAACCAAATATTTTTAGAATGAGAATAAAGTACTTGACTAAAATATGTTTTTTCCAACTAGAAGTGACATTTTGTCCCCAGCAACGATCATAAAAATCATTAGCAGCTATATATCGTGTAAATTGGGACCACTTGCTTTACACAAATAACTAATTTTCATGACTGCTAGTCACATTTTTGTAATTAGCAACATATTTAATTACTTTAAACCATACTGGGAAAGACCTTTATATGTGTTCTTTGAACAAACGAGCTTTCATTTTATTTGTTTGTATATTTTTTTTATTAATTTGTAGTCCGACCTGTAATGATATTGTTAAAATGGCTACCTTTCAGAATTTTTTTGAGAAGTAAAATATACTGTTGAATCCAGGTAAATTACTTGGACCTTAGTTGTATGTATAAAATTTTCTCTATAGAAGAACTTGTTCTAAACGTTAGTTGTTATTAGGTCTCTTGAATTATGCTCGTAAAGTAATTGAACGGGACGGGACGTTCATTTGTTTCTTATTTTAAGACAAAAAATGCGCATTCCGTTACAGAACTTCACTATTATGTAACATTGATAGCCGCGTGCAGAGGGGACATGACTATGTGACATCGGTATCTTCAACGATGGAATGTGGTATTTTGTGTTATTGAAAGTGATATTTTCACCTTTATACTGACGCGAGCCTAAGATTATATCAGGTTATTTCCAATGTCGATACTGTCAAGGTAAATGATGTGAACAACTTAACGTAGATATTGGACAAGTCATCTCTATTGATTATTTTTAATTGTACTCAATTGTTATTTCCGCTATACTATGGGGAAAGAATTGTCTCAAAAATGAACTGTTTTTATTGTGATACATGTATCATGTTAGCAGAGCAAATTATAAAGTAGGGTTGATGATTATTTCTTTGATGCGGCGATTAACATTGTGTCCGTTTTGTAACTGATTTTGTTTACATGTTTGGGGAAAGGAGAATAAAATTAACGACTGCCTTTTCTCGTTATCAGGTAGACCGCTTCAAGAAATTAGCAGTATGAGCTTTGCCGATGCAGCGAGCTACCTACCGAAACACGTCCAACCCTGCTTTGAATTTATGTATAGAGGATGTTAACTTTTTTCCAATAACGAAGTCGTGGTTAATTTAAAAGATTCGAAAACAGAAGTTATTTGGCGGGGAATACCTATTTCTATATTTAAGATGAACAATAACATTTGTCCATATAAACAATTATACAAGTTTATATACCTCTGAAAGAAGCAAAAAGCCAAACAAACTGATTCACCTTTTATAGATAAAGCTGGATTATCATTCATTACCTAGATATGGTTTTATTAATAAGTTTAAAACTATTTTAACTGTATTAGGATTTAATAAACATCTGTATACTGTTAATTTGTGCGTTCCAGAGCAGCTAGAGTACTAACGTATTTAATTTAACCAATTCCACGCAAAACTTACCAGCAGTTGCAGGTTTAACGTTATAGTCGGCGAAGTAAACTATATGATTATGTAAAAACCAGTTAAATGATTAAAGAAAAAGGGCCCCTGAACGATTCTTAAGTTTCTTTCACAATCAAACACTCAAAATTAATAGCTAAGAGAGTTGAACAAAGAACTGCGAAACGGATTTACACATATTTCTTGTTTCTTCTGCTATATACACTGTATGTATATGCAGTATTCGTTTATACCGCTTTCGTATAATATTATTTATTGGAAGACTAGGTAGTCCTTCCTATTCCCGGATTTGGCTTTTAAATACACATGACAGTAAGTTACTCGAAGGGTGTCTAATTAGAGGCAAAAACCGCTTACTTGTCCGGAACGACTGAATGCGTTCGTGTTTTTAGCCATTTCGTGTTTCTCACTGTCTGTTGTTGTGTTTGTGGTTTTTGTTGCGTTTTATATGTTTGTCGGTATCCGGATTTGTAATTTTCTCTGAACTTTCGTCATTTGTTGTTCGCTTTCATGTGCTATTTTTGTAACAGCGTGTTCTGTTTCTGCAATAAAGATATTATTTTTATTACTGTTGGCATAACAAAAAAACTTTCCTCGAAATACGTAAATCATACATAAGATATGTTTTTAGTGAAGTCACCTTTTTAAAAATTCTTCTTGACATTTAATTTCGTAACATGAAATCAATGTTATTGCTTGATATGCTTCTGGATCTTTTATTATAAGTTTAAAACGGCATTCATCAAAGGCTCTTTGATCTCACTTAAATAAGAGCTGAAACAACATTCTAGACCTAATTTGTAACACGTGCTGACAAAAGATTTATAGAAGTAGATAATATAATTTTGTTATCCTTTGTTATCCTTTTGTAAAACAAACAAAATCTGTATAAGTGACATCTAATAGAAAATATCTGAATAGAAAACATTGACTTAAAAAGTGGCGTAAAAATCCATGCTAAAATCTAAAAAACACGATTTAGCGAAATAAGTAAGTGTGACAGGAAACTATCAGGTTACGGCGATAGGAATAGGACTGGTTTTAAACGAGTTGAACGGACACGATTGGTGAAGGACTCACGTCAATCGGATACGTTTGGGAAGATCGGACACATTCTTGGAGGACACGTCTGGGAGTATTACATATATATGTCAATATTTGTTTGTTTGTTTGTTTGATGGTGTTTAACGCCACTTTCAGCAATTTTTCAGCTATATCATGGCGTCCAGTTTTTATTGGGGGAGGAAGCCGGAGTACCCGGAGAAAACCCCCGACCTGCGGTAGGAAAACTGGCAATCCTTGTCAATTAAGATTGGAGTCGAGTGCACCCTGCCTGCAGTGAGAATCGAACCCGCAATCTCAGTGTTGACAGACCACGTGATCAATAGTAGACGAACTACCTTGACCACTCGGCCACCGAGGCCCCTCAATATTTGTCATATGCGTTTTTTATAATATTTTTGGTAAGATTTGTTATAGCGTGTTCTGTTTCTGCAACAAAGGTATTTTTATAACAACTGTTGGCATAACCAAAAATTACTTTTCCTAAAAATACGTGTGTACAAAAATATGTTATAGTGCGGAATCTATTTTAATCCTGCTTGACATTAAATGTTTATCTTTTTAACATTTCCTGAACACGAAATGAATTTTATTGCTCGATATGATCTTTTTTTAAGATAAGTTGAACGGGCATTCATCAAAGGCCCTGCGATTTCACTTGTATATAAACAAAGGATAACAATTTAGCTAATTACCTGTAAAAATTTCATTTACACTTTTTGGCTTATTTAAAATGTTGTCTATGTTATTTGCAATCAAGTCAAAATCTTTTATTCATTTATTTTCTCATATCTGTACGCCATGATATAGATGAAAAATAGCTCAAAGTGGCATTAAACACCAATTAAACAAGCAAATATATCGTTGCTATATTTGGCAAACTTGTTTCCACTTTCTTAACAAATATGTTAAAGATGTTTTTTCAGCAGACAATCGGAATTCGATAAGTACAACCTGTACCCCACTACTTGCCAATTTTTTTCTATATTCTTATGAAACTGAATTTCTTCGACGTCTTATTAAAGACCAGAAGATAGCAGAAGTTAGGTCCTTTAATTTAACATATAAATACATTTCATTTAACAACCCTCAATTTGCTGAGTGGCTTCCGTTTATATATCCTCCAGAACTAGAAATTAATGAAACCACATAAATAGCTTCATCTTCATTATTTTTAGACTTACACCTCGAATATTGAACCAACCGTCATCTTAGCACACGAATTTACGACAAACGAGACGATTTAAAATTTCCTCATTTATGCATCAATATTCCAACTCCCCTGCTTATGGTTTCCATATTTCTCGATTGATCAGATAAAAAGTATGCAAAAGCTTGCAGCGAGTATTATGATTTTGCAAACGTCACATTTTTCTTCCGGCTAAACTTAAAAACCAAGATTACAAGAAAAAAACCACCCTTTTCTTGTCTAAAAATATCTCATTTGAAAATATGGTTGCAGATATTTTTCATAGTTTTGTTTGTTTGTTTGAATGATGTTTTAACGCCACTTTCAGCAATTTTTCAGCTATATCATGGTGTCCAGTTTTTATTGGGGGAGGAAGCCGGAGTACCCGGAGAGAACCCCCGACCTGCGGTAGGAAAACTGGCAATCCTTGTCAATTAAGATTGGGATCGAGTACACCCTGCCTGCAGAGAGAATCGAACCCGCAAATCTCAGTGTTTACAGACCAGGTGATCAATAGTAGACACACTACCTTAACCACTCGGCCACCGCGGCTCCTTTCCTAGTTTTGAATTCAGTGTACAGTGAATATGCTTCGATGATTGTTTTATGCACCTATTACTGACTAGTGGTATTTGATAACCATCAATTTTAATCAACTAACCAACTCATACACTACAGTAATGGCAGCCGGAGGTTTGGCATGCCATAAAACCTGGTTTAACCGTTTCTTTTAAAATACATGTACCAAGTCAGGACCATTGATGTAATTACTATATTTTTGGTTGTTGGTTCTGGAGTTTGCCGGTTACTTGGACTTCATTCATACCACGCTTATGTTGCATAGCCAAAACCTTAACCGATTTGATGTTGTATTAGGTAAGGAGTTTCATTATAAATCTGTAAAACTGGTTAGACGTGTTTTATCAGTTATACTGAATTGAGTAGACATAATTATACGTAATCACTAAATGATTGTGAGGCGGAATATTTTATGTCTGGACATCAACATTTATAGTATTATTAAATTGATTATATTCGGCCCGGTTTGAAATCTTTATTAAACTTCATTGAAAATATTTACAGATCTCATCTTTTTCATCGATGATTATTACTTTTCTTGGTGCCAACGAAGCGCGGACCTGTCCAACTTATTGACTGGGCGGATCCGTAATATCTCGTCGTATTTTGCCTAACATTTTAATATACATTTCTAAGGATTATAGGTATCAATGTACTCATGCATAACGGTAAGGGCGCGGCCATTGTTTGAGCACAAAGTAAAGCGTGGAAAAACTGTCAGGTTAAACGCGATTGGTCAATAATGATTGTTAAAGTAATTATATTTTGGAAAGAGATACAAGCTTGGTATGAAAATACACAAAAAGGGAGTTTTAAACATATTTTGGAGGAATAAATCAAATTTCGAATACTTAAGGGCACCTCTAGGAGATTTGAAAAAAGACACTCCCTCTTTTTGACCCTCATTTTTCAATCAGAAAAGCAATGCGAACCTATATTTTCAATAACAGCAAATGAACTGACTATTCTTTAACATAAATAATCTCTCTTAATTTAACATTAAATTAACTTTGTCTTTCAACGAAATAATAATCGAAAAAGGGTACCCCCATATGGAAAATAACATTAAATGCCAATGGGTTTTTGCATTCTGAATGAGTCTTTAGATAATAGAACGGTATTGGAAATATATCTCTCAAATACATAGATATATTGTCATTGAGTCTTCGTTACAGGATTCGTATTTTTCGGGCATGACACGTTTCTCAACGTGTAATTAATTTATCAGTGGCCGCTCATGTCACAATTGTGATGTTTCTATCGGCTTGCTTTTTTTCTATCGCGATACTTGTTAAAATCATCGCGATGGAAAAAACGTTATGCATAGTGTAAGAAAATATCGGCTTACTTTTTAATAAGCATCTACTTGCTTTTTTTATCTACTGGCCGATCTGTCACAATTGTGATGTTTCTATCCACTTGCATTTTCTTTATCGCGATATCTGTTAAAAGCATCGCTATACTTTTGAAAAGCATCGCCTTTAAGAAGTATCGCGATGCTTTTAACAAGTAACTCAATGTTTTTCAAAAGTATCGCGATGCTTTTCAAAAGTATCGCCATGCTTTTCAAAAGTATCGCGATGCTTTTTTATTTCATGCATAATGTTTTTTTTTCATCGCGATGCTTTATCACGATCGACGCTTTTGATAAGTATCGATAGAAAAAAGCAAGTCGATATAAACATCACAATTGTGACACGATCGGTCAGGTAGATGAAAAGGTCGATGATTTTTAAAAGTAAGCCGATGCTTTTCGTATTATGCAAGTTAACGGTTAGCAGGAAGCCATCAAGATATTTCAAAGACCACGTTCATGATAAAAATGTTCAAAAACAAAAAAAATGTATGAAACATACTGGATTAATTGTCCAAGGTTTTTTCATATACGAGTAATAATGGTAGTTTTAATCGTTATTCTCTTTGTGTATTTTTTTTTGTTTCTTGTCGTGTGTATTTGTGTGTTTGTGTGAATTAGCGAATTTTAACAATGTCTTGCAAATATAAAAAAATCAACAACGATCGAACTTAGTACCGAATAAATAACTATTATATTAGCGGTATTTATAATTAATTTCAGCATTCGCAAAGATAAAGTCTTTATATATTTCTATAAATCAACAATAAATAAAAAGACAACAAATCAATGTGTATAGTATGCTGTACCATTAGTAATATCATAACGATACCGAGTCTTGTTGTTCAGAAACAATTGTTATAGTCTATTTATTTACTTATTCAAGAATTTAGAAATATCTTGATGAAAAACGAACATACTATATATGTACATAGCATTATATATAAATAAATTATTTCTACTTCAACGGAATTTTCAAAGCATATAAACATCGTCGTATTCTAAACTGAATAATTTATATCATTCCCAAGCATTATCTTTAATTCCTCATTATTCTTATCCGCGGCGTCAAGTTTGTCTAATTTCTCCGTTGACTGTTTTGAGTTCTGTTGTTTTGTAAGTAAATAAAACTTTTTAAACAAGAAAAATGAAACCGAAAATCCCAGGCCAAATACCAGCACTATAAACACACCGGCCATATGACTGATGTCAAACTCTACTTGAAGCACATCTCTGCTCGCGTCTTCCGAATCACAGCTACGTTTGTCTTCCCACCACCTAAAAATAAAGTCGTATAGTAGTGGTAAGAACGGTTTGTACAGATATGATTATTTCGTTCAATGTATGTTTATTGTCTTTTAATGGGCAAAACCTTATTACTAAATCTCCTATACCCGTAGTTTAGAATAAAAATAAACACAGCTTCTGTATTGATAATAGTTCAAATCAGTCAAGTTCATCATATGTCAATGATACACAGAGTAGTATACAATTAAAGTATAATAAAATGTAGTTAGTTTATACGAGTCTTAATTATATTGATCTGGAAACCCTAATCAAGGAATGCGACATTGTGTCAGGTGTGTGAACTGTAAGTAAATGCTATCATTGTTATTTGGAGAAAAAGTCGCTAAACTGGATGGTCAGTTTAGATAACCACCGAAGATGGACTTTAACCATGAAGGAAATGTGGCCGCAAAATGGAAATGATTGAGGCAAACGATTGATTATTACTTAGATGTTGCCACGACTGACAAAACCGAAAAGAAAAAGTGTAAAGCTGTTTTATATATAATTGGATTAAATGGCTGAGAAACCTTCAATACGTTTAATATTGAGGCTAATGAAGAAGACAAGCTGGAATCACTTTTCAAAACGTTTGAAGATTATTGTTCTCCAAAGAAGAACGTGACAGTAATCAGACATAGGTTTAACATTCGTGTACAAAGACAAACGGAAAGCATTGATTAATATGTCACTGATCTGAAACTGGTCGCTAAAGACTGTGATGTTTAATTCGTGACAGAATTGTATGTGGTACAAATTCGTCGTAAGTAAAAGAGCGTCTACTTCGTGAAGATGGGTTGACATTACAAAAAGCCGTTGCTATATGTCGTGCCGATGAAGAGTCGGGGAAACAATTGAAAACACTAAACGACGATGAACAAGTACACGCTGTTGGAAAAAAGGCGCACAAGCAAGAACAGGCGCAAAGTGATTTCAGGGCGCGACAACAAATGAAAAAAACGTCTCTAGCAAAACCTTTAGTTGTTCTAAGTGTGGATCAACTCATGAGAAGAGAAATTGTCCGGCATATGGTAAACGATGTCATAAATGCAAGAAGATGAATCATTTCCAGAAATACTGCAAAGCAAAGTCGTACAGAAATAAGCGTGGACTTGAAGAAGATTCATGCAGTGACTGTAAAGAAAATTATTTTGTTGGATCCATTTACAAGAAAACAGAAATTCAGGAGGATGCTTGCTTTACCTCTTTTAAGATACAAGGTAAGACTTTGAAGTTCAAGATAGACACGAGTGCACAGGTTTACATTTTACCGATATCGATGTTCAAGAAATTATCTAACATCAAGTTACGCAATACAAACACCACTCTTACAAGTTTCTCTGGCGATAAATTGAAAGTAATTGGAAAATGCTCACTGAAGAAGAAAAACTTTTTCGTAACAGATACGAATAAATCGCCAATATTGGCTTTCAAAGCATCGAATTATTTACGTTTAATACGGGTTATAATAACCTTTCAAAAGAATATTGATGATCCGATAAAAGCGTATCCAAAGGTGTCTAGTGGATAAGGTTGCTTAGAAAAACCGTACCACATTGAAATTGACAAAAGCATCACACCCGTAATTAATGCTCCAAGACAAATACCCGCCGGTCTTCGTGAAAAACTAAAAAATACCTTAGAAGATATGGAAGACAATACAGTTATCAGAAAGGTAGACGAACCGACGGACTGGGTTAGTTCACTAGTTTTAGTGGAAAAAGAGAAAACACGCAAGTTAAGAATTTGTTGAGATCCAAGAAATCTAAATCATGCCATAAAACGGGAAAATGTTGCCGTAACTACCATTGAGGACATAACAACACGCATGACAGGTGCCGAATTCATGTCCAAATTGGATGCTAATAATGGATATTGGCAATTGCGTCTAGATAAAGAGAGCCAAATTCTCACTACGTTCAAAACTCCATTCGGAAGGTATTGTTTTTTTGAGATGTCCCTTTGGTTATACAGTCTGCCCAAGAATTATTCCAGAAGCGTATCTCGCAGTTGTTAGAACTTTTAGAAGAAGTAGAAACTGATATAGACGATATTCTAGTATGGGGCAAACACGTGAAGAACACGATGATCGACTTCGTGCAGTACTGAACAGATGGGAAAATGTAGGGCTAAATTAAACGCTAAAAAATGCAAATTTAGAGTGCAGGAAGTTACGTACTTAGGTCATATACTAAGTGCAGAGGGGATTAAGACAGATCATGAAAAGATAAAAGCGATCAAGGAAATGCCCGCACCGACTGACAAAAAAGAAGTGCAAAGACTCTTAGGAACTGTAACATATTTAGCAAAGTTTGTTCCGAACATGTCAATAGTTACGGAGCCAATCAGAAATCTTGCATTATTATTACAGGATGGTAAACCTGTGGCTTATGCGTCAAAGTCACTGACATATACCGAAAGCAGATATGCAAACATATAGCGTGAATTGCATGCCGAACTGTTTGGATTAGAAAGATTTAATGATTACACATACCGGTATGGCAAACAGATAACTGTTGAAAGTGACCATAAACCGTTAGAAATGATCGTGTGAAAACCTTTAGGGTGTACTCCACCAAGACTTCAGAGAATGTTACTGCGACTACAAAAATATGACTTCTCATTAATCTACAAGGCTGGGAAAGATATGATAGTACCTGATCTGCTATCAAGAGCTGAAATCAAAACAGAGAAACATAATGAACTGGAAAATGACAGAGTGATTCTAAAACATGGTAGTAAAGAATACTCCAATGACCGATAAAAATTTACAGGATGTCAAGACTGAAACTTCCAAAGATGAATCGTTACAAGCGTTGAAAGTAATAATTAGAATATTATTGCCAGATGATAAGAATAAGATTCGTAAAAACATTGCTGAATATTGGAACTCCCGCGATGAAATATCCGAAACAGATGGTATCATCATGAAAGGGGAAAACATTCTTATACCAGCAAGCACGAGAAAATCGATGTTGGACAAATTACATAAAGGTCATTTAGGGATAGAAAAAAACCCGCAAACTAGCAAGAGAGTTTATATTTTGGCCAGGTATCAACGGACAAATTACAGACTATATTTCTTAATGTAGTATTTGTCTGGAGAATAGAAACTCCAATGCAAAAGAACCAATGACAGAATGTGAAATATAGGACATGCCATGGTCTAGTGTTGGCACTGACATATTTCATTGGAATAATGAGAATTATCTACTAATAGTAGATTTTTATTCCAAGTACTTCGAAGTTGCCAGATTAGAAAACGTGCGATCGACATGCGTAATCGCACATATGAAGTCTGTGTTTGCTCGACATGGTATACCGTCAACGGTAAGAAGTGACTGTGGAACGCAATACACGTCAGCAGAATTCAGAACAATTGCAAAACAATGGGGATTTCAACACAAGACCTCTAGTCCACACTATCAACAATCCAGTGGTTTAGCGGAGGGATTCGTTCAAACAGTGAAAAAGATGCTTACAAAAGCTAAGATGGATGGCAAAGATCCTTACTTGAGTCTTTTTGCGTATCGAAATACACCGATCGACAATATTGGATCACCGGCACAATTATTGATGAATAGGAGATTGCGATCAAATTGCCGACAACTCAAAAGCAACTACAACCAAAGTGTCAGAATTTGAAGACAGCGAGAAGAAATGTGAAACAACAACAACAGAAGCAAAAACATTATTATGATAGGCACACCAAATCGTTACCGAAACTAATGAACGATGACATTGTACGTTTTCAACTTCAACCGAAAGGAAGATGGCATCCTGGAAAAATTGTACAACATGACAGTGTCAATCCAAAATCTTTCGTTGTCCAAACACCAGAAGGACAAGAATACAGAAGAAACAGAAGACACATCATGAAAACGGAGGAAAAGTTTGAAGAACAATCCTATTCTGATGAAAATGAAATATCTGATATACGGAATGACAACGTTAACATTAATGAACCGATTGATAAATCGTGTACTACTAGAAGTGGGAGAATCGTAAAAAGACACGCCAAATTCACAGAGAAATATAAAAAAACAAATTCTGAGTAATGCCATTAAGGGTCAGAATATTACCCTTGCTCAGATTACCGATACGGGAAGGCAGGGCAGTCTACCCTGACCTTACAATTGTATGAGTATCACATTATATTTAAATTAATTTCAAGTTTAATTTTTTATTTGTTAATGTTATGTTTCAAATGTGATTCTCAAGAAAAGTCTCATATGGTTGTTAAATTAGTTAATTAGTTTTATTACTAGTGCATCCGATTTTAGATAAGTGACATTCATTTCGCTCAATATTCTGCACGTGCATTTCTTGGGTTTATAAATACAGTTGTCAATGATACACAGAGTAGTATACAATTATAGTATTATAAAATGTTGTTAGTTTATACGAGTCTTAATTATATTGATCTGGAAACCCTAATCAAGGATACGACAGCTTCTATGACAATTAAATATACAGATTTTTATACATAAATATAAAAGTATATATATATATAAGAAATAAGAAAATAAAATAAGAAAAGCTAAACATATTTTTAAAAGATTTTCAAAAAATCGTTAATTAAAATTGATATAGAAAGACAAACATATAGCAATAAAATAATCTTGTAATTACGAAATAATAAGTCGTATTACGAGGAAATTATATCGTTATTACGAGAAACTGTTATTTTTTAGCCTAAAGGATTTCTTATTAAAAAGTGTTCTATCATTGTCGCTTCAAATATAAATGTTTCTCGTTTGTTATGATTTGAATGGTCATTATTAACCAACCTTTTTTTAGTGTTTGCGATAAATCCATTTTCCTTTAGCTTTAACAATTCAATATTTATAGTTGTTTTCACGGGATCTCCAGCTTTCATCACAATTCCGTGTTCCTGTAGTCTTACTGGTTGCCCAGACATTTTGGTTGTGCAATATTTATTTTCGAAATATGAATTAATAAGAAAATCGTAAATGAAGGCGAAATTTCCTTTTTCCGACCGTGCTCGACCTTCACTTGAGTTTTGAACTAATCCATTACTTTGCTGAATTCTATTCCAGATTGTTCTGTACATACTGTCATTTGATTTTTCAAGAAAGCGCATAGTTGCAGAGGCTTTGATTGTCCCAACCTGAATACTTGAACTATCAGCTAGTTCTTTAAACGATTCAATAGGCTGATCGAGATTAACTTTGGTCAAAAAAGCAGCCATGTTTGCGGTGTACGTTGATACTGTAATCAATACAAAGAAAGTAAAGCCAGCAGTAAGGATCCGTTGAGAGCTTGGACGTGGAGAAAAGTCTGTTCCTCTCATCAGAACTGTCCCAACAGAAAACCATAAAACTTCTTTGACTGTAAACTGTTTGTCAGGGTTACCGATATCTAACATCAAGTAAACAACGGAAACAAAAATAGATGCGCCAACTATTCCCATCCACAAAGGTAAAGAGAAAGGTCTCATAAACTGAAATATTGACGAATGTTCTGCAGGTTTTGATATCAGCATGTTTACACCCGTACTTAGTACTCCTAAACTGAAATCAACTACTTCCTCCCGTTCTGATGTGATTGATATAGCTCCCATACCAAATGTAGCCTTCTAAAATAGAAATAAAAATCATCAACTGACAACCTCTGTATTAGATCTTACATTATAGAAAAGGAATTGCTTTTTGAAATAATAAATTTTGAATTTTTCGCGTCCTTTTGAAAGTATCATTCGATTCTGTGAGTATTTCTTTCTTTTTATTGCTATAATGTTAAAAAGGTTCAATATATTTCCAAATACAAGCTTTCTTACTGTTTCCCATGGCATTGTTGATTCATTTTTTAAACAAGATTAATATTTAAAAATATATGTTGTTGGTTTGTAGAAGTTCTTTTGATTATTAATCTCAAAATTTATCCTCCAATAAACTTCAGATTATAACATGATTCTACGAGCGATGTTAGTCCCTTTAAAAGCAAATGTTTCATTTTGGTTTGTTACTATTTTAATAGGAGTCTCTAAAATTTAAAAATGGCACTTTTTAAATACAAACAATGGTTTAGCAATCCTTACCCCTAGTCTGACTTCTTCGATCATTCCGTTCCATCCCTTTCCTTCACTGTAGCTACCATATGCATTGTTTGGGCTATTGTATATTTCATACTTAAACGAAAGCTCATGGGACAGTTTCTCTAACAAGTCAATTGTAAAACCTTCTAGTTTCCCGTCAGCTTTCTTCATTACAAATGGTTCCTCCTGTCAAAGGTCATGTATTTAAATGCACAATACAATGTTGTTAGGATTTACAAGAATTACAAGTGACTTACACACTAACATACGCTGCCACGCTCGAAGTCAATATTAAAAACCAAAATGTATGCTTGGCTCAATGACTACAGCAATCAACGTCATTTAAATGGATTTAAATGTACAAGTTGTTGGACAGTGCTGTTCCTGACTGTAACAGCACACATGTGAGACAACCCGTATAATGGAAGTGCTGGAAAAATTGACATTTGCATGTAATATTTAAAGCGGAAAATACAGTATTCTAATATGACGTCCTTCATACGCTTTGAGAACACATAAGGTTCTTATAAGCATAGAGCCCGCTATGACGTCACAATTGGAATTCCGACGTCATAAACGCTCAACTGAAAATTTTAAAAAATACTATTTGTTAAGATTTCTCAATATTTGTACTTAAGGGGATGCAGGACACTTTCGCTGAAAATAATTTGCCAATGAATTTTCGTTATATTCGCCAAATAGATAGTTTTTTATACAAGTTATCAAAATTCATAATAAAAAATATGGGTTTCAGAGCTTATTTTCGAGGGGTTGAGCACTGAAATTTTTAATTTTCATTTAGATTATACAGAGAAGAGAATAAAAAAAAGCACTAAAATAAAAGATCACAAAATTTCTGTCCAATGAAATTTTCTGAATTTTGATATAATGTCGAACAATTGGTATACATTTTAGTAATGGAAAGGAAAATAGGGGTCTCTTAGTGATATTTTTTTTAATTGAGGAAAAACTATTCAAAAAGTGCTATAAAATGGGGTTTTTGGCAAAATTACCTCTCTTGTTAAAAATGTCTTTTTCATTATTTTTGCCAACACCAAACTCATTTACACGAAAACTTTTTATTTCATCCGTTAATAAAATGGAGTAATTATATCGGTAAAAAGCTTTCATATTATTTTAAATTTTATTGAAATTAAGAAATTAATAATGAAAGAAATTATTATTAAATTTACCATAAATGTTCTATCTATTTTGAAATTTTCACAAGAAAGGGCGGATAATGTCCTGCATCCCTTTAAACGGATCTAAAAGGTGCGTATATTAAATAAACTGACGAGCATATATATTTATTTCCATTTTATTTGTCACTGTTTAGGGATAATCTTATTAGTTTAAACAAACAATATTGCCACTGAAATCGTCCTCTTAGAGCCGCTTCAAAATTTTATAAAAGTTTGTTAGAGATTATAAAATCGCAATTATCCATTTTTTTAATAAAGATAGGAACAATTAGAAGGACTTTCCCAGTTTCCTTTTTTGTGAACCCTTTATAGTTGCTAGGGACAGTTAAAAATAACAATTTCTTTACCTCAGTAAGTCCAGGCCGCAGCGCCATAAAACCTACTTGAGTAAAAATGTTTTGTTCAGCATGAGAATTTACTCAACTACCATGACACAAAGGAAAAGGAAAGATTTAATTGGATGAAATTGAGAATAAAGAAGTTCTCAGCAAAGAAAATGTTTATGGCGCTGGGCCCTGAACTTTAATATATAAAAACTTAATTGTAAGCGTATAATTATCCACTAAATAGGACACCCAGTTTTTTATTACACATCTGATGTAGGACATCAACTTGTTTGTATTCTAAGGAAAAACGACATAAATTTTGTTAAACTTTATAATTTTAAATGCACCGGTCTAGACCCCATAGTTATATTGACCGGTCCTCAAGATGTAACCATGCTGAAACTAATGTTGCATTAAATCTAAAAAGCGATTTTTCACGACACTGATGGAGACCCTTTGTCTTTTACGGCTTTTCATCTTAACGACAAAGTTTCATCTTCATAAAACATACATTTTTAGGTTTAAGCTCTTACTTTCCCTTTCAGTTTTAAAAAAAGTTATTTCGCTATCAATATGAAACGTTAATGTCAACATTGAAAGTTTGACCATAAGACCATTGTCAAGGTCATGATGACTAATGGTGATGACACTAGGGCTTTAAGACTTATCTTTCTATTGTTTATGTCCAAACGGCTTTGATACGTTTTCATATGAGTTATGTCTATTAAGGAATCAAATTTGCTCGGAGAAAACAAGGAAAAGTTGCGACTTTACGCGACAAACTTTTTTCATGGTTTGAATTTTACTCTGTCTTTTTACGGTTTTGAAGTTCAACATGTTACTTTGACCTTTAGACAATTTAAAAGATAACGTCTCATGATGAACATTCAATGGCTTTCAGTTTGTGTGTACTGATACTTAAAGGAGTCGTAACATTTTTCAATAGAAGTAATTGGCACACGCTCTCTCTAAAATTGTTTGACCTAAATGTAACAGAGTTATCTCATCATTTGAAAATGGGAAAGACCTTAACGACAGGTTTAAAGAACCCCTTATATGGATGTAACGTAGCGGCTACAGAAGGGAACATAGTCGGTAAATATTCAAATCTGGACAAAGTGATGAATTTTATTATATTCTGACGTGCATTTTTGCAAAGAAAACTTTTATATTTTATATAAATTATATAATTTTTTTATACAGCCGTCAACTGAGTGGATACTTTTCGCTTTGCAAAGCGTTATAGAATACCACGCCATGGTGAGCGACGTGGAATCAACGGACATGTACAATAAGTAAGAACTAGGTTCTAAAATGTTAATGGTTGTAATATTTGATAAGGTAACTCACCTCCACCACGACAACTTTGACAATATCTGGAAATATACCTCTTACTATCTTATCCTGTGTATCGTTTGTATGAATCATTACCAATCTCTTATCTGCTGTATCCCCCAAAGGCTGCCAAACACCAATCTAACAACAGACATTTATAAAAGCTTATAATAAGGCTACAATACTAACGGATAAAACCAATGATATGTTTATAAAACTATCGAAATATATTCATGTTTAAAATATAGCCTTTAAAGACTTTAAAACCTCAGGTCTTGTACTAATGATATCTTCGTTGGCAAAAATACTAAAGAGTACCTACCCCTGACAGGAAATGGAACTTACCTTTCTATAAAGAGAAGTTCCGCCGTGATTATATAGCAGAAATGAATAATTAG
Source organism: Limnoperna fortunei (assembly GCA_944474755.1). NCBI lineage: Eukaryota > Metazoa > Mollusca > Bivalvia > Mytilida > Modiolidae > Limnoperna > Limnoperna fortunei. The sequence goes on from OX104120.1 coordinate 24,115,289, forward strand.
TTCTCCTGCCTTCTGAACTGAATGATACTGATCCTGTTTCTCCATCTGTCAAAACGGACTGAAATCAGTAAAATCTGTTTACCAAATTTTTTGTTACAAAATTTATTTTGAATAAACATTCGCAGTAATTAAAAACCGAATTTAATGGTTATATTAGTTTTCTATAGTCTTGTCTTGTTTTTCAGCTAGGTCTGTTTGATATGTTTCAACTTAAACTTTCAAAGGTTTAAATCAAAAAGCAGACACGACTATATATATAACAAATACAAAAATAACTTTTTGTCAGTTTTTGGTTTGCTTATTTTAAAAACATACTACAACGGTATTTGAACAATGTCTTGAAGTCAGCAACAACAAACTTTAACATGCAATACAGTTAATAATTAAGGTCAATATTTTAGATATGTAAATTATACATTTGTATAACACAAGAATATATATTTAATGGCTATTGCAGTGACTGTCATGTTATAATTTTGTAGTATTGACTATGCTAAACCACGGGCCAGAAAGTGACAATTTACCTCGGTATGTCGTTTAGGCATTTTGAGCACCTTAACATTTTGTTGGTCACATCCGCAAATTACGGTATCAAAGCGTTCAAAAATCTTCTCTTAAAAAATGCACAACACAAACAGTAAATCTGTTATATTTTCTGACCATAATAATTGATAGAAATTTTACCTTTACGTTAAGAACGCCGTATCTGTCTTTACACAGGGATTTTGTCAATATTCGGTTGTATCGACATTATATTCGGTTCAAACAAGTTTATATTGAATGCTTATGTCTTTTTATTGAGTGCTTAGGTCTTGATATTGAGTGCATATGTCTTTATATTGGGTGTTATTCTCATTATATTGAGTGGTTTTGACTGTATAGTCGGTACTCTTAACTCTATGTTGGGTGGGTTTTCCATTATATTCGGTGGTTTTATCATTATATTATGTTGTATCTAAATTATATTGAGTGCTTTTGTCTATATGTTAAGCTCTTTCATTATTATATTCAGTAGACCTGTCTATATTTTGTGTCTTCTTCAAATATATTGTGTCGATTGCTGGATTATTGAGGCTTGTTTAGGGTATATTGTGATATGGGATATTCACATATTTTGTTCATGGGATACGGGATATTAAGGCAAAACTTACTGGGATATCGGATAATTAAATCCATTCTATTCACAGGAATATGGGATATTGGAAGAAAACTTTTTTCGGATACGGGATATTTGATGAAAAATTTACAGGGATATGGGTTAATGGTACCCCCTAAACAAGCCCCATTATTATATTACGTAATATAAATGATGGGGCTTGTTTACGGGCGTTTCATCAAATATTCCGTATCCGATAAAGTGTTTTCCAATATTCAGCAGCTGAGAAATCCTGATAGCGACCTATATCAAAGCCAGCTATTGTATAACATTGTTCAGAAAAAAAGTTCATATTGAATCTAACTGTTCATTACAAAAAATCAATATTGACCTGTCAATATCGATTTTAATTTTATTTAACAGAAAATCATTATGTAATCAAACAATTATAGTCTTGCGTATAGGTCAACACGCGTTTTTATGAACCAAAATCAGCGTCGACTTTAACACTAGGCTATAACTGTATATTAGAAACAATTGGTCAAGATGGCAATAAATCTAGTCTACATATATACTTCTCGCAGTGCGTCCACTAGTCTAGTTGTATTGAACTCCTGTAGGTCTTCATTCAGTCCCGATATTTTCTGTATGTAGATTTTTTGAGATTTTTGTACTAGACGAGCGGCATCAGTGGCTGTTGCTTCGTAGGCATTTTTCATGTATTTCATTCGCTGTCTGATTTCGTTGTAACGAAATGCTAGTAATTTACATTTCGCTTGAAAAAGTTCATCTGAATATATTGTTTCTTCCTTAAAAGGTTCGAAATATAAAGACTGAAAAACAATATTTATATTATATCAACAGTTTGTTTAAAAAGAGATATTATGTAGTTTAAGACAAATATAAGTCACTTAATATTCAAATAGAATTGGCGTTTGTGTGTGATTTTTTGTCTACTGTAATCTTTAATTAATTGCGTCCTTTCGATTTTTAACATAACCCTATTTACATTAAAGGGTGGCGGGGGGGGGGCGGGATGAGGCAGATGCATCAAAGCAAAATTGTATGTTTATTTACAAAAATTATAAGTGCCAGTGAATCTGAAAAATATTCTCTGTAGTCAAATTCGTAATTTGCAGGAAATGTGATTTAAAAATCAAAATTGTCTTTCAAATGTAAATTATTTCCAAAAATAGCTAGAATTCAGAATTTTGCACCATTTTTTCAAGAGGCGCCCTCCAGACCCCTTGCCCATTTTTTTTCGTTTTGATTTCTTTCTGCCTCATACTTTAAATAGCCTAGTTAAGGATATGTTTTTAACTTAGTTGTCAAGTTACAATATTGCTTTTTTTCAAATGCGTTTAAATAACCTGGTCTCCTGGTTCAATATTTTTTTTTTGCGCAAGCTTCACTTGAATCACTATATCCGGAAACTGCTTATGCTTAAGAAGACGTCATCGTGTACCAAAATAGTATTTAAGTAACACATTTTTGATTCTTAGAGTAGATTTGTTGTCACATGTACATGTATACATTTGACATAAAGTATCACACTGTAGGAAACATTGGTCAGTATAACAATTATATAACCAATTTGTTTACCCTTACGAGTAATTCGATCTAATAGATAAACATTACATAACAAATTTGTGCAAGTGAAATTTTCCAAATAAAATTTGCTGATTTAAACATGCGACCTTTTATACATAATATATGATTATGGCGAGCTACATGTAACCATAGAATAGCGGACGCTATCTTTTATTAGCCAGATTCTTTTATTTTAGAATAATTTGATCTATTTTTATTAATTGCTTGCGAGCAGTTGAGTCTATTAACATACTGTGAGCCGGTTTTATTAATGTTTTGTTTATCTTACCTCGTCATGGAAAATGAATATATTTCTTTCATTTTCGATTATGTTACCAAATGATTTCGCCTAAAGAAAAAAAAATAAACATACTTAACAATTCAATAAATAACAATCTATTTATATTTACCTGGTAAAGAATGAAACATGTATGACATGCACAATATATGTTTTGGCACAAATAGACATTGCTAAAACTAAAGCTTAGTCACACGGGGGGGGGGATGAACTTGGTATATATAGGGTACTAGTAATACGAATGTGCGACCCTAATGGGTCACTTTTTTACCTCTCCAAAATATATGAAAAGGTAGCTTTTTTCATTGAAAAATATATCATTGGGTACTTGTAAATTATCTAAATATATCCTTGCATCAATTCACATCTTAAGCATGGTAAGCCTATGTAAACCACAGTGATTTTACAAAGTTTTCCATTACATCGCGTTCATTTTGGTATAGTGAAAAGAATATTTTGGCAAAGGAGATGTGCAGTAATAAAATATACGAATAAGTCCGATTTAATAATTCAATATATGATAAGGTCCCGTGTTATAACTTCCGAAAGTATATGAATAGGGTGAAAAAGGCAGTTATAGATTATTGTGACTTATGTTTTGTTTTGTAAAATTATTATTAATTACAATAAAAACATATCATGTGTTTTTATATTTGGAGGCCAAGAAGTAGTTAAACACTTGCTTTGAACTCCAAACCGCGGCCATAATTAGACATTAAAGGTATCGTAAGCAATCGCATGCAACAGGGATCAACTGTTATTAGATTGGTTGATTGATTGGATGTCTGCTTTACGTTCAGCGAGCAGTATTTCAGCTATATTCAGGACGGGAAAAGTATGGAGTTTTTGGGTAGGGGCGGAAAATTTAGTCTTTTGTAGAGGCTCCAATGATCCTACTCTTTTTCGAAATCTACAAAAGGGGTCTTTGCGTGGCACTCTCAAAACACGTTACCCACTACGGTTCGCGGTCAGGCTTTCCGTATTATGACCTGACAACCCCACCCGGGGACGCGCTGGGCTGCTCTGTGGGTCGAGCACTGGGAACCCTCCCAGTATGGCCCCAGCTGTTATTAGAAGAGTATTTGGGTAGTGGGTAGACAAATTTCACGATTAATTATATAAATACGAGTAAGAAACGGGCGGTGTTGTAAATTACAAATAACTCCCAAAGTTATGCAACAATTTTTCTGTTTCAATTTAAATCGTGAGGAAAATTCCCTTTTGTTATTGCAATATCCAGCTGTATGTCTCTGCAATTTCAAAACTTTAATAAAAATATTGGGTTTTTACCATAGTATTAAATCTGTCCTATTCCTACAAATAAGTTTTCTTAACTTACATAATGAGCTGATTTATGAGATGATTCGACTCACAGAGTGGCGCAGGGCGTCCACAGGTTTCGGACAGGGGATGTCGTCTCGTTGGAGAGGATGCGTCAGATAATGATACGGAAAGCTTTGACACTTAGCTAATATGTGACGTACTTAAAGAGTCCCACGCTCATGCACGTTAAATTTTCCTTTTGTAGATGTAAAAAAGTAGGCTTGTATCGCTTTACAAAACACTAAGTTATCATTTCCGAAACAAAAACTTTCCATTATTTTTCCAACTGTCAGTAAAAGCTTTCTACTGATTAATCTGTTGATTTATTGTTTGTTGACTGGTTCTCTTCCTAAATATAAATCAAGTAGTGCTCACTGTATATCATTTCCAGGTTGCGCGTGGGGAAAATGGCAAACCACAACAGACATATACATAGTCTTTAACGTGTGTATGATTGTCCTGTTTATATATGAAATACTGCACAATAGAGGTTTAGCAACCGTTTCAATCTCTTGAGCATATTCTGCTGTCACTGAAACAAGAGATACGATACGATATCGGAAAATGCAACCCTACTTGGAAACACTATCTCGACTTTCTTTGCTGTTTAATAGTGACGAAGAAGCCACAAGTAATCTATTTTAGTGGCTTTAGTCGGTCTTAAATAAGAAATTAATAAACAATATTGGTAACAGTTACAATGTCGTCAGTGATTATTAGCTTTATTAGCTAGAGACGAGCTTTTCTTTCCTGCATCACATCCAGTGACAATGTATACGGTTCCATACAATTTTATTAAACTTTTGAATATTTAGAAAAAACAGACACAATATTAGCCATCTGGACACCTAGAAAAAAATTAAGGATGTCCAAGTTTATACAGGTTTACGTTTATTCTTTGTTTGCGCTATCTACTGTACAAAGAAACCGGGTAAACAACTGGGGTCCTTACGATAGATAATGGACATTAAACATTGAAGAACCTAAAGAAGATCTGATGGCAACAATCAATGGATATAGAGTACTGTCCATGGCATTAAAATATAATTCGATTGAGGAGAGGAGAAAAATATTTGGTGTAATTTGATCCAATCAACCACCTGTATGCACAACTACTACAGTTAAGAACACCACGTTTGCTAAACAGTGACCTAAAGTTAATAAAGAAGATGCTGCAGAGTTTTTTTTTAAAATACACGAGCGATGTGCATCTCTCCACTACACGTGAGTTTCTTGCATTTCCAGGTGTATGTGGTGAGTTCAGTAGGATAAATTATAAAACATTCTGGAAATGTTTCCGTAGTGTAGATTGCAATAGACTAGAAATAACGCATCGGACACTATAGTACCCAAGGACCAAAATTTAGTATAAATTCGAAAAAGAAACACCCATCACCAATATACACTAAACGCTTATACCGTAGACATTTAACGTGAGACCCAGACACCCAGACGCAGCGCTGATATATTGCAAACACTGCCAAACGTTAATGGCGGGGGAGGGGGCAGAAAAAATTCTACGGAGGTGGCGTTCGCACAACACTATCAAATGCTAGATGTTGTTTCTTAAGGTTTAGCAAAATTTTTTAAATTTTAAAATTAAAAAAAAATTTTTTTAAGGTTTAGCAATACGTACCGCCTTCAATACCGCATGAATCAGTTGGTGCTTGTTGTCTCTGGGGCTACAGATAACCATTATTTCCTGTTGTAGCAACTGTGCATTCCGTAACACTTCTATTGTTTGGTTCTGAATGTCTTCTTGTCCCCCATGCATGTGCAGGGAATACGATATGGGTGAAATCTTACTGTCAATCATTTTGTGAATTAGGTCTTGACATACTAAAACATATTTGTATAAATTACATGCAGTAAGTTAATAAATGATGATCAATGGAAATGATTGCATGGTGAAATCAAATTATTTTACTGATCAATCAAATTAAATTCTCATCATTTCCAATTAAGAAACAACAGGCCCTCTGGTTGTGTAATTGATAAAAAAAGGAGGAACTACATTACGAAAAATTCTCCGTCTTTACCCCATACTTCATATATAACATTTTATCAAAGATAACATGGTTTATATAACTCAAGTTTACTTTTTCAGTGGCAGTCAACAGATTTTTCGCATTTAATCCATCCCTTTGCCCTTTGATTTGTTATTTTTTAACATGTTCTTCTCCCGAATACAGCTAAAACTTTGCTTGCTGGATTTTTAACAAACAATCAGTTAGCATTCTGATTCTGGTGAGTTTAATCCTTTTCTCACGAATCAGACCATTATGGATAAACTAATAAATAAATTGTACTTGGAACTTTTAAAATGAAAATATTTGATAATCATTGATATAACGTTTTGGCATAATTGTTCTAATAATATCTTTTTTCTGTCTTACCGTCATTTATTTTAGGTTCATCTGGTAAGATCACAACCGCTGATTTATTTCCCCAAACTATAAACAGATCGACGATGGCTTGGTTTATTTTCTTTGCTGGTGGTATTACTTCCACTAAATTTTTCCAGTTGACATCATCTTCTATTAGGGTTTCATCCACATATTCAAATCCTTTGTTTTGTGTTACAACGTAAGGAATTTTTAATGTCTCTAATATCATAGCCAAGTTTGTGTAATATGGTCCTATTACAACATTGACGCCGCTCTTGTGTTTGTCATAAGCTTGAAGCAGCAATGCTAACCAAAAGATATTTTGAAATAGTTTTGTTGCATAAGTATATATTTTTATAATCTACTTGTCTTACATACAATATAAAAGTATGTGTCTAATATCCATATGAAATCTATCGGGTATTTCAGCGGTTCGTTAACTTTGCCAAAACATAATTAACAACAAAGCTAAGCTTACATTACGTCAATTAATAAATAGAAGCCACCCTTTTTGGATGGTTAGCTTTTTTATAAGGGAGATCAATCTGTTGTAAAAATGAAACCTGTTTTTAAGATTATCTCCTTTTTTGGTTTAGATAGTACCTTCACCTATTTTAATCAATTGCATTTGGCCATTTTTGTACGCCACCTTTATGTAGGATGGCTTTTAATAAGGGGAGATGAGTCTTAAATTAAAAATATGCATATTCTTTTTGTAAAGATTATCTCCCTTTGCTTGTAAACTGTATTTTTCGTCATCTATAATAAATGACATTTTGATCGGAATTAGTTTTTTTTTGAATAAGCCTACAAAAACTTAGCAAGCAGTGTCCGAGAAACATGTCAGGAGCAAACATAAATAGTGTGATCTGGTGGGCCAATTGTTCATATGAAATGTAATTTTCATTCCATCAAATTAATTTTAAAATAATATCTAACATGAATCTTCTGTGATGTAAAAGAATTAGACAAGGACTGATGTTTCAAAAGACAGACACAATAACAACTAACAGACGAAAACAAGCTATTAAAAAAACCAGAAGTCAAACCTAATGATCTTTGATAGGTAACCGATACTGGCATATAGTTCTATTCAGCAGCATGTTTGATGTTAAGCTTTTATCGGTTTTTGGTTGTACGATTTGTCTACTCAGTAATTGATTACTAGATTATCAACACTGGACTTTTCGGTAAGTGTATGACTTTGCGCTTGGTGTGTCAAACTTCATTTTTAATTGGCACGGATTGCCAGTTTGTTTTGTCAAAAGTTGAAGGTTCTTAAAGGTTAATCCCGCTTTTCGCAATTAAAGCTGCATTTTAAGTAAACAATTGATTAAAGTGGCGTAAAACTTCAAACACACAATCAAGCAAGCATTACCGATATCAAGTACCCTGAATAAGTTGTGGTTTTTGTACTCACCCTTATCTAGGCCATTCTTGATATTTGTCCATCCATTATTAGGAATAGTAAGATTGTCACGGACATTAAGATTGACTATACTTATTGGACTAAAACAGTTAATCACATCTGTATCATTGCTCTGAATATTGCTGTCTACAAATTCTTGCAATGGACTTGATGCGCTTGTTGGGCTCAAAAGACCTAAAACAACAACAGTAAAAAAAATGTTTACTTTGTACGTTGTCAAGAAAGCGCATGCTCTTCATGGCTACCGGTTTCATTGAAAAATGTAAACAATGATTCCACGTCATCTGTAATGGCTTGAACCAAAAGAAATCTTGGATATCGATGAAAGACATACGTTATGTAAATGTTAAACATTATTAGTACCTTTGTCATTGTAGAATTAATCTAACACACTTAGTAATGTTAACTCTGCTAATGCAATGTTGAAAATTTTAATTAAATGTCGAAATAAAATATGATAATATTTGGAGAAATATAAAGAAACAAAAACATGTCCACAACATAACTATACCAGTAACAAACGGATACTGTATAGCTAGTTTCTCATCAGTTTGACCATGAATTATGCTATAGATACTTACAATATAATATACGAAATGTAAAATTATTAAAACATCTACTGAATAGCCATTACAAATAATTTGTTCTATGGTTAACTTACCCACAACAAAATTGTACCTCACAGCCTGTAGATTGCTTCCTAAATAGCATTCGCCATAAACTGAGTCCCACAGGATCACAAAAACAGACAAAACAAGCATCATTGAAACTGTCGTATATCTTTCTACCTGTTCGAATAAATTGGTAATTACAATTGCAAAATTGTGGTTTTTTGGGGTTTTTTTTATTTGTTTCTATTACGGATAGGAATATAAAGAACTACTATTTCGATTATAGTTAGTTGAACTCAAGCTCGTAACTAAACGGAGGCTTTTATAATACAGAATTTAAAAAACTCGACTTGTATACTAGTTTAACGTTTTTTTTATTCCGATTGTTTGTTTGTTTGAATGATAGTTAAAGCCACTGTCAGCAATTTTAAGCTATATAATAGCGTCCAGTTTACTAGGGAGAAAGACGGAGTACCCGGAGAAAACCACCGACCTTGGGTAGTATAACTGCTAAAACTTGTCAATTAAGATTGGAGTCGAGTACACAGTACCCGCAGTGAGTATATATCATTATACCTTCAATCAAGCTAATTTAAGGACTGACTTTAAGTCACATTGTTGTCACATGACATTTTCTTCAAAATGAAAGTGAAATGTCCGAACGTAAGGGCATCGATGGAAATGAACTTAGAAATGGACTTAAATCATCTTGATTAAAGGTATGATGATTAAATTCATAGAGAAAAATATCTAAAGAAGCGAATTATATATAATTTAACTGAAAGCTGGACACTAGCTATCTGACGTCCCACGCAAGAAAACAGAGGCGTTGGAAGGCAGAGGATTCTCGGACTACCTTAACCACAAGGCCATCGAGGCCCATAATTCCGATTGTGACAATTATCGCTGCATGTAATAAACTAAAAAAAAATAGAGGAATCTGATTTTATGACAACCAATCAAACGATCTACCGATCGCACTAAAAAATTTTGTACAAGGAATTCTAGACGCGATAATTAAAACGGAATGAAACTCAGCAAAGAGCTAACGTATCTTTATAAATACCATCGTGTGCACGCATAAGTTATCATGTATTTAAAAATCAAGGCAAAAATCAACAATTCAATTGTTCAGTCATTTCTTCAGATTTTTTGAAATTTATTGATCTATATCTGGCCTTGTTAAACCCACATATTTTTCTGTGATATTTTTGAGAGTTAATAGGGAATTAAACATGGAGAGAGGCAGAGCAAAATAAAAAGTAACAAAGTCAGTACATTGTCTTTTTATCAAATCGCTACCGTTACATCTGTTTATTTAATACTAACTTGGATTTATCATATATATATATATACAAACGTCTTAGTATTGTGACAACCATATAATATATCTATCCAGCGGATCTCTGAAACATCAGAAATACAGGGTTAATATCAAATTTTTATATATACTTCTACAAATTAAGCCCAACACTGTTTGAATTAGATTATTAACAATGTCAAATTTTTGTTTACCCTCAGCGGGATTCGAACTCACACCGTTGTGACACTGTGGCACCAAATCGCCTGCACTATGTCCAGCGGTCTAGACCCCTCGGCCAAATCCGCTATATATAAAATATAGCTTCATTAACCGGGGTGAAACGTAGACATAGACATAGTACATGTGTACTAGCGTGTGACGATGGAATTTTCGTAACCAATACATATTAATACATATATATATATATATGATAATGAACATATAACAAAGAAAGAATTATAACATGCTCATACATTTATTATACATGTAAATGCAAAAGTCTCGGATCTGAAATGCGTAAAATGATTTTGGTATGAATAAAATGTACGTTAACGTATCCTGGGTGGAAAAGCGCAATTTAATACAAAATTATCACATGCTGAAACTTGTAAGTTTTCTACAATCATATCTGGTCGTAAGTAGGTTTAACCATTTATTCTTTAATGTGCAAACACTGTGACACTTTCTCTTCATCAAAGCGGATAAATACCCCCGCACAGCAAGAGTTGACTCATGTACGAGGGGTTTACCTTTTTCTACCCCGGGTTTGCAGAGAGTAATTACATAAATCAAATTCCATAAACTATGTCATAACTCGACAGTATTTATACACGACTGTATGCCCCGCTAGTCCGTTTGAAGTACAGAACTGATTGTGAATCACCTAATATATAATACAGAGAGAATACATTCAGTTAAAATAACAGTGCACTATCTAATTTTCTAACATATATAAGAACAAAAAATATCAAATTCTGAACCATATCATTCATAAAACCAATTAAAATAATCACATATGATGAGTTATGAAGCGATAAAACCACGTTAACGGTTTATAGCAATTCACTTCAATTCCAATAACTGCAAATACAGGAAAATATAAATCCATTAACATTGATCCATTGGCAATCATAAAACAGCTTTATCATTTAGTTACGAAACTTTTAATGCCTTTGGAATAGGTATATTAGCTTAGATTGGCAATTTTCCTTTTTCATTGAATCAACCAAGTATTTTTATGCTTCATCTGCAGAACAATAAAAATTTAAAAGAGAAAGTGAGTGAATTTAAACTGCTTAAACTCAAAAACAAACATAGGTAGGGTATAAATATATAACACGGGGAAGACTGTACGCATTAAAAGAAATGAAACTGTACGCACTTCTATTCAGGGATAGTAATATTTAGTACGTCATTTTGGGTGCAATAAGGTGGAAAAAAGTATGGAAAAGAATCTAATGAAATTTGTAACAATATTTGTTTATTAACTATGAGTTAAAACCAGAATTCAGATATTCGTCATGGGTCCAATTTGTCTTTGTATTAAACCGGTAACGATTGAAGGATCAATACCGGACTGTGCTAGACTAAAAATATTTTTTTAACAAATGATAACAAGATATCGGCAAAAATCTTGCACCCAATATTTATAAAAAACCAATTAAAAAACACTTATTATACCTTCACGTGAGTTACTAATACTTTCACATAACAACACAGAGCTTATTGGTTTACACCCACTAAAGGTGTTCTTACTATAAATGCAATTGACTAATCCTATAAATATGTATGTAATGTATTCTTTATTTGCATTTGAAAATATACCTTAAATTTTATATTAAACTTCATTTTACTGTTTTAGTTTTAAAATTTAAATGTAGCTGCTGTAATTTCTATTAAGAAAAGCAACTTTTCGTTCGTTCGGTAGGAATGCAAAAAATATTGAATCTCAAACAAATTCATCATCCTTATGAATACAAGTATCCAGAAAAAAATATAAATTTTACAACGAATAACGGAAAACAATCTGCAATTAATCACTAGTTCACTAAAAAGTGTTAAAACTTTAAACTAATGGTTAATTTGGCAATGAACACATAAAAATTTATCTTTAGATCTAATCACTGTCAGTTTGGCACAATGTTTGCATGACAAGTTTTCACATTGTACCCATTTTATAAGGGTAAGATACACTGATGCTCTATTGTCATTTAATTTGTTACAAGATCGGCTTTTGATGTGTAATAAACTATTCCTGACTGTCTTCAGAAAAAAATGTTATCAACAGGGCTGGATACTGTCACCTTTCTTTTTTCACAAAACTATTTCAGATTTTTATAATAACTTTCTTTTGACAACAGACTCCCTTAAAACAGATGTACTTGGTACCTATGAATAACACACAACAGCAGTTTTCTTAATATGTGTTCTCCCTACTACCCTTTCTTTAAGGGTATTAATTGGTACTAATTGGTATTCCAAAGCATTGCAATATGCTCAACTGGTAAATTATTATCAAATATATCATTTACTGCCTTTGACAAGTCACGATTGTATTTCTGTCTGTATTTTTCTCTCTAAAATTATAAAAAGACACTAAATTTTCTTTTGATATATAGATTTGACATATATTGGGCCCCTTTTGTTTAATTAAAAACAAACCATTGTGTAGTTGAGGAAACAGAATGGGGTTTAAGGAAGTCAAAGTATTTAAAAATCAAGATCAACCCAATTCCAATTTAAACCGAAATCAGTATAACAAATAAGTTACTAATTTTAAAGAAATCCTTTATTATTATAAAACTCTCTTCATTACATCATAAGGTACACACCTGTGCTAAGAGTTTTTATTTTAACAGGAGATATTTTTCATCTTATGTTTTAATTAATAACAATAGAAACAAAATTTCTACTTTTCACGTTATTCACAAATAATATTTAAAAACAATATCTCATTAATGTTAATTTGGCTTTCCGTAGATTTTCTATCTTAAGCAGCGTATCACGCATTTCTATGTGTTATGACGTCATTATTTACATTAGGAACAGTATGGCAGACGATTGATACGAGATGAAGGATTATACACAACTTATTTCTTTTTAAAAAAGTCAAAGTACCTTAAACAAAATTGAAACTAAGATAATTTTGCAATCGGGAATAATAAATTTAAGCGTCTAACCTTTATATTCGACATTTATCACTTAAGTTTGGCAAGTATGCGTTACCGAACGTTCTTCATCATAATATAACCTATGACCTATGAACTGATCAAAATAACGCGAGACTTGGCCACGTGAAGCGAGGCGTCAAAACAAGTGACCGTCGAAAACAGGCGGTGGCTTGATACTATGATAATTATAAGGTACAATTCTCATAATATTTTAACTGATTACACGTATAATTAATGTTTGTTTGCATATTGATATTCCTTGAAATCTTTGATCTCTGTGGTTTTACAGTAGCACTTGCTGCGTCTCATGTAAATGCCTGCAGCAAATATCGACATCGCTTTAGTAAAACATGTATTATATTTGACTGTTTCAGCAAATAGAAATAGGTCTATACAATGACTTATCTACCAACTTGAAGTAAGTTCATACAAATACAAAAGTACTCAAAATTATCATTTTTCATGACATTTTTAAAAAGACGATTTTGATCAACAATATACCTGTACCTTTTGCGAACAATATTTTAGCTGGACGAGGATAAATATATACCATATCATTAATTGGTCAATGAGCAAAACATATTGATTCAACATATACTGACGACTATGTAGGACAAGTAGCTAGGCTGCCTAGGCTACATAAGCCATACCTTTTTTCAAAACCATTAGCATGCTGACATAAACATTGCCCAATTTCGATGATATAAGTTTCGGTCGGTGGACTTCATAATTTAAATAGATGGTATTAACCAACTAGGGAAGATACCATCAGCCATTTAGAAATTATTGTTGATGTTAACATTCTAAAATATTCAATTATTATTTGTTAAAAAATTCCATAAAATTTTAATATTTATCCTCGACACATACTTATACTAGCATATAAAATTATGAATGGTTTGATTAAGTTATAAGGGACATTATAATAAATTTATCAAAAATTTCATTGAATATAAATTATTGTAAAACAATTATATTTTTTTCTTTCCCTAAAATCCACATTATTCATTCATATAAACTTATTTTTCACGCATGCTGGAATAAAATACATGACTTTTTCTGGTTATTGTTCTCAGAGCTCAATCATTTCTTGTTTATTCGTACAACGTCTTTTCATCTTTTTACATTTGACTTATTGTTTAACTCGTTTTCGTTCTAAAAACACACGTGTGGTGAAATACTTGACTCAATAGATGTTGAATAAAAAATAAAACATATATCATCTTCGACTTAAAACGTTGTATTTCAAGTACAAGAATATTTATGCATTTTGCGTTTTGGTAATAAAAACAAGGCAATATTTGTTTGTCATAGATAATTCGGTTCTTGTATCAAGTAAAAACACAACATCCGTAATTAGTTGGTAACAAACTATTTCGTAACCCATCACTTCTGTTATTATTGGCTGGTATTAGTTGTCATGAATGTATTACAGAGCCACACAAAGTTTTAAAAAAAAATGCATTTTATTATATAAGTAACTGAATATTTAATTGTATTCTATATATTTGTTATATATAGTTGTAAATGTTGTAGGTATTTGCTCTGTTGATGATTGAAGAAAACTTCACAAAGTAATTCATGCTTTAACTTTTCTAAGTTTACATAGCTTAACATAGCTGATAAATAAAACTTACCTTCTATGAAGTAAAATGATCAAATGTAACAAGGTAGTGCTTACTGTTGTAATATTTGCAAATTGTTGCTGGCTTTCCAGATAAAAAATGATCATAACCCCATCTGTCACTGAGTTAATTCAACACAGCTCTATTATGTCCCAACTACAATGTATTCATAGAATAGTCACTAATGCATTGTAAATATCATAGTTCATTAAGTATTAATACCATTACAGCATTGGCTTTTGTAAACGACAGAAAAACAATATACAGAACAACTGTAGAAATCTCTACCGAGAATTCAATTTCATCAATATTATCAATTAAGCTGTGGCATTTATGGAGACCTAGATAGGTATTGCTAACCAAATTAGAATTCATTATCATCCGAGTTTGAACCTATGGTCAGCGGGATGAGTGTGAGATTTGATCCTGAGATGGAGGCCTGCGTTCTTATATTTCTCAATCTATTAATGAGTGTTTGGTCGACGACAACATACTTAAATGCTGGTGAGTAAAAAATAATACTATTAAATTTCTATTTCTATTTAGCATGTTTTCTTTTCAAGCAATATAATAGTATACTGACAAGGTCGTCTTAATTTTTATTACAGTTTGTTTTATTTTTTCTTATTGCCAGTAAAGCAAGATACCCCTGAATTGTTGATACAAGATATAGTCATATGCATGCCGCGCAATTTTAAAACGAAGGAAGTTTTATGTGTATCGTTTGAAAAGGTATGCACACTAATTATACACAAAACATTAATGTATAGTTAAAAGCTAGAGCCATAACAACCTTTGTGGATATTAGCCCGAAACTGCGAAAAAAATGTATATTTAGTGTCCACTATAATTTCGTATTGCGTTACTCTATACCGACGCCATTTAGATGTAAATTGAATTTTAATGGCGGAAAAGACTTTCAGATTCAACACCACTCGATTTCATTATCGAATTTGTGACAATATAAAACATTATGTCTATTAAACAAACATTACTATAAGTGAACATGCATTTTAATTTAAATTGATATGCTTAAACAAGGAATATTTTTAATAGGTTATCTAGATTTAATTAAATCCAGCCTAATTGAAATATTTCCAACAAATTTAAATTAAGATGATCAATATTGTTTCTTTTAATTACATTTTTTCAGATGAAATAAAACACTACCGATGGTAGATAACTAGAGGGAATAAAACATTTACAGAGAGTAGAACAAACATCTGAAAAAGAAAATTGGTTAATCTTACAATTAACAAATATAAAACTATAATTAACAGTTATCTCCAGCATCTATTCATGTATTCAAGAAACTATAATTGTGTCCCACGACCTTTTTGAGCTTAAATTATGCAAATGGACTTAATAGTGGAATTATCATGTGATATGTACAAATTTTCGGTTAATCGTTCAATTACAATAACATAAATTTTGAAATTCGTTTTATTTATTTATATAGGACAAATGACACATAATTCTACACAAACACAAATAAAAAAAATTATACAGATGCATATATTGCCCTATTTACCAGATGCATCCATTTAAATATTTTACTATTATGAACAAAATGTCTACTTAGCACATTTTTAACAAGGGAAACATCATTGGCATATTTCTGTGTCAGGAATTATGCTCTCCTATGTTGCCCTAAAGCAAAACGACCTAGCATCTCTCTATATATTATGTTGATGTGCAATCATAGTTTTTTTGCATTATAAATTTTTTTAAAGGGAACCATACTTAGTTTTCATTGCTTGATTGAATAGGGCAGGTTTTTCCATTAAAGGGGAGGTGTCTGGATATACCTATACGAAAAGACACATCGGGTTAAATGTTATCAAAAAAACTAGACCAAGTATCGACGAACTTATTAACGAACTTATTAACGAAGTCGCACCGTGCATTGTAAAACTGTTCCTACTATCATTTAAAAAATTTGGTCATTGTGTACCAACAAGACACATTAGGTTAAGTTCTTCAAGTGTAAATTGACAGAAACAATTGTGGTTTTAAAGTCAAATTGTACTTTTTTTTACTATCAAACTCTTCAGCAACAGCAGTTTAACGCAAAAGGGAAACAAAAGAGAGAGAATTCAGACTAATTTTAAAATGCTGCTGTTTTTGCCAAGCGTCATAAAATTATTCTGAAATAGTATATATAATGAGGCCTTCTATGTTTTCTTTCCGATTTTTTACTGTTCAATTTAAACGTATGCTGTGACCCGTATCTAAACAGAATATACCAGTACTTCTTTAAAACTGTCAAATATAGTCTTAGGCCGAATTTTACTGCCGTTATAATCCGAAGTTAGTTTTGTGATTTGTCTGTCTATTTGTACAAAATTCAAACATCATTTTCACCTTCTTTACGTTATTAAAGCTTTAGACATTGCGAAACTAACGGGAAACATTATTTATTGAAGAAATTCCTTTTTTCCGTCCTTGAAGATGCAAGTGGAAAATGCTATGTTGATCATTTTTTCGTTTATGGATAATGTGACCTTATTTTATTATAAACGTGCAAATTTGTATACTATAACAACCATTCCGTAGTAAGAATCAATTAATTTACATATGTATTACCCAAGATGGAACGCGCCATTCAGTTACGTGTTTCTCAATGTTTTTCGTGTGTAAGCGTATTTTAAAAGAGACACGAATGTCAATTAAAACACAACGCACATCAGGTTATTTAAAACGGCAATAACTATCATCGCGTATCAATAATGATCTATTTTAAACATGAAACCGATAAAACAATGTTGACACTGTCGAAAGATATCAAGATCGACCACGTCTGATGGTATATTCAACTTCTGTTCGTAATGTAGCAGAGCGAGAGTGAATAATTCCTGGCACTTTGATGTCCAGTAATGGGACTAAATTCGTACCCTCGCCAAAAAATAAAAATAAAAATAAAAATTGCGAGGGTACGATTTTTCAAGTATAATAATTCAATCAAATAATGCACTGTAGTATATGGAAACATCAGTATAATAACTTTGTTTCAATTTACTAATTGATTGATTGACTTAAATTTGACTAACATCCAGCAAGACTATAGCTATATAAGTTATCAAACCAAAAGCATAGAACATTACAAAGTGTTGGGTAGGGAATGAGAAGTCTGACTTTTTGGTATTGTATGCCTGCACAATGGACCTTGTTGTGCAAGAAGCGTGGCACTCTCTACATAAGCTATGATCTGCGTCCAGATTTGTGTAGTATTCTAATATGAAATCACCAAACGAAAGTCATTCTCAATTCACCATCAGCCCGTACTGTGATGTACCCATACCCAGTATGTAATTCAACATTTTTTATGTTTTATGTTTGATTTCCCTGAATAGTTAGAAAGGATTGTGACACATTGTTTGAGATACTTCGAGTCCATGTAAAAATAAGTTGGCTGTAAGGAGACACTTTTATCCTTTACAATCATCATTTCTCTACGCTTACGTGCTTAACCCAGAATACAAGAAAAACTCAATGTGTAATTTAATGAAGACAAGAAATGAGGACATACATGGCATTTTTCATTGTTATATTCAAGCTTAACTTGAGATAATACAGTGTTGTGTACAGATATGTATAATATCAACTTCGACATAGTAGCTACTGTAAAATGTGTTCTGTAAGAAATTCATTTTTAATATTTTTTTTCCTGTTATCAGTTAATTAGGTAACAATGTTGTATTCTGGTTTTCACTTAAAGAACATAATATTTACAAATGCACAGTAATGGCTTTCCTATATTTTGCTTAAATAATAACAAGTACAATTTTATCTTAAAACAACAATGTCATACATGTAAGTGTTAAAAGGTCATTAGACCCATATCTATATCGCATGGTGTTCTTATATTTTTAAGGTAACAATCGACGCTTCTTGTCCATCAGACAATAAGTATATCAAACGATTTTTTACGTTTAAAAATACAAGGCACAAACAACAATATTTAACACTGCTTCCAGATCAAATGTACTGTCTGGTATCTGATATCAAGGTTTTGTAGTAATATTGTCAACGTTTTCTAAATGCTTCACTACTGAAAAGAAAAAAATGATATTTTATGTATGTAGCTCTTCATATTTCAAAAATCAATCTACTGCAAATATACTAACACCATTGCCCGTAAAATCTTTAATTAACAAACAAGCAATGCAGACCAATACGTTGAAACATACCTCAAGCAACCTACCGAATACATTCGTTTTCGTTCTCCTTTCATATACAATCCCTCTCATCATTTCACTACTGGTGATTTCCACTAGAATCTCAGAAACATGATTTCTTGTTATCCAAAAATTCAGAACCTCAAATTAGTAGACTGGAATTTAAATTTCAAAACTACATGTATTAGGGATGCAGTCGAAGACTGAGATAGAGTGGATTAAGAGAGAAATCGAACAAGACCCAGAACCAGATGCACTGCCTTACTGGGTAAGAACAATAAGGTCTTAGAAACAAAGATTCTTAGACAATCCGTATTCAATGACGATGAGGTGAAACACTTCCTTCCATGACAAATATGTTGTTGTCCCTGCAGACAAGGCTTCTAACAACATGGTGTTTGAATGTCTTATTTAGAACTAGACATCAAGGATAACTCAGGTAGTTCCACACACAAACGTACCACATTTAACAAAGATGAAATCATGGCTATCCATAGTCCTTCACGACTTCTTTTAATAATCATTACGACAAAGGGTCTGAAGACTTACCGTACTTGTATTGGATTGTAAAATTACATAAAAATCATTACAAGGAAAGATTACATAGCCGACTCATCTACGTGCTCTAACAAAGAGTTGTAAAACGTGGACAAAGATACTGTCTGCAGTGACAAAAATGTTTATCATATGTGGATTCTTAAAAATTCTAACGAACTTTTGATCGATATTATAAATTCCATCTGATAGAACCTTTGATTTTTCAACTTGTTATACCACCTTGCCTCACGAGAAACTAAAATAAAATTGTCTTAAAGATATCATGCATTAAGCATTTGCTTCCACATATGCCTACAAATATGTAGTTTTAGGTTGCAACAATACGTTTTTTTCTACCAATGAAATAGAATCATATTATGCTACAGCGACGGACAGCTTTATAGTATGCTATATTTTCTGCTCGATAAGTATTTGTCTCTTTTGGAGGATGTGTTTTTCAACAGGCAATTTTACGTTCATCATTTTTACTGTTGGCATATTTTATCAATCAACACTGCGTCATTTTCAAGATATTATCGCTCAATGTAAAACAGGTAGAAATTGTAATGATCATGTGATTTCATAAACAATCAGGGCACTTTTGTTGAAAATTTAAAACGAAATGAGGCGGTTTAGGAAAGACGATGCATAAATTTATGAAAGGGTTCTAGTTTTAGCCTTTTACACGACATTTAAAGACCGTGCGTTGTGAAAAGTGCCCTAAATAAAATCACGTTATACCATAAATCACATAATAGGATACGTCTGACTACCTATTCTGCAACGACATATTCTGCTTGTCCAAATGTTTGTGTCTTGTCTGGTAAAATACTATTCCACTAATGAAATATAAACCATCATCAATAGTTGATAATGACGTTTATTATATTCCGACATTGTATTTCTATATCAACAGACAGAAATGAACATCCAGACTTCTTTCCTTCAATATAAAATTTCTCAATAATCCGAAGTTTGCACAAAAAGCGTCCTGCATACTCTTATTACAACTACTGTAAAAAATTGCTTTTTGATAATAATAGTTTTGGTTGGCCTACGGGATTCAAAGGAACATTTACAATCGTTATCGTTTTAATTTAAAAATCAATGTAGCGTTTAAACAAAATGCAAAAAAGACATTACATTTAAAGTCAAATTGCAAAAACAAATATTAATCGTGATACTAGTTAATAAATTTTTACACATAATTTAACAAAAGCCGTCCCCATGTATACAGGTAAGTTGGTGTTCATTGATTGTAAATCTCGTGCATTGGCCTTTCAGTGTCTTATGTGATTTGAGTTTTCAACATAATCTATTCCTTGTTTTAGTCGTACTATGGATCACAGGTGTGTCAAAACTTTGGTTGTGAGCTGAACCTGACTTTCGTGCCAGACCTGCTTGGCATATTGAAAAGCATTAGAAAATTTCCTCCGCCATTTTAGGGTTCTTACAGGCCGTTCACTTACTCATAAAAACTACAAGCATGATATATGTGAAAATGGTATAAACATTGAAATAATATATTTATAGTAAATTATGGAAAGCCAAAACTGTCTTATGTGATGTGTTTTATTTACGTTAAGTGGTTTTATCTTTACGTTTGGTGGTTTTATCTTTACGTGTGGTGGTTTCTTATTTACGTTTAGTGGTTTTATCTTTACGTGTGGTGGATTCTTATCTACGTGTGGTGGTTTCTTATTTACGTTTGGTGGTTTCTTATTTACGTTTAGTGGTTTTATCTTTACGTGTAGTGGTTGTTTATTTACGTTTGGTGGTTTTTTATTTACGTTTGCTGGTTTTATCTTTACGTGTGGTGGTTTTATCTTTACGTGTGGTGGTTTTTTAATTACGTTTAGTGGTTTTATCTTTACGTGTGGTGGTTCTTATTTACGTGTGGTGGTTTCTTATTTACGTTTGGTTGTTTTATTTTTACGTTTGGTGGTTTCATATTTACGTTTGATAGTTTTTTCTTTACGTGTGGTGGTTTTATCTTTACGTGTGGTGGTTTTTTATTTACGTTTGGTAGTGTTATCTTTACATTTGGTGGTTTCATCTTTACGTTTGGTAGTTTCCTATTTACGTTTGGTAGTTTTATCTTTACGTGTGATGGTTTTATCTTTACGTTTGGTCTTTATTTACGTTATATTGTTAAATCTATATATGTTGATTACTTAAACCGCCATCAAACATGGCCACAATCTTGCTGTTAGTGTCGGATTTTTTATTATTTTGTGTTTGCAAACAACTCTACCTGGAACCGGATAAAATTAGATTTCGACTAACGTAGTTTAAGTATCGAAATGGACACTATGTTGAAAAGGATAGATATGGAGAGGTGTGTTGATGTCTTTGCAAGAGAAAACATAACTCCTGACATTGTAGGAAAATTGTCAGTGTACCAGATGGAGTGCTTAGGATAGGTCGGAAATGATGAAGTTGAGAATCAACTGTATAACATTAGGAGAGGGGAATAAATCACAATTATGACATTACAAAAGATGTTCTTGGATGTCTTATTGAGTCGAATTTCACTGTCTTCGATATCAGCAATATATTATCGGTATCAGAAAGTACTGTATACAGAAAATTAAGACTTTATAACCTTAGCAAGTATCAGTTTGATGACATTGAAGATGATGCCTAAGATCAGAAAGTTAAAAAGATAATTACGGAGTTTCCAAGATGTGGCGAGGGGATGCTGCGTCTGATTTTGCGTCAAGAAGGAACAAAGGTTAGATATTTTTTTAGTTTTATAAAAAAATAAAAGTGATGAACTGAAGTGCTAATTCGTAAAGAGCAAATGGTTACCAGATTCATTCAGTAACACATTTGCTTAAGTCAATTTTGGCAACATATTTAATAATTTTTCCCCATTCTCTTCAAATAGGAACTAATTTTAAAAGTTGGGCGAATTGGGGACAAAATATTTAAAACTCAATGATAATATTAGGTAAATTATAATTATTTTGCATTCATTAGAAATTAAAAGTTAAAAAGGGGTTATCCTAACTTTTAAAACTGGTGAATAAATGAGTGGTCAAGGAGATGTAGCAAACATTTTTAATGTTAAATGTCGCACGGTTTCTATGACATGTTTATGTGAGACAATTCCATCCGTCGTCGTCGTCTGTCCTAAACTTTCCTCCTCTGGAATAAAATATGTAGCAAGGATTTTAGCTGCCACTCTAGCAAAACTGTGAAGGAGCCTTGTTTCCAAAATGGCGACATATGCTCCAATATTTTGCATATTAACAACTTTCTCAGAAACTAATAAGCCAGTTTTGACCAAACTTGGAAGTAATGTTATCTGGAATTTACTCTTTCAAAGATGTCGATGAAACGCCAAATATAACCATAAACCTGATTTGATTTACAATAGTCTATGTTATACTAGTAAATAGTTCGTTTTCCCATTGGTTTCCAAATACTCTGATTTAACGATGTAAGTGATTGCAAATTCATTTTGGTCTTTGATTAGAAATAAGTTCAGGTGAAAAATTCAGGGTCATGTATGCCACTAGTTGTAGACTGTGTAAAAGTGAGCATCGCTTATGCGAGCTAAACGGTAAATGCGTGTAAAAAAAAGTAACGTGATCCATTCGAACAAACCCATTTCAGATGCTTAGCTATCCGGACAATATATTGAACAAGGAGGGGGGTGGGGGGTAACTTGATATATTTCTGGCGATACGGATGTGAGGCCCAAAGGGTCTCTTTTTAACCGTTTCAAAATATATGAAAAGGTAGCTCTTTTCATTGAAAGATATATCATTGGGAAGGTGTAAATTATCTAAATATATCAATGCCCCAAATTAACTTCTTATCTACAGCTGAGGGGGTAAACCACAGTGACTAAATAAGTGATCCATTAAAATCCCTTGATTAAACAAAATGCTACATTTTGGTTTTTTAAACACTTTGGTAGTGAATAGACTGTGGATGTACAACAGGCCCGTAGGAACAGGGGGAAGGGGGGGCAGCTGCCCCCCAATATTTGGCTTTTCAAAAATTAAAAATTGAGTGTCTTACTTAAATAAAATAGGTAACTTCATCCAATCCCCCATTTTTTGAGGTGACACAGATTTGAGTGTCTCTGGTCCATTAAAATGCAGTAGAAACTGATGAAATAAGCTTTCTTGGCAGAAGTGTGGAGGGGCCTCGGTGCCGAGTGGTCAAGGTAGTTCGTCTACTATTGATCACGTGGTCTGTCAACACTGAGATTGTGGGTTCGATCCTCACTGCAGGCAGGGTGTACTCGACTCCAATCTTATTTGACAAGGATTGCCAGTTTTCCTACCGAAGGTCGGGGGTTTTCTCCGGCTTCCTCCCCCAATAAAAACTGGACGCCATGATATAGCTGAAAAATTGCTGAAATTAGCGTTAAACACCATCAAACAAACAAACAAACAGAATTGTTGATCTACTCTCAGATGCCAGGAAATCGTCTAAAAACATTCTAAGTTTTTTAATTTACCGGGGGAGGCCCCCTGGACCGCCCGCAAAAGCCTCGCGCTTGCGGCGCTCCCAAAGTCCCTCAAGTTCCTGCCCCCCCCCCCCCCAAGTCGAGGACGTTCCTACGGCCCTGTACAATCAAATAAAATATATGAAAAGGTCGGGTTTTAATTTCAGTGTATGATTAGGTCCCATTTTATAACGCCCTTAAATATATGAATAGTATGGGTTTTCTCTCTCCGCACACCTGTACCTAACATACCCTTAGTTACCCGCCCTCCCCGCTCCCCCCTTTATTTTGATATTGAAGAAGAGCACATAAATTAATTTAAAAGTATACTTCAAAATAAGTTTGTCATGGATAAAAATTAAGTGTTCTGTAAAAAAAACAACTAAAATTTCAGACAAATTTTTTTTTTTCAATCTCTGAAAGTCCTGAAACGTTCGATTTAAAAAATTGACAATCGCATGACATTCACGACACGTAACCAACACATTATAAAAAGACGATACGCGCCCGCCGGAATGCAGAGGCACTGCTTGGGTGCGCGAAAGTAACGTCATAAATCCACAAAATGTGTAATGCTCGCATTTAGGCCTATATTCATATTATGACTAGTACTTGTAAATAGAGGTAGACTACGAGTTTCGGCTAATCCCCCAGTTTTAGTTCTGAATTGTGTCAAAATTGTGAAATTGTGTACTGGCCAGGGAAAGGATCGTTGATCAATAGATCACCCTATTTGTGTTTTTTTCTCGTTTGAGGGACTAAAATGTTAAATATCAGAACAACATGGGGGAGAAATTTGATTATGTCGGAATGTGATCGTTGCTAAAAATGTTGTCCTACTTAAATTTATATTTGGATGGAAGCTAGACTTTAAAAAGGAGTTATTTTATTCTTGTAATCGTCCTATTAAAGCAGCTTAAATGCGTTGAGTATATATTTGCTTGTGATTAACAACTAGTGACCGATTATCACAAAATTCTGACGGCATAATTCTTGTCGCTTTCAACCCACTTACAAGTAATTTATTTATTGCGTAATGTGTAGAGGCCTGATATAGGTTCTAATTTTTAAGATCGTTTAAAAAGAAATAGAAATTACAAAATTAAGGACCATGTGTGTAAATATCGTACACTAGATTGCAGGATAAACATAATATTAGTGTATTAACTTGACATAAAAACTATAGACTCAGATTGAAACGGAAAAAAGGCTCGGCAGAGCCTCACCTTTTCTTTACTTCTCGTTATATATATTTAATTACATTGCAGGTACCTAGGCATCGACTAAGAGAAAGCCTCCACCGTTTGGATGAAGTAGGTATCCATGACAGAAAAAACAGAAGACTTACAAGAAGAGTGTATAACGTTACTGGTGTAAACCACCTCGGGCATATTGATACAAACCACAAACTAATAAGGTGGCATTTTGTAGTAGTATAGGTGCCATAGTTGGCTTTAGCCGATTTGTTACCGTCCTTAATTGTGCCGATAATAATAAAGCAGATACAGTATTGAAATGTTTTGTTGACGGCGTTCATCAGCACGGGCTTCCCTTACGATTTAGATCAGACAAGGGACTAGAAAATATTAGCGTTGCCGAATACATGATAAGAAGAAACGGACCCGACACAAAGGCTATGATAACAGGGAAAAGCACTCATAATCAGCGCACTGAGCGCCTGTGGAGGGATGTCTTTGAATGTGTTCTTTATTTTTATTACAATCTCTTCTATTTCTTGGAGGATGAGGGTATACTTGATGTTATGAATGACCTTTACATATTTGCTCTTCATCATGTATTTCTGTCGAAGATATGTGACAAGCTGAACATTTGGAAAAAGGCGTGGAATACACACCGAATACGCACGGTTAAATCATCTCCGTCAAGAATATTCACAGCAGGTTCTTTTACCAATCCTGTACCCTTTTCGCTTACGGGAGATCCACCTACTGTCTTTGATTATAATCGAGAAAACCTACAGCAAGTTCTAGATTTACACTGTCCAAAACATTGGACATCAGAAAACTTTGGAATTGATGTATATACAAAGGCATTACAACACAACCAGTAAACAGGAGGACTGTAAAAAAGACCTTGCTGTATTTTCCTCTGATTTCTCAATACATTAAAATAAAACATAAATTATTTATCTTGCATTTATTATTACTACAAATAGTCTTGTTGACATGTTAACATCTTATACATTCAAGTTCAGATTTTAAATCTTGTAGCAACACAGATTTAAATTTAAACCCTAGCCAGTGATGCATAAAATGTAGGTCAAACTAACCTGGAGGTCACTTTCCTACTTATTAACATTTATGTTGCTTCTGCATTTAAGTTCAGTGCAGATGATTCCATGTATTACAGTAAAGGCTTTTATAATACCGAATCTAACACTTCTAAATCTTTGACCACATTTAGTCAAGCATGGGAAAGGTAAAAGTTACCCAATAAGGCATTAATGCTAGTCTGACTGAGATGCATCAGGTTTAAGTTCAATAAATAACTGAAAATTGTAATCAACAATTTATAACTTACGAAACCTTAAACCTAATCATCAACTAGAAAGCTGTAACCTTTTTTGGCTAGATGCTGATTTACCTACTATAATGCAACTACAATAGGCTTAAAAAATCTATTGATTGATTGATTGATTAATGGTGTTTAACGCCGAGCAGCAATATTTCAGCTATATTCAGGCGATGAACATGAAATGGATGATAAAATGAACATGAAATGATGATGAATGAAAATGGGATGGGACACAAGGAAAAATAGGGGTAACGGATTTTAGATTGCCACTGGAAAATGGGAGGATGGATAGGGTCGGGCAATTTAGCCTCCTGTAGCGGGATCGAAATCCCTACTCATAGCGAATACTACAGCAGCGTTCTTTAACGTGCGAGGAACGTGGCATTTTTCCCAACACGGTGCACTAATATGGTTTGCGGTCAGGTTTTCCGTATTATAGCCTGACAACCCCAGCTTGCCAGGGGTACCCCATTCAACCACCTAGGGCACACATCCCAGTCGGTTTTTAGGAAAACCGACCTGACACGCCGGTCAGGGTACTGGGCGCTATTTGGTCGCCTTTTACGACAAGCTAGCGCGACTGCGATCTATTCTTTTAGCCACCCGGATCCCGCACGGGGCAAAAAATCTATTAAAAAAGCCAATAGAGTACAAACGTGGACTGACTTTCACCTGTGCTGTACTCTCTACCAAGATGCATCTTTATGCAAATATAGATTATTCTATTATTTACCACAAGTACCTGAGATTTTGATGTAAAACCTAACCTAATTTAAACAATAGGTTCAACATTTCTCAGTCAAGTGAAAAATAGATTTTCTTTGACAAATTTTTAAAAAGTGCACATTTTCCAAAGAAGTATACAAATAAGAAACAATAAGTTGACCACTTTCTAGACATTTGTAAGGCTCTGTTACACATAGTTGACTAAGTGTGCTACACAAAATTAAATACATTTTTAACATAAGGAATGTTAACAATCATTTCAGTTGTCCTCAGTAGAAAACTAGAAGTGCTACAAATTTCATGTAGCTAACAAATAACTAAAACACTTTAATAATATTAACTAAAACTTTAAAGACTGAACTGGCTGGTATGAGCCTAATTCGCTCACCCTGCATTACACATTAAAGAAAAAATTAATTCTTTACTTAAATGTAATTTTCATTTTGCACAATGTTTACTTCCTAGTCAACATCCAATGAGAATATCCCAACCATCAAACCAATGGTACTTTCTGCAGATACTTTGAACAAATATTTGCCTCACTGGAAAACCCTTAGTTTCTGCATCCAAAACCTGCAGTTACTCAGTGAGGCCACATTTACAGACGGTCACAGATTCAAATTACCTTTAGCACGATTAACCGCTTCCAAAAAATCGTATTCTGTCACCCATAGTGACAAGACCCAATTTATCAAGTTGTTTATCATCTAACATAGAACAAATTTCAATTGTATCGATACGTTGTTCTGCAAAATTGCTATATAGAGATGAGAGATTAGAATCTTCTAAAACTTTCCATACGGAATCCGAATCCATTTTAAGAAACACGTGCGTGAACTAAATACCGGATTAAAATTTCCACATAACGTAAAGACAAAACCACCACACGTTAAGATAAAACCACCACACGTAAAGATAACACTACCAAACGTAAATAAAAAACCACCACACGTAAAGATAAAACCACCACACGTAAAGATAAAACTACCAAACGTAAATAAGAAACCACCAAATGTAAAAATAAAACAACCAAACGTCAATAAGAAACCACCACACGTAAATAAGAAACCACCACACGTAAAGATAAAACCACTAAACGTAATTAGAAAACCACCACACGTAAAGATAAAACCACCACACGTAAAGATAAAACCACCAAACGTAAATAAAAAACCACCAAACGTAAATAAACAACCACCACACGTAAAGATAAAACCACTAAACGTAAATAAGAAACCACCAAACGTAAATAAGAAACCACCACACGTAGATAAGAATCCACCACACGTAAAAAATAAAACCACTAAACGTAAATAAGAAACCACCAAACGTAAATAAGAAACCACCACACGTAAATAAGAATCCACCACAAGTAAAGATAAAACCACTAAACGTAAATAAGAAACCACCAAACGTAAAGATAAAACCACCAAACGTAAATAAGAAACAACCACACGTAAAGATAAAACCACTTAACGTAAATAAGAAACTACATAACGTAAAGATAAAACCACCAAACGTAAAGATAAAACCACTTAACGTAAATAAAACACATCACATAAGACAGTTTTGGCTTTCCATAGTAAATGCTCTTGTATTCCGTCTGCCATCTTTCAAGCCGATATTATAACCTTGCAGTGTGTAATAAAAAAATCAGATATTTTAACTAAAACTAAGATTGATTGATTGATGTTTAACGTCAGGCAAGCAATATTTCAGCTATATTCAGGACGTGAAACTAAAACTAAGATAAAAATGGCTTAAATAATAATCCATTTTGACATTAGCTAAAATGCCTTTTTGGTATCTCAAAATACTACAGTTTGGCCAAAAAATTCTTATTGGTAAGTTTTATCTACATATAAAGTTTTTACAAAAAAACTTTACTGTATTTTTATGACAAAAAAAACGTTATTTTCACAGACAAAAATGCAATTAGAATTATACATCGAAATACCTTTTATAATAAACACACTAGTTTATAATTTATAATTAATTCGTTTTCCAGTCATTCCATATTAGGCTATTTATAATACATGTAAGGTTATTCAATTACGTGCGTTTAGTCTCAAAGGAACATTCATTAACGAAAAGATCATCAAATCCTGATGAGTAGTTGTAGTAAGTATATATACACAGACTCATAATCTTCTTAATTAGAAATAATAAACAGTATTATTATAGTATATGTATAACAACATGGACAAAGTCAGAATGTCAAGAGTCATAACCATAGAGTATTAACATGAATTGTTATGTCGCAGTTATACATCAGTGCAGAATTGTCGAACTGCATTAAGACATGGAATATCGATTTAAACCTACACGTGTAGTTTTTGTTTTATTTACTGTGTTTTTGCAGTTTTCAGTGCACATTTAGAACTCTCGAACATCGGAATTTTTAGCAGTTTTTCTACTGTTTAATCCAATAATTTTTATGACAATTGAAAACCATACAAACCGGAAGTAAAAATGAACTGATTTCCATCAATTCACAATTTCTAGATGCAATAGAGTAACCCAGTGGGTAGAATCTTACATACAATTCCCATTACCCAGCTGTTCCTTTACATTTATTTTTAACTCATTCCGCCGAAAACGGCACAATTAAAAATCACATAACCCCAAAAATTGAATGTTAAATTTTAACATAACTTTTTACTCCAATAAATTCATTTTAGTGTTTGTTTCATACTTATAAAAAATTATGCACGTTACTCTTTGCATTGTGCGAAGAATCGATTTTTTTTTATCACAGGTACGGCCATTTATGTTACAGACATCAGTGGTAAGAAATAAATCCTATATAAAGCATAAGAAGTAGGTCAAGATTACTTTCTAACAGCCAACCGCAAAACATCAACAAGAGGCAGAAATAATGCATGTGAAACATACAAAATACCTTTTGTTTAAAAAAATACAAAGCCTTGATGTTCATGGGGTAATTTTTTTAAAAATAATTGCTGTTACAACATTGTCTTGCTTCTTGCTTTTAAATTTTCATAGTCCTTGTGTAAAGTAACGTTTAGCCGTAGTTATAATATGTCTATCAATATTTTTTTGTTATCTGTTTGCAAGAGTATTTTTGCGTCAAAGGTTTGACTTTCATTGGCATCTTTTCGTTACGGACATTAGATCAATTTAATGAAATGAGTGAAAAGCGTTGACTCAATCAAAACATTACAGTAATAATAACACAAATCTAATAGTGTAAACACACTTCTGTTAGATATGTAGCTTTCAAAACGTGTCATTGTCATGTCCTGTATCTATAAATTTGCTAATGACATACCTCTCGTTTAAAGATAGACTGTACGAAAGAACAATTTTGAAACAATAACCCGGCAAACAATAAACTTAATTGCAATTTTTAATTAAAAAAACTTTCATATAAATCATTTATACTAGACTGTGAATCCACAATTACACTGATTTTTTTCAGTTACGGACATTAAAGTATTTCGGAAGATAAAAATCAGGACCACGTGAAAAAAATCACAATTGGATGTCAGGAGTACATTTTTATCGACACAAATTACTCTTCTTCGTGATCAGTCACTTCCTTTGGTATTTTGAATAGTATGTGTGTCAGGTGAAGTATATTTTCATGTTTAAAGACGTTTTTCTATTTATGAACGCATACCAACCAACAATATTTTTCGTCCGCTATGCCGACCATTTTTGGACAGTGTAATGGAAAATAAGATAGAATCCCATGTAATTACGCGTAAATTACCGTTACATACATTATCGTTACGTACATTATATGTTACGTACAATAAAGGCACTACATTTTAAATTATTTTGTCTTTATGTGTTAAATATAAGAAATATATAAATGATGTTCTGTAGTGCTGTTCAATGTATTATAGCACTTATGACACATTTATTTAAAAGACTTTAGTGGTTCAGCGCCCACAAAGGGTGTTACGGACCTTAATTTCTTAAACGCGACAAAAAAATTTTTGACTGTTTTAGTTCGTTCCTGACAACAATCTAAATGAAACATAGATAAACATTTATTATAATGATAATTGGATTCAACTTGAACTAAAACCAAAAAAAGGACGTCAATAACCTTGTATATTGGCCATGTTTTATAGGGAAAATAGTGTTGTTACGTACATTAATAGGTTTTTGGCAATTAAGTCCACATATTTTGTAAAACAAAAACAATTTTTAAATTTCTGTCTTTATACAATACAACAATTTAAAGACATATCATCAAAAGAATATTTTTTTAGTGTGTGTAATGATTATTTAAACTCTCAAAAGTACTTGATGCAACAAAGCGACATGATAAATTTGATTGATTGATTGATTAATGGTGTTTAACGCCCGAGCAGCAATATTTCAGCTATATTCAGGCGATGAACATGAAATGGATGATAAAATGAACATGAAATGATGATGAATGAAAATGGGATGGGACACAAGTAAAAAAAGGGGTAACGGATTTTAGATTGCCACTGGCAAATGGGAGGATGGATAGGGTCGGGCAATTTAGCCTCCTGTAGCGGGATCGAAATCCCTACTCATAGCGAATACTACAGCAGCGTTCTTTAACGTGCGAGGAACGTGGCATTTTCCCAACACGGTGCACTAATATGGTTTGCGGTCAGGTTTTCCGTATTATGGCCTGACAACCCCAGCCTGCCAGGGGTACCCCATTCAACCACCTGGGGCACACATCCCAGTCGGTCTTTAGGCAAACCGACCTGACACGCCGGTCAGGGTACTGGGCGCTATTTAGTCGCCTTTTACGACAAGCTAGCGCGACTGCGGTCTATTCTTTTAGCCACCCGGATCCCGCACGGGGCTGATAAATTTGAGCAGTACACAACTATTTAAGTAATGTATGTAGGTCAAATGTAAAGACTGGGTGAACCTTCTGTCTCAAAAACATTGACATTGAATGTTCTTCTTAAAAATGCAACATTTACGATGGAATGAGTGTTAATTGCTTATCAGAATAAATGCTTTAGTTCTTGAGTAGCACAGTGCTAATGATTTATAATATCTTGTTTTTACCGTATCACAGATTTTTGTTATATAAATATAACATTCCAAAATAAAAATAAAATATAATAATATAAGATATACCTTTGTCACTGTTACAGATGTGTTTTATAAATATCTTTGATGTGGTCTATTTCCCAATTCATTTGTATTTGTACAAAAAAGGTAAAAATTGAAATTTAAAAAAAAAATCGACCACGCCCACATCCAAAAATGTCTTCCATTTTATTTTAAATATATTTTTATCTTATTAATTTTTGAAAAAATAGTTTACTTAGTAAATTGGACTTGTTGTGCATGTCCTTTAGGAGGTACCACTAAAAAATGGGGTTTAAGCTTTAACCATAGATATTATAAGATTTTGATGGAAAAAAAAGAAGTGCTCAAACTAATATCATTTGACATATTGAACAACGTTTAAAAACTCTTTTAGGAAAACGTTATTGTGTTAATGTGTACTGTGTTAACATTAGTAACTCTCACGATGAGTAGACGAGATTTAAAAAGTACACGTGAAAATGTCGCACGAAATAATGAACAAATTACGCAACTGAACAATTGGTATTGAGGTAAATACAACAAAAAACAAGTCGATTTAATTTTCATTATTTTACTGTCACCAAGGGAATATGCTATATTCATTAGCTGCTGGATTAATACATCAGTTTAGATAAATAATGTCCCATGCCGTAACAATCAACATCAAAAACTAATGCATCAAAATTCTAATAACGTCCAATACTAGTTTTATTTTTCGTTAGTATTAATTTACTTAGCATTTATAAATGATGGATTGAGTTTTACTGTATTAACTTAACCACGATGCACATTAGAACAGTATACAAGCTTGGAGTGTTATTAATTATAACTTTGGAATAATAACAGCAAGATATTGAATTTTGTCTATTGGTATAACTTTGAAAGTTTTATAATATCACCAAAGAACGAAAACATGATTTCAACGTAAACATAATATAATCATTTGTTCAATTGCATATAGGAATGTTCAGAATTAAAAAAAACATTCGAAATGCCACATAAGCAGGGTGGCATATTAGACAGGGTCAGACCATTGAGCCCGCTATCCTAACATGCATAGGCTCTACAAATACGTGAGCTTAGGTTTAGCATCGGATTTTGATGAAAACTTCAAGAACTCATCAGAGAGAGGGCATTTACTAGCATTTATATATCCATCTAAAGCTTATTTAAAGGAATTGTTTCTAATCGAAACGCGAAATTCGAAGTATATCCTGTATTTAGT
Organism: Limnoperna fortunei; assembly: GCA_944474755.1. Taxonomy (NCBI): domain Eukaryota; kingdom Metazoa; phylum Mollusca; class Bivalvia; order Mytilida; family Modiolidae; genus Limnoperna; species Limnoperna fortunei. Next base: position 24,148,845 of record OX104120.1, read on the forward strand.
TTTAGGTGGAGATACATCCTTTGTTACATCCCTCCTTTATTTTTAACAAGTAATGAAAAAACATAAAAACCATGCTGGTTGCTTAATCAACAACATATCTTGACGTTTAAGGTGGTCGTGTTTTGATACAACAGCTTACATACCAATAAGTTTTGTAGCCGCTACGAAAAATACATTTTTTGCCGTTGGCCAATTCTTCGTATTAGCCAGTGGCAGTATAAATTTTCTATTTTCTATACCCTTTATTCTATATCATATAAATGATGTCTTATCTGTAGAATTTATGTTTTGATGGCCTGTATAGATGGCACTGTCAGCGAGCAAAATATTAAAGACACAACACAAACTATAAAGCCTGCACTATAGACCTTTTTTTGTTACTAACAACAAAGACTTTTTAAATTATTAACTGTAGGACAAGCAAGAAATCTAAAATTTCCCAATAATAGATTTCCCGTTTCTATGCAGTAATATTCAGGCTATTGGTTATGAATTAAGAAGTCCAAGGGAGGCCCTCTATTCAGCCAGCGATTTTCTTGAATTGTTGTTCCAGAATGGATAATAAAGCAAGAGTTACTGACAGTTCATTTGAGGACGACAATACGTAAATTTCATGTTTGCCATCATAAACTGGTTGATCGTTATGGTTAATCTGTCACACAAACAACATTGGGCAACTTAACGGTCTCTTCTTCCCCTGACACACCAGGTGTCACTAGTAATGTAAAATTATATTCAGGCTGTTGGTTATGAATTAAGAAGTCCAAGGGAGGCCCTCTATTCAGCCAGCGATTTTCTTGAATTGTTGTTCCAGAATGGATAATAAAGCAAGAGTTACTGACAGTTCATTTGAGGACGACAATACGTAAATTTCATGTTTGCCATCATAAACTGGTTGATCGTTATGGTTAATCTGTCACACAAACAACATTGGGCAACTTAACGGTCTCTTCTTCCCCTGACACACCAGGTGTCACTAGTAATGTAAAATTAGCATAATATCACCACTTCTTCATAAATTATAGATTCTTTTCTGTAATGAAAGTTGTTCCTTTTTGTGTTGGTGGGAATTATATTACCTTTGGCTTTGTATGGAGCCATATTAGGACTTTAAAGTTTAATGTTTAAAAGCTAAACATCATTTGAACACAAAATACATTAGCAAACATGATAAACGTATAAACATGCGCGTATGCCGTTTTACAACTAAGGACCATTCTTTCTTTCTTTCTTTCTTTCTTTGAATGACGTTTAACGCCATTTTCAGCAATTTTTCAGCTATGTCATGGCGTCCAGTTTTTATTGGGGGAGGAAGCCGAAGTACCCAGAGAAAACCCCCGACCTGCGGTAGAAAAACTGGCCATCCTTGTCAATTGAGATTGGAGTCGAGTATACCCTGCCCGCAGTGAGAATCGAACCCGAAATCTCAGTGTTGACAGACCACGTGATCAATAGTAGACGACTACCTTAACCACAGCACCATTCTACACAGACTATAATATCTTTAACTTTCACAATTTCTTTAACTTTCAAAATTAACTCATAAAAAATTTCAACGAGGTAAAAGACAGAAAATGTATTGCCTCCGTGGCGTAACGAACACATATAGTTTTCTACTGATAAGCCTTATGCATATTAATTAACACTGATGACCACAGCAGGATAGCTATGAATAAAAACTAGGAGGTTATTTCTCGGCATACACGTGAAAATTCACATGTAACTGATTATTTACCAGTTCGATATTCAAATTTGACGCTGTTGAGTTCCCTTACAAACTAAACCTTTCCAGATGTATAAAATTCCCTAGGTAGTATGTATAGCAATATAATACATCTTTTTATCTTGTATTTGATAAAGTGTATTTATTAATATCGAATATCGAACCCACTGCTAGCAGCGAGTTCGATATTCGAATGTCGAATATCGAATATCGAACCCACTGCTAACTTCACACCCGTGTTCCGTCAAGGGAACCAGGTTATTGTGCGTCTAAGATTCAAACCGCGAATTGGACAACATCGACTGATCCGTAAAATTTTGAAACCACGAAAATTAATATATTTACAGCATATTCTATTGAATCAGCTAAAGATAAACGAAATAACCTGCATTGGTTACCTGTTCTTAAGCCTTAAAGTTCAAATTGTTTCATGACGTCATCGCTTTTTTTTACCGTTAAAATTGTGAAGTACATTACCGTTTGAAAGACATAAAGTCTTATAACTAAACATTATTTCAACAACAATAACAAGTAATAAAAACGCAGTCGTGCAACTTAAAAAAATTATTTCAACTTGTTACATGATTGCAATTTTGACATTCCGTTTATTTAAAATAGCAAAAACTAAAATATTGTTATATCACGCAGAATTATAACTTAACATCATTTTAACATAAAAGATATAATGAACTGGAAGTCTGGGAACTTTATAAAATTGTAAAGTATTCAACAGTAAACCAAATTAAACAAACAAACGAACACAAACACACTACCGATATTGTTTGCTGTATGCCTAATAACTTTAAGTACCATGTAAACAATACGATCCAATGAGTCTAAAACGGTAAACACATTTTTAAAATGCACGGGAAAACGATTCTCTTTTGAACGCTTTACTTTAAAATATGAATTATTAATAAAATCTCATAACACGACTCCAATCTTAATTGCAAGGATTGCCAGTTTTCCTAACGAAGGTCGTGGGGTTTTTCCTGGTACTACGGCTTCTTCCGCCAATAAAAACTGGACGTCATGATATAGCTGAAAAATTGCTGAAAGTGGCGTTAAACGCTATCCAAACAAACGAACAATATAACACGATATCGTGTTATTACTAAATTCAGTACGAGGCAAATAGTATCCATATTTCAAATTCGATCATTGGGTTGGTGTTTACAAAGAGGCAAACTTGTGTCTGAATTCCCTGGACAATCTTAACTTTTTGTAGATTCAAGTTGACCAATTCGTAATTGGCGTTGGGATTTGATATCTAAAACATTGTTTACTAATGTACAAATTGGCGACACGACTATAGTTGGGTGGTAAATAAATAATCCCTTGATATGATTAAATTTGATAATTTGAAACTTGAGGGATTGTTATCAATGTATAGATAAATTAATTTGGTGACGAGAGCTTGTGCTAATTGTTCAGGAGATGTACAACCATATAAACCTATATTTATGCTGATGCCTGATAACTGATTTTTTTCCTTGATGAAGTCTACAAGTAACAATTTCTGATAATCTACTCTAACACCTCGTTCAAGAGCACTATGATTAATGAATCTGATATGAAATTGCTGTACGAGCTTATAATTAGGCCTTTTATGAACCACTAAAAAAAGACATATATTGGAAATGTTGCTCACAATTTTGTGAAAACAAACATAACATAATAAAAATTTGTCACTATTTGCAGAAAACGTCCAATGAATATAATATGTCGTCACTGACAAAAAATAAAAGCATTTGGTAAAATATAATTACCTTTGTAGCTAGTTTGAAATTTCTATGTAGTAAATTAATTATTCCATGGAACATTTGTAATAAGTAATCGTTGAAAAATTAAGTTAAAAGTTTTATATTTCCCGGCTTTGTATTGTCACTGAAACTACCTTAATTTCCGCATCTGTTAAAAACTTGATTATATATACACAAGTGGCATATACATGATTTGGAAAATTACCCAGTTTTAATGATTTTTCGTTTGTTATTATTTTCGTTGTCCGTAACTAGTTTGCAACGTTATGTGGTAGCAGAACGTTACAGCTTTGTTCTAAACTTTCAGTATTGGAATATAGAGCAATGGATTGAAATAATGTCCTGTGATACGTTATTTTTTAGATGTAATCGTTAAGGGAGGTGGAACTTATAATGCTGATCACGTGATTTCATAAAATTTAGGGCGCTTTTAGACGAAGAGATAACATTTAAACTAAATGGGACGGATTAAGAAAGACGATGTAAACGAAACGTTTACTGTTATGTGGCGAGGTGCAGCCCATTCTTGAAATAAATTTATGAAAGGAGGTCCAGTTTTATGCCTTTCACGGTGTTAAAAGATAGCGTGTTTAGGCGAAATGCCCTAAATTAGTATCTTGAAAACGTGTAAATTTGTGCAAAAAATAGCTTTAAATTGAAGCGCAATAACACTGGACTAGGCGCTACAGTATTGTTCACAATATCTTATTAAAACCTCCTCAACAAACATTTGAACGCCTTATATTGTTTCCGTCTTTAATCCCATCTCATATTGTTTCTATCTTTAGTACCACCTTATATTGTTTCCGTCTTTAGTACCACATTATATTGTTTCCGTCTTTAGTACCACCTTATATTTAATTCGCATTTTTGCATATGTCCTCGGCGATTTTTTCATTGATTGCTTACAGTTTATTGTATTTTTGTTGGTTTTTTTTTATTGTAGTTGTTGTTTGATTTATGTATTTATTTAGACTAATAACTGTGTTTAGAGCGGTTATATGCTAACGGAAATAAGCTGTATGACTTCCGCAAAATGACTGCAGATTCTATAATTAGCTGTGACATTATAACAAGAATGTTGTTATGAGCACAATGGCATTTATTAAACCAACATCCATACAAATATTTTGTTATTCATCTCAAGAGAAATTTTGTCCTTTTTCAATTTGCTTTCAGTTGTTTGGATGTTTGTTTCGATTATCACATACGCCTATACAGATGTCCCATAATAGCAATTGATTGTCAACTTAAAACTAACATCAGTGTTGGGTCCGTAAATCAGTCGTTACCGCTGAAAACTGGCTTTCATCATATGTCAATAGCTAATTTTATAATGTAAATGGATCATCAAATGAACAAGAATGTTCTGTATTCTTGATGAGCTAAACATTCAGGAGAACACAATAAAACTACGTTGTTTGTCCGGTTAATATTATACAATTACTGCACTTGAACGAGATCAATATGAGGTTTTATGGAGCAGGGTAGAATAATTTTGAACGAGGCGAAGCCAAGTTCAATATTATTCTACCCTGCTCCATAAAACCTCATATTGATCTAGTTCGAGTGTAGTAATTGTTTTATTACATAATATATTGAGTCATGAAATGGAATATACAAGTTTTCTTATTCCCGAAAGTGACTGTCTTTCATAATATTTATTTCTCAAAAATCGGTAAAATATCGACATAATCCATAACTAAATGTTTTCATTGATTATTTCTTGTATAATGTCCCATCCTCAGTCCTTGCTTCTGCATAAAATTTACAAAGATTTGAGTCTAATTCTGGAGGGTCCGCCGTTTCCAAACTAACTGACATATCCGTTAAACGTAAATATTTGGAAAAAATAATCGCTTGCTCTTCCGATTTGAGAGTGTTGACTGCATCTCTTTTCTTAATGATTTCATTAATTTCCAAGTTAGTAATATCTGCAAATCTTCGCATATTAGCACCAGAACTATCCGCATTACGTTCACTCGATGACGTTACAACGTTACCATATTTACAAACAACAATATAATCCAAACATCAGTCAGAACGACAATTTTGATTGGTTTAGGGGATTAAAGAAAGAAGATTTGATTGGCTATTGTATTTGCGTTGGGGGAAACAGCACGTGCTAGGTATTTTCATTCATAAATTTCTCTCGAGAGTGCAATATGGTTTTTTATTGAGTAGAATGAGTTTTTTGCTAGCCAATATGATAGGAAATGGAAAGTCCCGTGTATTGGTTTAGGCCAAGGAAAAAGGCAAAAATATATATTATGTAATAATATTATATATACATATTAATTATCAGGGTTTCATTCAAAGACACTTTGTTATTTCGCTTCATTGTGGATCCAATGTTAAGTTAGATACAGGTGTCATTAAACTACCAACGTAAGACTCATGTGGACAGCTAAGATTTGTATTGTGATATTGCTCTATTTGAAAAGATACTTTAATGCAAGTTTCCTATGAATCATGATAGACTGAAAGGCTTTATTTTTTATCTTATAAACTCCTTACATTTTGTTCGTTGTCTTCAGTTTAAGGCTAATGTGTAACCCTATTCATAGACATATTATTTGTGCTTAATTTTTTAGTATTGAAGTTGAAATATAGTTCGGCGGACATCGTGTCAATTAAATTGTTTGAATAAAACACAAAGTTACGTAATAATCTTACCTTTTCAGCAATTGTTGGATACAAAGGAAAAACAAATTTTGAAAATTACAAAGCTGTTGCCGACAAACTTAATGCAGATAATCCACTGGCATCTTGTAAATTAAACTTTACAGAAGTCGCGTACGACAAGGCAGATGGATTGAGGGTATACCAGAGTCTTACATCAGGTAATTAAACTTTACAGAAGTCGCAGACAACAAGGCAGATTGATCGACCTTATACCAGTGTCTAACATCAGGTTAACGTTTCCAGATTCCAAAAATATTTTAATAAGTACCAAGTAATGTATATCGTATCATTGCTAAACTTTGTATATAGCTAAAGTCTGATGTTAATGTTTCAGACTATTTAAATCTTCAAAACTTTAACAGTAGAAGAATACTTACCAAACTACGTATTAGTGACCATAACTTAGAGATTGAACTTGGTAGTTACAAGAATATACCAAGAGAACAAAAACTAAGACTCTGTAAATCATGTAAAATAACTGATGATGAAGCTCATTTCTTTTTTCATTGTCAAATTAATAATAATATAAGAAGAACATTTATTGATTTTATACAAACAAAATATGTTAATTTTAACCAGCTTGATGCTATAGATAAATTAATTTTTGTTCTTAACGCAAATATGGATGTTTTGCCCATGGTTGTTGATTTTGTAAAGCAATCATTTGAGTTGCGACAATGAGATCCACATTGGTCAAATTAATACATATTTGTAAATACTATATTATCTTAGGTTGTATATGTACAGTAACATGTTCATTGTTTTTGTATGTTTATGTATGCTTAACCTCTTGGGGTTTATTATGCAATAATGTTTAAAGTTTATTTAGCTGCATTAACTAGTGCACTGCACAAACACACTAGTATTGGGTTGTAGCCAGTTTCTATGTCTGTGTACTTCACACGGCAATATCGGTATTCAAATTATCCTCAAATAAAGAGAGAAACAGGAAGGGACTATTAACAGGTTATTTTTTTTTTAGTTTTTACAAAACAGATAAATAATAACAGCAATTAACGTGTGCACATGGATACTTAGGGTATAGAATATAAAAACAAATATGCGCAACAGTTAACAGTGTTTTGACTAAATAGAATCTATTAACAGCAAACATGTCTAATTAAATGTCAACTTTTAAGAACTAATGATTGATAGAAAGTTAACGGCTGATTTATGTTAAAAAACAGTTAACAGAAGTGTAAAAATGACAAAAACAGAAAACATCCCGCCCCCTTTAAATATAGACTATTGCTGAACAATTTTAATTTGAGGAAAATTAGGACATATTTATGAAACTGGTGCCGGTATACATGGTTACAAAGTACTGATACTGCTAAAGGAGTAATGTTATTGGTATTGTATAGTTTAATGACAGAATGAGGTCTAATGTTTTCAAATAAACTATTTTTACTTTGCATCTTTCCAGCACGGTCTTTATTTGAGAATGACAAAATGGCTATAGCTATCGGTCCTTACATAGATGTTTTCACATCTAAGCAATATGTTATACAGAAGCAAGCGCATATTGTGACGTCATCAATAGAAAAGTCGGAACCATCGCCCATAACGTATCCAATTTTACCAGATCATACGTCAATGTCAAAGGCTATTGCAAAAATCGTTAAAAGTCTTCGTTGGAAGAAAGTAGCATTTTTATCTCAAGGTATTACTTTTACCTTTATCTAATATGCCTGTTTGCTCAACATGATGATATTGTTTCGTTTTCTTCTTGTCAAATAACAGAAATACTACAATTATAACAAAGACAAAATTCCTGCTAAGGCTCTGGTGGTTTTCACTCTTGCTGAGGGTCTGGTGGTATTAACCCGCCTCTACGGGTTTGCATTAAAGAGCAATTTGCAATAATTAAAAATATTTCTTATTTGATCAAATGAAAAAAAATTAATAGTCATTTATTTAGTCGTATTGTTATTATGATTATGATGATAATTATTATTAAAAATGTATCAGTACGATACTTTTGTGTGTATTTTTGTCCATTAAATAACATGAGTTACATAAAACCCCTCTCAAATAAACCAACAAAGATAAAACTATGATTAGCTACTAAAAATACTTTCCCTACATGCATATATGAAATCACACGGAGAGACCTATGTTACGAAAGCCCAGAAGGCTCATTCGAGATTCGAGAATCGAAATTCGAAATTCGATATTCGAGATTCGAAATTCGAAATTCGAAATTCAATATAGTTATAACCAATCAGATTGCGTGTAACATAATCGTCTACCAATCAGAATAGTTCTTATTTATTCGAGAATCGAAATTCGAGATTCGAAATTCGAAATTCGAAATTCAATATAGTTTTAGCCAATCAGATTGCGTGTGACATAATCTCTACCAATCAGAATTCCTTGGTTATATCGCAACTACATAAAATTTGGTTGAGTAGTTTTATTGGAGTTAAAGCGAAAACCATGATTATTGAGGATTACTGAAAATTCAAAGTTCAAAGAGCCATAACTACCACATAAATTTAGGAATCAACAATTCCTGACAATATGCACAAATACATATATGGTGTACTAGGTACATACCAAGTTTCATAAAATTTTGTATAGTACTGAGTAGTTCCAGAGGATTTGTGCTGACAAGATAATAATTTTTACTAAAATTTGAAGATCAAAATTCCCTGGTAACATGCACAACTACATATGGTGTACTTCCTACACACAAAGTTTTGTTGAATTACGTTTTACAGATACATTCTTGTTCTTGATTTGTAGATGTTATTGAGAACTGATTTAATTTGATTAAATAACAACTAAAGCTTATACATTTTATTTTTTTTAACAAAACCATGTTGAACACAGTCATTCTTTGACAAATATGTCGACGGTAAAAACGCCAAATAAAAATAATAGCACATGGCTACGTTTATATAAGAATTATTCTGATTGGTAGACGATTATGTCACACACAATCTGATTGGTTATAACAATATTGAATTTCGAATCTCGAATTTCGAATCTCGAATCTCGAATTTCGAATTTCGAATATCGAATGAGCCTTCAGGGCTTTCGTACGATGTAGTTTAGTTTTTCGTGACGTTTTCATTCACGCTTCAGTGCTTTATTTAACTAAACCCCTGTACTTTCAGACGATTTTGCACCAGTTCTTTCATTAAGTCAAGAGGATATATTTGTCCTTCCAATACAATTACCACCTAGTATTAAAGGAGAAAAGAATGATTCAGAACTAAGGCAAACACTGACGACTTTAAGAAAAGCTCACATGGAACAGTTTGTACTACATTCAATGGACAGGGATGTGGTTAAAAGTGTTATTGACGCAGTAATTATTTCCCAATAGCGTTTTTTGGTTTGAAATGAAATGTCTATTTTCTGCATCCTCCCAAGACAGGGTTCTGATTCCACGTTCGCTCCATCATCTACCCTGACGTCAATCATTCATGTTTTGCGGGTGGAATTGTAGTTGCTTTTTACATTGAGAAGCACCATGTGATAATTGGGCGAACCTATGTGGAATCAGAACACCTGATTCGGGAGGATGCGTTCCTGAAATATACCGGTACTACAAATACGTTTTTAGCATATTCGTACGATTAATGTTAACAATATATTAGTAACTAAAAGATAATGCACATTTTTATTTACATAAATATAACAGTTGACGCATATAGATTCATTCACTAAACTTGGAACTATTTTTTTTTACTTAAAAATAATGACACTGTATAATATACGGTTAATGTTAAACATAATATGCTGTTTTATCCTTTAGGCGACAGACTTGCATATGCTGCATCATTCCCGGAAATGGTTTGTTACATACTTGGTAAGGTTATTATGATAATTCTTACATATTGATAACGTACTTAAAAGCTTTAGCTTCAGGCAACAGTATTTCATCTATATTTATAACAAGAAAGTTAGGAAGGTAGGAATTGAGATTGTACCTTTTGTAGCGGATATAATGTCCCTAGTATTACCGGCATCTACAGCTGGGGCCTTTAACTTGCAAGGAGCGTGTGACTAATCTTCAAAGACTTGGACCACTATGGTCCGTGGCCAGGCTTCCAAAATATAGTTTGACAATCCCTAATCCGCCATCTAGTAACGCGCTTAGCAAGTGTGGGGCAAGACGTGGGAATCTGTTGATATACTTATTATGCATAATGTTAGCTATAACTGGATTTTATTACCTGTTTAACTCTGTTAGTCAGGCAATATGCTGTCTTATGATTTATTGCAAACTGTCTATTACAATTATTGTATCTGTGAAATTTCGTGATTTGGTACCAAAAACTGATTTTTGTTTGTTTACTTCTTTGAATGTTGTTTAACGCTATTTTCAGCCATTTTTTAGTTGCATCATGGCGTCCAGTTTTTTATGGGAAAGGAAGCCGAATTAAACCTCCGACCTACGAAAACCTAGGAAATCTGGCAATCCTTGCCAATTAAGACTGGCGTCAAGTATACCCTGCCTGAGTATACTCTACCTGCAGTTATAATCGATTCCGTAATCTAAGTGTGGACAGACCACGTGATTAATAGTAACTACCTTAACCACTAGACCACCGAGGCCGAACTGTTCTTTGTATTCCTTATCCATTGTTTTCGTACCGTACCTATGAAGTAATAACTCAATACCTACACGTGAATTGGTGACGTTTAGAGCATTGATAGACGAAACTACACAGCATTATACTGTACATTAGATAAAGCATTGTGACAAATTAAATAAGAAGAAATAATATGGTTTAATGTATTGTATAGTATAAATAATATCAAACGGATTGACCTCCTAAATGTTGAATCATATCCGGCATATAATTCCAGGACTTTGAAGATGTATTTGATAAGACAGAAAATTCTGCGACTTTGTTTGGTCTGCAGCTGCTAGATAAGACTAAACTAATTACTGGTTTGCAGGGTATGTTTTGTTACAGTTTACCTCTATTCACTTACGTCGGACTAATCTAAGTGTGTCTGATTTAAGAATAACAACTTAAATTTTCCTTAAGCTTAGAATGAGCTAATGCACAAAAGCAGGGTCTACAAAGGTTATCACCATGGTTATAAAACGACTAGTCTTGACGTTTCGAGTATCTAATCAAGACTAATTAGTTACACTTCAATAAAAAGCGACAGCCAAAAAAATATGTTTGTAAGATATTGAAAATCTAATGTCAAAAATATTCAGGTAAGATCTTGTGTACCTTGGGTTATGAAACACATAGAATTTGAAAATTAGTAGCAATTTCAGCAAATTTAAATAACAATTATAATATCAAATTGATTCATAATATTCACTGATAAATCTTGATTAGACGCGTCTGGAACAGTTAATTTTATAAACTTTGGTATGTTTGATGACAGTGTATTTCACTTCATCACCGACATGTGACTTCTGAACTAAGTAAACCTTTGAAAACAAATTTTAGTATCGGCAGTAAAGATCAATTTGCAAATTAAAAATATGTGTTATTTGGTCATTTGATACACAATTGGGCCTTATAGTCATTCATTTATGTGTATTATTATGATTATCATGATAATTATTATTAAAAGTTTATGAATACGATAACATTTACGCATCGGTCTATGACGGACGTGTTATGGTATACACATGTTCACCTGCCAGTTTGTCTGTCTGTATGTCCGTTGTCCACATGTCACACTGTAATTTTGGGAATGCCTTCACAGATTTTCTTCAAACAACACACAAGTATTTATTATGTTTCGTTCAGGGTTTGCACACTTTATGGTGAATTTCTGATTTTTATCTACCACTAAAGAAAGTTGGGTACATTTAGATTTGTCTGTTCTTTCGTTCGTCCGTACCACCTTAGCTTAACCTTTGCGTTGAATTGCTTTTCTATACGACTTGAGGTCTTCATAAAACTTTGTGCATAGTTACATCATGATAAGGTCTCCTTACTGGCATAATTATGTAAGGCTGAGCCTAATACTTCACGCTTGGGTGAACGAAGGAAAACAGCGGTGCTTACCAATATGGTCCAAGGGGACATCTGTATCTCAGTGAAACGTTTTTCGTTATAGGTTATGGAAATTTGTTCATGAAAAAGGGGGGTGGGTAAGTTTTCAAACTGTTTTTGGAATTGTTTAACTTAATAGATGTAAGCTTCGTTTCATTCCTTTTATTTTGGTGTAATTTAGTTTTCTTTTGTTATATAGTTGTGGGACATTGCTAAACAAATTGGGGTGGGGCGCATTTTTCAGACTAGAACTCAAAAACACGTTCATAACTTTTTTTTAGTTTTAATTTTGGGGAATTTTTTATTTTGATAAATGGGAGCTTCCTTTCTTCAGATTTTCGTATTAAGTAACTTTACTTTGTTCGCGAAACCTTAATAAAAAAGCTGGATAATTGTAAGTATTAATAAATGTTATACAATGATGCATACCGTAAGTATATAGCTCTAGTTGGGCGTATCACGCGCTTCTGGCGCATCTGTTTATTTGTCTATTAATTCCATTAAAGACTTAGTTAAAGAATAAGTCACATTAAACATATTTGTTTTGGAAAACATTACACTACTTTATAAATTAGTTTTTATATATTTTACCTTTAATAGGTACATTCTTTGAAACAAAGTCCCGTTTTGAAGTATCTGTTCTTGTTGACACTGTAAATATGTTACGACACTATTTGTCGGTCAGTGCGGATTGCAGTGCAGAGCCAGAAAGCGACAGATTTATTACAGCCAAAGACTTGATACGAAAAATTACAGTAAGCTAAAAATATTTCATATTATTAGAATCTTTATTTGACTTGGGTGACACGACGGTTGCCTGAGACCAGGAACTGCATACCCATCTACAAGAACTCGCCTCAAATTCTGTATTAAAGGTTCTATGGTTTTGGGGAAGGGTTATTTATTTATTTATTTATTTATTTATTTATTTATTTATTTATTTATTTATTTATTTATTTATTTATTTATTTATTTATTTATTTATTTATTTTATTTGAGGTGATTTAAGATTAAATCTCTACGTTATTTATTTATTTATTTATTTGAGGTGTGAGCGGATGTAATGTAATAGAAAATACAGAATTGTATTTTTCTCTTCATAATAAGTTCATGTAAGTACATCTAAACAAGTTTGCGTCACGTATTTGTACCATATGGTCTGTAAAGTGTCAGTGCCACGTTCACTGCTTAGCCCTAACTTTGCTGCGTATACTCTGTCTGCGAGTATACAATAAATGTTCCATGATACAAACTTATATTTGTTTCAGACTATCTAGAATTACCACATTATTCAATGTTGAAAACTACCATTATAGTTTGCTCGTAAAAAACGGACCATTTAAGCAATGGTAGATTTTAGCAAAAAGGAACGATGTTAGAATTATTATGTGTTATGTATTGCAGTTTTTCATGGTCATCTGGGTTGAGTATGTGCAGTGGGATTAGTCGCTTCTTAATATTTGTGTTGTTTGTTTCTCTATATTGTTTAACGTCGTTGCTGTAAACATTCCTAAAAATTAACAACTACATACTATTATCATTGTTTGTTTGTTTGAATGGTGTTTAACGCCACTCTCAGCAATTTTTCAAGTATATAATGGCGTTTATCTTTTATTTGGGGAGGAAGCCGGAGTACCCGAAGAAAATCCCCTACTTTCGGTAGGAAAACTAGCAATCATTGTCAATTAAGATTCAGTGCCCGCAGTGAGACACGAACCCGCAACCTCGGTGTTGACAGAGCACGTGATTAATAATAGACCTTAACCACTCGGACAGCTAGGCCCCAGTGGTCATTGGAGAAGAGACGCACATTAAAAAATTGCAGTATGAGTAAGAATTTACTTACCAATATTGTAACATGTTATATTGTTATACTTACACCGTCGTATCAAAATATCAAACGCTCATTAATATATTTTGATTACAGGACAATCCGTTTACGGGAATTCTCGGCGTCTACAAATGGTTTACATCATCTGAAACGAACGGGAGTGTCAAAACTGATTTTTCCTTGAACATAACAAGGCTTAATGGTCATTCTGAAGCCGTAAGTTTTCTTACTTTTAAGCTGGTTTATTTTTTATAATTGATTTAGACAGTATCGATGCACATTTCCATAAAATTGGGTACTGCGACTTTTAAACAATGATAAATAAAGTTCTTTGGCCATTTTGACGGAATTATAGAATAACCGCATGAGTGTGACGATTAAGCATTTTAACCGCAATAAACACCCGATTAACTGATTTAGCTGAAAAAAGCTGAAAGTGGCTCGAAACATTTGTAAGCCTTTCGCGGCATAAATTAGGGAAGTTTCCCTTTGTTTATTCCATTGTTTTATTACCAATGTTCTTGTTGCTTTCATTCTGCTTTTATTAGACACACAATGAACTTTTGGATACATTAGCATATATACTCATTATTAAAATGGTATTTATATTTATAAAAGCAGTCGAATTAGTGCAAGTTGTATGTTATTTAAGTTAAGCGTTATTTATATGTAAAATGTCAACTCAAAACAGAAGCGTATATAGAACAAAAGTTTAAAAATTCGAATTAAGTACAAATTGAGATGTTCATTTTAACAATGTACATACATTCTAAATGAAGACATTTACAGGTAGGAAATGTAACATTCCATGAGACCGGTCTAAAATTGATCAATACAACAGAACTTACAAAGGAAGTTGAACACAGACTAGAAGACGTCTTGAGCAATAAAATTTTCTCAGTTATAACTCGTTTGGTAAGATTATGATAATTGTTTTAATAATAGATTTAATTATACTAAGGTTTTTCAGTCAGATCTAACGTTTCATATTGCACATCGCTAAAGCGTTTATATGTATATACCCTGATGCCTGATGCTTCAGAAATCCAGGTTTGCTGACTTTCTGTTTTTGTTTAGGATCTTTTACAGATTATTTTGTGGTGTTTGTCTGAATATAATAATTGCTTCGTGACTTTCTACGGTAGATTTCATTTCTATATCTCTAGCGCTTACATATTTTTTTTTAAAATATTGTTATTTGTTTATATTTAAAGTGAGTGTTGATCTCATTTGGCTAGATAACAGCGTGAGCTATTGCCATCCCTTTTGCGTCCATTGTCTGTAATTCTAAAAACAGTGTGTCTAGTTCGAGTTTTGTATTCCGATTGATCAACCATTATAGCCGCTGTTGCTAAAATATAACATGGGGATGTAAAGCCACATATTTTGACTAATTACTTGTAACAAATATAGAAAAAATAGCATGATAAAAATCATTAGCATAACAAACTCTACTTCCAATAATATTTTTTAGTCAGGGCTACTCATTTAAGAGCTTCTGACCTTCAAGTGTACTTTTTCCAATTTTGATAGTTTTCGCCCTTCGTCTAGAAAACTACAGAAGATAGATAAATAAAGTACATACAAGTCAAAAGGATAAACACGACAAGCTATATCGGTAACGTTTAATAAAATATGTTAACTAATGTATGAATTACCCTCTTAAAGATTTTTGTATAATCCCGTTAGTATAACAGTGTAAAATCTAAAACAGATGACATTTGTACCTTTCTTTCATTCGTGAAAATATCATAAAGCTTTATCACTACTGGTTTTTTTTAATTATTGCCTAAAGAATTGAATTCGTTTGCGCGTGCGATTGTTCAGTAACATAAATGATGTAGAAAGGGACAACAGTATTTAAGGTTAAGTTTTATAATATCAGTTACAACTGACCTCTTAATCTTAAGTTATTCCGTTTTCCTATTTGTTATTCAGGTGTCTTGGTTGTTATAAATGCTTATGCATAGCACGGAATTATTGCAAATAGCAATAATGGCAAATGGAAATAAATATAATATTGCATAATTGTTTAAAACCCATTGATGATATGCAACTTTTTCAAGACAACCTTTTTTATAGTCTAACATTTGTCATTTTTCGTAAAACACTGCTCAATAAATATTCAATATGACTTTGCACGATAATAAGTAAAACAAGCTCTATTTATGTCAAGCAATTATTATCCCCGTTATGCAGAGATTATTCGATGTCTGTTGTCTTAATGGGAGCAATTACTTTTACAAGATTGACATGAAGTTTTTGAAATATGTAAAATGTATATATGTGTGTATTTGTAGGAACCGCCATTTGTTCAGAGAGGACAGTTTGGGGATTTTGATGGATTTTGTGTAGATATCCTCAAAGAATTATCACATATGATGAACTTTAAATATAACATCAGTTTACCAGCTAACTCTGCAACAGACTGGGATATCATAATTCAGCAAATAGTGGAAGGGGTAGGATCTATTGATACGCTGGAAATAATAAAGGTTTAGATAATAACATCAGAAACTAGTGTACACGTGTTGTCTTAAAATAACCATGATATATTATTCCAATATGTACGTAGCTTATATGCAAGTTTTTTTTTGGTATATTTATATATTTAAAGTTGGAGAAAGTAGTACCAAATGTGGTTGTATTTAATTCTGTTTAGTTTAGATATGTGCGTGTGATGGATGACACAAATCATCACATTGCTTCGAATCCAATACCATTTAATTGTTATGGTACAGTGTTAAAATATCATCAGAAACCGCAATTTGGTAAGTCACTTCAGTATGAAATTCGACATTGTCCAGTATAAATCGCTGTACATATTTGCCATTAAGAAACCGCAGTTTGGCATCCAATTGTCAAATTTTTGCTTAATTTTTAATTTTCTGCTTCATCTTTATAGTTCTTTTGAGTTTAAGTGAAGAGGGCGTCTACTTGTTGCATATTTCAAAAATGTCTTCTCCATTTCTTTAACTGTATAATAAATAGAACTCTTAGTACAAGCAAAATAATTTAAAATTATTAAAATCTAATCATGTCGTACATAATTGAAGTATGCAAATGCTAATGCAAACCTTTCTATATAAAAAAGTAAACAACTATAATGTTACATTTATATTTTAGAATGGTGACATGATAATTGGATCATTAGATGTCAGGTCTGCAAGGGAAGAGAAAATTTCATTTTCAACAACCATATTTGATTCAAGTGTCAGCCTATTGTTACAGAAACCGCCAGCTACTCCAACTTTCTTTCAATTCCTATGGCCTTTTACTACGGGATTATGGATGATGATATTGCTAGTATTCTTTGTTGTTGGAGGAGCTCTTTTTCTAATGGGAAGATACGACTCGACACAAAGAGGAGCTGAACAACAGTTTGATATCAAGGAAAGTCTGTGGTACAGTCTTAATGTTTTACTTCAAGGTAAAATATATATGCCTTTAATATTATTACTCTATTTATTAAGAATCTATTGTCAGGCGCAATCCTCATTATTATACTGATAGTAGCTCACGACATTTTGATTCATTTGCTAACCTATTTCGAAGTTCATTATTGTCATTAGGTTTTCATTAATATGGTATCAAGCTGGATTTATTCTTGTATTGAGTAGTGAGTTACCCCCATTGAAGTCTGTTGGGTTAAAAAGGCATTTCTGATATTATGCAATAAATTTTGGTACTTAGTTGCCATTTTTGTGGTGAATGTACATGAAATAATTGTAACAGACATCTTTAAACTGTAGTAAAATCATAACCTTAACTGTTTTAAATTTAAGAAAATAGCCCTTCCCTTTGACCTCTTTATTTAGCAGGTTTAAACATATAAGTGCACCGTGTTGGGAAAAATGCCACGTTCCTCGCACGTTAAAGAGCGCTGCTGTAGTATTGGCTATGAGTAGGGATTTCGATCCCGCTACAGGAGGCTGAATTGCCCGACCCTATCCGTCCTCCCATTTGCCAGTGGCAATCTAAAATCCGTTACCCCTATTTTTCCTTGTGTCCCATCCCATTTTCATTCATCATCATTTCATGTTCATTTCATCATCCATTTCATGTTCATCGCATGAATATAGCTGAAATATGCATTAATCAATCAATCAATTTGTAATTACCAATATAGAAAATTAGTATATCGTTGTCATATTTTGATAAATTCCAGCTTTATTTATTATTTATGATAAGAGGTTATTTATTGACGGAATATAATGTCAAATTTTCTTACGGTATTAATAATTTAATGTTTTGTTGAATATTTCTTTCGCTTTGTGGACAAATGGATGAACAAATCCATAGAAGACAATAATAGATCTAAGTAACTTACCCCACATTAAACGCGTGTATTAAACGATATAGCTGAAAAATTGCTGACAGTTACCAAATTCATAAAAAAACTCTAAGTAACTGTAGACATTGTGACGGACAGTTACCCTTAAATGCCACGTACAGAGCAAGGAATCATCTGTTCAGAGCATTGATGTTTGGTCGGCAGACAAGGATACTACGAGCGGTAAGGGGCTGCCTCTTATGTTCTATTGGACAGTTTCCATAAAATACGTTACTTGTTTCTTCTTTACAGCACTACTAATTGAAAACACTGATTAAAAAAATTTATCTTAGCGTGTTTGAATAACTTACTTTTGTTTTTCATATAGGTGGAACAGATTATTCACCCCAAACGACATCAATGCGAACCATTGTGGCGATATACTGGTTTTGTACATTAATTATAACAACGGCATATACAGCCAATCTTGCTGCTTTCCTTACATTGAAAAATATCGACAACAGAGTCAAACGTGTGGAGGATTTAGTTTCACAGACCAGGGTCAGCTATGGAGTTCTGAAAGATAGTGACCTAGCCAAATTTCTCGTTGAAAGCGACGTGGATTTATACAAGCGAATGTGGACCTACATGAAACTTAATGAAGACCAAGTAATTTGGCCTACCAGAGAAAAGGCTAGAGAAAAGGTTTTGGAAAAAGACTCCACGTTTGTGTTCCTTGATGATAGGGTAATGAATGAACATTTCGCCATGGAAAACTGCAAAACAGTAGAATCTATCAACCAAGGATTTGGAAGCAAACAGTATAGTTTCGGATTTCCAAGAGGGGCTCCCTACAGGGATGATATTAATAGGGCGCTTCTTATGTTAAAAGAAAATGGACGTCTGGATAAGATAAAGGATAAGTAAGTAATAGATTGAACTAAACAGATAATCCAAAAGAATCGACTCTATAGTTCGTGTCCGTTGTATTTCCCACGTGACAGAGTTGTGTTACTTTTCCTATCAAAATTACCAATAACATGTAAAGTAGAAGTGTGGGATAATCTTGCTACCCATGTACCAATGCACTAGATTGACATGTTCTGTCGTAAAAAATGATATGTTCGTCATTATTGTACGTTCATTATTAATATTCCAGAATACGGTAATGTATCAGTTTAATACATATGTAGAGAAAAAAAAGTAAAAATCCGAATATGGACAAAAGTTGCTGGGCTATCGTTAATAAAAAGCGAAAGAAATCTTCAAATTATATTTTTAAATAGCATGAAACTATTACAATGACATAATTTACTCCGAGAAATTCCATTTAATTTCTCATGAAAACATAATAATTTCATAATTATTTACGTTAAAATAATTTGATTTGTGTATCAATATAGGTATTTACTCTATAACCAATGACAACGGCGCTTTCATCTATGGTGTGACTAATGAGTGTTGGATTGCAATGCATCTGTTAAATGATTAAATGAATGAAAATGGAAATTAAATTATTTTTATATAAATTGTAAGAAATGTTTATAATTTATAAACAGGGCATACTGCATAACCTAGCTAACTAGCTGTAAACTGCCTAAACCGGGTTTAAATAAAACTTGAACACATTTCTTAAATCACTTATATTTTGTAGATGGTGGGTTTCGAACTGTACTGAAGCAGAAGAGCAAGGGACTGCAATAAAATCCAGCTCTGAATTAGGAATAGAGAATATGCTAGGAGTATTCATGGTTCTTGGTGGGAGTGTGGTTCTTGCTGTTATAGTAGAAGTAGCAAAACGATCTCGATTGAAACTAGAAAAATATTACAAACAGAACATATGCAATGAGGCAACCTAGTTTTGATAACATGTATTGATATAGCATGATCTGGTGTAAGGAAAATAACAAAAGCAAAGCCAAAATTCCTTAACGTTCATTGTTTGTTTAAAATGTATTGATATAGGATGATGATCAATCTAAGCAAAATTAAATCTTTAGCAAGCACCTCTCTTTTTTTTTGTTATTGTCGCTGTCAATATCTAACGGCATCCCATTACAGGTCATCTCAGGTTGAACTTCTGTATTGACAAATCAAAAGCTGTGTTAACCAACCTTTAATGTTGAGGAATCCTCTGTCATTATTCTTAATGTCTCTGGTATTAATATTATACCTTTTTCATCAATTAACCCAAAGTTAAGAAAAGAGCTTACGTTTGACTGGTTAATTTTTTGGAGATACCCAATTTTTTCATTGGATAATATTTATATCAAAAGTTCAACATGAAATGACCTGTCATGGGAAATTGTTAGATCTTCACGGCGACAATAACAAAAGGGGGAGCTTGTGAAAGATTTGATTTTAATTAGATTGGATGATGATCTTATTAAATTAAAATAACAAAAGTATTGTCATACTTTCTAAACATTCATTGTCTCCTTAGTTAGCATTCAACAAATATATAAGACATTAATGTGTTATTAAATATATAATCTTGATTTTTGTACGTTGGTGAAATTTGTATCTATATATCAATTCATTATATACATATGAGCATATTGTTTTATTACTACATTTATAAATATCTGATTGTGTATATTCTATGACAAGGTTTTGCAGTCTGCCCTAGGTATGTCAGTTTATCAACAGATAAAAAGTGAGGTTTACAAAATGGCTCACACTGCAGCATAGATTTCAGCTGTGGTTTCTTTGGTATTTTGAATGACGGAAAGAAGTGGGACTTACACTATGGAATAACTTTAAATGTTGGTTGATTATACCATGGCCCGCAGCCTACTTCAATTGTATTTGAATGAGGATTTTTATCAAGTGACATAAAACGTGGTTTTACAATAAACATCATATGTTAAAGAATGATTTTGCACACATATTAAGTGTGATTAATCCAAAAAAAGATCAAACGAAAAATACCGTATTATTTTACAAATAATCTTATGGAATAAGGGAGAAAAAAGAGAATATAGTCACTTGTAATATGTAAATAGGAAGTATTCAGATAAAATTTCACTACAAAGTATGTTTTATACTGTACTATTACAAATTGTGGTGTTTGTTTTATCCTCTTCGTCTTAAACTAATGGTAGCTTATATGTTAATTATAGGCGTTGTTTATTCATGTCAAAAATCACGTGTTGCGGGAGCGAATCTATTGGTTGTTTACAGGTAGGAGGTTAGGTTGCAGCAAGTCAGTTTAGATAATCTGTTGTAAAGAAGGACGCCATTTTTAATTAAGCTTTCTTTGTTTACTGTTAACCTACTTCTTCTCAACAGATATGCCATTTCCCCACAAACATGCTGCTAACGAGACACTTTATCACTTCTCGTTTCTTATCAGTTAATTAGATTTGGTCGTTCAGGTTATATACTCATACTGCTACAGGTAAATAATCACAGTTACAAAACTGTATTACCCTCTCGCACTTGTCAGTGCAATATGAGCTTTATCGTTTTATCTTTACCGTGGTAATTTGTTGATTGGCTTATTGTTAACACCCATGGAGCACTTTTTCAGTTATTAAAAGGACAACTACAGATATTATTAAACAAGAAATGCGAATTTTAATTCTATTGAGTACAATAAATTTGTGTACTCTTCTCTTCAACGGCTCTGGATTGATTGATTGATTGATTGATTGATTGATTGATTGATTGATTGATTGATTGATTGATTGATTGATTGATTGATTGTTTTACGTCCAGCAATCAATATTTCGGCTATATTCAGGACGTGACGGCTCTGGATGTTTGACATGAATAAACCACAATAAACATTTGATGGGTGCATAAAGCTTCGAATGTTAAGCAGATCTTCGTGTTAAATGTAATAGTCAATTCGATAAGTTTAGTTAACGGGGTAGAAAGGGAAGAAATAACGTCAGTGCAAAAAGACCCGGCTTCATCGGTAAAACAGACACTCCGTTGTAATTACCCAATACAGGATAACTTTATTCCAAAAGGCATTTAAGATATATGAAATTCTCCCTTAAAAAAAAGAAACATAAAACCACCGTGAATTATTCAAAGATAAAGTTAAACAATTGCGCTTGCTAATTTAGATGATATTACTTGAAGCAGTTTCAGTAGGGATGTCCTTCAATACTTTGTACAAGTGATGTTTGTGAGATCCCGTACACAAATTTCTCATTTTGACTTGACGTAAAAACTAAAGCTAGTAGCATCCGTTTTTCTGATTGGCCGAACTTTTACAAATCATCTATACAAAAAATGTCATTAAAGATACAAAGGTCATTACTTTTACTACGCCTAACGCGCGTTTCGTCTAATCAAGAACATTAGTGGCGCTCACGCCCCCGCTCCCCCACCCACCCTAAAAAGTCAAAGTACTTTTAACATGGTACAAATGATATCTATTAGGACAGCTAAGAAGGTTACTTGTTTTTTACTCATACGACAAATGCATGGTTTCCTGTTTTTTGTTGATTTGTGTGATCAATACAAATATTCCTTGTATTGTGCTGATCGGATTTTAAACCATGAGACCATATTTTAAAAAGTAAAAAAAAATCTTCTAAAACTACGAGGTCAGATCAAACTGTAAATTGTGAACCAAAGAGGTCCACATAAGATTTCTTTTTTCTTATGGATAAGGCTACCGTGATTTCCGTCAGGGACAAATGTAGCTTTATAGCCATCTTTGAACCATGTGAGAGTAACATGCTTTCTAGAGCATCGGGATTAATTTGTACACGTGCTATGTGCTGTTTTATTCGAGTAGATTTACATTGTGTAACACTTTCGTTCTTAATATGGGAATGCATTGTTTTATATCTTACAACGATTCCATTAGAATGATATGTCAGTACGTTTAATCTTGGATAAATGCCTAAGCATCCACATGTCTTGATATCCTGATCTGTAATGATGACAGAATGATCTGGCATCCACATGTCTTAATGATCTCAAATGACATTTTATTTGATGATAGATAAATTTAAACATTAAAAACTGTAGTTTGGGTTGAAAGATCGCTGTAGGTGATAATTACGCGAGCAATCCACATATCTGTGCTATACTAGATCATATGATAGTAACTTTTAATATATATGTGATATATAGTGCAATAACGCATTTTTATTTCTAGAAATAGGAACGCACAATTCTCTGCGACAAAACTGATATGAAACAAAACTTGGTTATGTAAATGCAGGCTTCACAAATAGAGCAGCAAAGCGACGCTGGAAAGGTTTTAAATGGGAAACTTTGTTGCTATCTAGACACGTTATTCTCAATGTAAGTGTTCAAACGTTGAAACGAAAATACTTTTAAATTGTTATCTATTTCTATGCAGCAATATACCCGATGCCTATAGAAATGATGTATTTTTGTCGTACCGGATACTAAACGGCCAGAACACTGTAAACCATTGTTAGAAATTGTAGAATTTCAGCCATTTTTGCATGGAAATCCAATGCGATTTGATACCAGTACTCCACATTCTTTATATAAGAAAATCCTTACAAATAGTTGCTTTTGTAGCTGTTGTTACAACCATTAATGCCATAAGAAAAACAAATTTCATCATATGTCCTACTATAAAACACCAACACGTGTATTGATGGTAAGAAAAAATATCTTGGAATTTATCCTTGCAGTCATACTTTCGTGCAAACATGGATCGGACAAATTTGGTACAATCCGAAACCAGTAAGTCGTGTAGATAGAAAAACGCTTCGGATTGTTGCAAAATCCTCATACATGCTATTTGGGGCTAAAACTGACAGTAATTATAACGTTATTACAATGGAGCAAATATAAGGCTTATTACATCGAAAAGAGAGAAGTCGGGAATAGCACAATATATACAGGAAACAAGATGAACACAGTTCCAACCATTGTAATATAAAATAAAAACATATTGAAAAAAATGATATACACTGTTTAACATGTTGTCAGGCGCTCGTTAACATTATTCCAGAACGGGAATAAGTAAAACTTAATTCATTTATTACAATTAGGTGTCTTTACATGTATTATTACCCCGTGGATTTACACATTTGACCTACTGTCAAGTTGCATCAGTTATAATTTTACCATATAAACGAATTGGATCGCGTGTTGTTTTAATACGGAAATGATCAAGACGACGAACACATTATGACAAATGACACACTTACGTCACATTCATATACAGCATGCCTTAATTATTAACGTGAGTAAAACGGGAAACTACAGGAAAGACCTAAATAAACAATAATGAAATCACTACACGTTAGTGTGTTTAAAATTGTTCATTACAAATGGGTTATGACAAATGACACGTTTAGGCAATATCTTAACACTGCACCGCGTCTAAACAATCTTTTAACCAGCGAAAATTATAAAGTGACTATTAAAACGCGTCAAACAATAACCGCAAATCATGCCTTTTATTCTGAATATGGTATTAGAACGAATAATTGTACTCTCTCTCTTTTTTGGCGAGGGTACAAAATTTAGTCCCATTACTCGTAATGTAGCAGAGCGGGAGTGAATCACTCACGGCACTTTGATGTCCAAAAGAAGTTGCATATATAATCAGACGTGGTCGATCGTGATATCTTTCGACAGTGTCACCATTTTTTTATCGGTTTCGTCTTTTAAAATTGGTCACTATTGATACGTGATGATAGTTATTGCATTTTTAAATAACCCGCTGTTCGTTGTGTATTAATTGATATTCGTGTCTCTTTTAATTACGTTTACTACAAGAAAAACATTGAGAAACCCGAAACTGAAGGGCGTGTTGCATTTTGGGTAATACATATGTAAATTCTGGATTCTTACTACGGAATGGTTGTTATAGTATGCAAATTAGAATGTTTATAATAAAATTAGGTCACATTATCCATATACGGAAAAATGATCAACATAGCATTTTCCACGTGCATCTTCAAAGACAAAAAGAGAAATTTCTTCAATAAAGATCGTTTCCCGTAAGTTTCGCAATGTTGGAAACTTTAATAACGTAAAGAAGATGATATTATATTTGAATTTTTTATAAATAGACCGAAGTTAGAATTTTTTATTGGCTACATTACGAATTCTGCCGTTAATCCGACAAATCACAAAACTAACTTCGGATTATAACGGCAGTAAAATTCGGCCTTATATGGTATACAAGACCAATTTTAGCTAAAAATCTACTTTCACTTTCAATTCCAATAAAAACGACTCTCCAAATTAATATGTTCAGTTGTCAGCAGTAAAAATACAAAATTAATTCAATTTCAAAACCTGGACCGAGTCCCATCATATACACCTCAACATGTCGAAATTAGAAATGCTGTTTTGCTTAATACGCCAAAGGCTATAAATGCATTAAAATTGATCATGTTGATAACATTTTAAAATTTTAATCATTCATGTTTTGTACGAAAACATACAAATTACATACAAGTTGTGTATTGTATTGATACGTATTAAGATTTGTAACCACCTTATGTTGTATCATGTCTTACATAACGTTATCATCAATAGTCAACATTTTTATATCATAGACACAATGATCCACCTTCCGGTATATTCGATACAACAAGAAGAAGGCAGACGTTTTCCCTCAATGGACATTAAAAAAGCTTTTTGTTCGCCATGGTTGGTGGGTGAAACCTAATGTACTCAAACTTTAATTCTCCCTGCATCATGAAAGTTTACATAGTTGATAATTTGTCCAGAAATATGTTAATTTAAGTCCATAACTTGGTCCTTGTTTTTAGGTTTTTTATCCACTTTATTAAGTTTTTTTCTAAAATTTTCACCATAGTTTGTAGACTTACATTACTCATTATGTTTACCTATACCCACACATGACATTTACATGTGCACAGAATCCCTTATAAAATTAAATAATGGTTTCATATGTTTAAATAAACAAAATCGTTCACAAGATGAAAAAAACGAGAAGTGGACTAATAAAACAAAAAGAAAACAAAACTTATAAAGTGAAAAGAAAAGAAAAATATTTAGATTTGTTTTTAAATAGTTTGTAAAACTTCTAGAAATTTTATGTGTTTATCATCAGAATGAACACAGCAACATAGTTTAATGTTTTTATTAAATGAATGTTCATCTCCAAACAATACAAATCTATCATATTACATGCTTGCTGAGTTGTTAACGACCTAATGCCTCCTTTTTACATATTTTTATCTTTATTTCCGGACCAAAGTTTCTGAGATCCTACTCAAATCAGTTGTCCAACGCGGTCCCATTTGGTGGATAGGGGATGTCCCCTTGATTGGGCGTTTTCAGTTTTTATTATTTATTATAAAATGTTTGGCTCTGGTCCATACTGAATTACAGATAATAGAACCTTAAGTGTTCTCTTGTAAATGTCAGAGAAACGTAGGCACAGTGTTTCCGCTGCAAAATGCTAAACGTCCTGCATCTATCAAACTCTCCTTACTGTCTCTTGATTGGAGTCAAATTCGCTGCTCTTTAGAATCATAGGAACTGGTTTATTGTTTGTTAATTCTCGCTCAATATTTTTTTATTAAAAATAGTATATATGTCCTGATTTGACCAAAACTGCCAATACAATTCAAAATACAAAAGTGTACCAAAATGACTTTTATCCGTCCAATATACCGTATTAGCCCAGTTTTAAATATCAAAGTACACCGGAGTTTTTTTTTTAATAGTTTTGGATCCATATTGGATAGGTCAAAAGACATAATGAACTGGTTATTTAGGAAAAGTATAAATGATTAGTTTGTCATATTAGCTGAGTGATTGGTTCTCGACTTGGCATATTGGACTTTGCAATATGGCTAAGCTTAGGCATAATTCAGCCAACTTTACGCAATAATAGACTGAATATTGCTAGAATACTTCTCTGTATATAAAACGCATCCGATATCATCATAATGGGAGAATTCCAAAACAGACACATTAACAACAATTGAACTAAAACTTAGATTTTTTGCCAAGCGTCGTTTTCTACTGGGTATTTCGGGGCTATACCCCCAAAACAAACAAATTGGTGTAAATTCCCTTTTTAATATCCAATCCAAACAATGATTACTAGTCGTTTTATGTTGAATTGTTCAGAATCCGCAGTCAGGAAATATTGTCCAAGTGTTTTATGACACATCATTTATCATGTTTATACAACAAGGACAGGATGGTCTAAGTGTTTTCTGACCCATCATTTATACAGCTTGGACAGGATAGTCCAAGTGTTTTTCTGACTCATCATTTATAAAGCAGTAAACGAAGACCAACAGTATATTATATACAGCTTTTCTACTTAAAACGTACGAATAAGTCAAGACATAAACACTAAGTTTTTTACTTAATGTTTTCAACGTAATTATTCAACATGTAATTAAAATCTTGATACTTAAATTATATAAACTATTGCCAAACTGTGACTAAACGGAAGTTGCTAAAAATACGGGTGCAATATGTATACTTATTTCCTCAAATGTGGACTAACCAACATTTAGCAATCATTCGTAAGATTTCATTATTTGGTATTTATTGTATCTTAACAGAATTGAAAAGTAAAAAATTGAATTACCTATTGGTTTCTAAAGTTGCGAAACTTCGTGTATAAATTATACATTTTTGCAATAGTATTGCATGTACTTCTTGAAGCAGAGCACATTTAATTTGTTCAGAGAAGTCGGTGCACTATATGCATCTTATTAAATTGCAACAACATTTCTCGTGTACGAGATTTTATCGTAAAGAAAAATAACGAGTTAATTTTACATAATTATATCATTTGCAATTAAAGTTAAAGTTTGGCGACATTTTACAGACGAATTTTTGTTTCACTGTACAGTTATAATCATCTAACCTAAATCCTTGATATTCCCAGAGTTGAACACATGCATGATTGGGATTTAACTTGGGTTCGTCCGTAGCCCAAAGGGATGAATTTGAAATAATTTTAGTATATTTATAGAGTTCACAATACCATTCGTAACTGTTTCCCTGCCGTCTTCCTCCTACCCAAGTGTCACTTTTTGTTAATGTTCCAATCCATGCTGATTCATCCACAGATAAAATATTAGCAAGACAAGACGATTTACTCGCACACTCTTTCATTGACGCGTCCCATGATTTAGCGGTAGAGCTTACGTAATAACAACCGACTGAAGTCACATTAAAGATCCAACCAGTCGGGCAAGGATTCACATCAAACTTGAAAATTCCATCATACAAGTATGTAGAAAGGCATTTCATAAAATCTACTCCGCGGTCATTATTTGAAGAAGAAAAAGGAAACTTTATCAGCAAATATGTCATACCGGATGCCAATATGCCCGATATGATAGAAAGAAGTATGCAGGTCTTTTTCCAGGGAAAATAATGCTTGTTTTTCAACCTTGTTGTCGAAGACAACAGGTCGTAATTTTCCACATAATTTAATCTTCCTAATTCCTGATAGGTGACTCCGGCTTTATTTGCCTCTGTATCGGTAATTTCGTGATAAATGGATTCTTCATCCATGACTGTTTGATTCCTTTTCTTCTTAAAAAGCTTCTCCAATATCGTAGTGAGTTTTTGCTTACATATTTATACAATGCATGTACTTATAATTACGAACATATGACAATTTCCGTTTGATTAAATATAATCCTTAAGGTCAAATTTAGACAGGATGAGAGAAACTTTAAGTCCTATTACATGTATAATAAAGTGAATTGCTGTCTGCCTCTTATAAAGTTGGTCAAAACCTACAAGTTTAGTAAAATCTAAATTCTGCAATAACACAGCACTTTAATGATTATTCAAGTTTTGTTCAACAAATTATTGTCAATACTTCATCTTTGAAAAATTGTTCGGACTCGTCATACAATTTTGGGTGATAAGTAGGCTCTTTCAGATCCTTTTTAAAAAATATTCCTCTATAAGCTTTTTAAAGTTCAAATGCAAAAACAGAAAATGTTGTTCAAAATCATAACTTATGGCGAATAACTCTCAGGATCTCATCACACAAGTTCGGAATAATCAAGAAATTTGTGTCGCTCAAGTGCGAATCAATTTTAGGTAGCAGTTTTTTTTTCTTTTTATCATTTTCGGGATATTGGCGGAAACATGTACGGACTATTATGTTAAGTTTACTAACAGCAACCATTTGTCCGTAGATATAAATATGAAACTAGGCACCTTGAAGATTGTTTGTTTGTTTGAATGATGTTTAACGCCATTTTCGGCAATTTTCCAGCTACATCATGGCGCCCCCCAACCTGCGGTAGGAAAACCGGCAACCCTTGTCAATTAAGATTGGAGTCGAGTACACCCTGCCTGCAGTGAGAATCAAACCCGCAATCTCAGTGTTGACAGACCACGTGATCAATAGTAGACGAACTACCTTAACCAGTCGGCACCCCCCGGTACCCTGAAGACAATTGTGGCCCAGTTTATTTTAAAAATTGGCCATGAGGTATCCAATCTTTTTAGTTAAACAAAGCTAACAAAGGACTTACTACTGATGATGAATACCAAGTGATAACAAGTCTCATGGGACTGTTGTCCGTGTGAGCTAATTATTAAGTTTTAAAGCAGATGCTTTTGAGTAATGGGACCATTTTGTAGCTCAGATGTATTCAACAAGTGTGGGCACAGATAAATGTCTTGTTGCATTGCGCATCAGTCGAAACGCATGGTGACCGAGAAACTGACCAAAATTAAAATGTAGTGAATCGATCGTGAACTTCAAGTCAAAATCAGGTGACACCTACCAAACTGTGAAAACACGCATCATAAGCAACCTATATTTACCATATATTGTCATGCATGTTTACTTATGAAACAATAAAAAAATACGTAGTTCCGAGGAAATTGTACAAAAAGACATTCCGCAAATCAAAATTAGAGAATTAGAAACGGACTTTATCTAGTTAACTTAATCGCTGGATAGGGAAATTAAAGTCAAGGTCAGGTGACGTGTTGGACCGATATAAAGAAAATGTCAAGTGTAAACGCTGTATCCGCCGCCTGAAACCAAAATATGTCTCATCAGCAGTGACTTTCCTCGCAGGCAAGACAAAAATTGCCACTTGAGCTACACTATTGCAGCCAAGATTCGTGCAACTGGTTAAACGCTGCCACAGAATTGTGTGCCTGTTCTAAGCCATGATATTTATTTTCTTGTTTGTGTTGTGAAGTTGATTTACCTCCCATTTATACCACACTTTTGACTAAGATCCCCTACAACAACAAAAGTTTGGTTTCAAAGGACTTATTCCTATCAAAGATGTTATTAAATCATTTAATCTTTCATTATCAGAAAAAAATTCTTACTAAATATTCTATTATTGTATCTCTCTAGATAAAAGATAGTGAAAAATAAATACATGTTTGCATATCCTTGCATGATTCAAAGAAGTTACTGTTCAACAATCTAAATTATGAGAAAAAAATTTCATATAAATAACCTTATGTTTATTCTTTGTTGTGTTTGTGGCATTCAGTTTTTATTGGGGGGGGGGGGGAGAAAACTGAGTATTCAGAAAAAAAACCCTGGCTTTCGGTACAAAAATAGGATATCTAATGGGACATACCCTGCCACGATATTCATCAATAGTTAAATATATTTGTATATACTAGTATACTATACTGTATATACTATACATCCACTATATACTAGTATATAGAGACAGAAAGAAATGAGTTATCTTTCTTAGACCAGAAAATTTCATTATTGTCAAATTTGATAATTTATAAAGTGGCAAAACTTCAATAATATTTTTCGGATCATCCTGAAAATTGAATTTGACCTGTATTTTATTGTACTGAACAGCTGAGCAAAATATCATTCAAATCCCTTGAGGCGTTTTCAAGTTATCATCTGGAAACCTTCGGGGGACGGACAGACAGACACCGCAGGAAACTGAGGGTATAACATAATACCTCGCCACTTTGTGTGGTGGGGTATAAAAACTATTCTGATTGAAGTTGAGCACACCCTGCTTTTAGTGAGACTGCAACCTGCAACTTTTGTGTTGACAGGCATTTATAAAAACAAACATGTCAAAGGCTTAAAAGCCTTCTAGATGATGTCCACTGTAAATAGTTGGTTGAATAAACATGTATACCAGATCTACTACAAAATATAATCATGGGCAAATCTTCCAATGCCTAGGGATACTGCAAATAAATATATTTTTATATGTTCCAGTTTTTTAAGACCATTACATTAAGGCCATTCTTGTATGATTCTATAGGACAATTGATTTCAGAAGATGTCTCAAAAAGTTCACAAATGACAGATACCATGGGGAGACAAAAAATAACATCAACTCAAACACTGAAGATTCAGCAACAATTTTAAAATAAAACAAATATCACAGTTTTAAAGTTTATTAAGATGAACTATATCATTCTGTAAGAATGATTGACACTAATAAAAATACAGCAATATCCACATTCTTTTATCAATTTGGTTTTTTTTTCACCATAAAACTATGCAAAAATGTGTCAACAACTAATCTGGTATAAACTGATATAAGCAAGTACTCTTAATTTAAAACCAATTAAAAATTTATGTCATCATTGTACAAATAGATTTTTTAGAAAATTAATCTTGTTATGCACAGAAAGCCCCACTCGAAATGAAAATAATTTAACTTTGTTTTAAAAGCATGTAATCTTTTTGATGTTGTGAAATTCTATTTTAAATGTGTGAAATGTGTGAAAATAACTACTTACAGTTTTACATACATCTACACATGCAAATGTTAAAAACATAAACAAACAATGCAGTGTGATGTTACTGTACTTCTGGAATGTTAAAAAAAAGTATGTTGTTTCTTATTAAATGATGGACAATTCCTACAGAGCAGATACCATTGAACAAGAAAATGAATCAGCGGATTGAAATACTAAAAATTTACATCATATTGTTAAGTTGCTCTGTATTTTTATTGTTATATAAAAATGCATGGGAGCAGTAAAATATATTTGAAGATTGTCACACAAAATCCATGATGAGAATAAAGTTTGAAAAAATCATAATACAGTTTGAAGTATTTGTGGTATTAATTCAAATATAAAATTTGTCAGTTACACAATTTTTTATTCCACAATTAGATATTACTGATTTGAACGATATCATTAAATAATAGATATGATTTATGTCTATAACTATAAAGAACAATGAAAACTTCTAAATGAAAGAAAATATCAACCAATGGTGCTCCTAGTTCAATTTGCTGCTGAATGTTGCAAAATACCTTTAATAATGATTAACAGGAAACACCATGATTTGACCAAATTTAATTGTAAAAAAAGAAATCTGAATCTATCAAATTAAGCCTACACTATAATATATAGTTAGATATTATGTTGTGAAAATTTACAAATTGCACTTGTTTATTGTTGTACTTCTTTTTTATATAAAACATGCCATTTTTATTGTTTTCCTTTTCAAGCACTCTAAATTACACTGGTGAAAACACGAGTTTCCTGTGGAGGAAAAATGCACTGATACATAAAACATTAAAAATAAATGAATACAAGAAAAAAAGATTAATTTTTATCAAGTTCTTGAACAATTTGTGTCAAAGGGAATAAATTTTATAAAGAAGTTTTGTTACAATTTCTGTTAGTAAAATTTTGTAATTTCCATTTTTTATGTTCACATAAAACAATGCATATTTTCAAATGTTCATTGAAATAAAAGACTAAAATACATAAAGACACTTGAATTGATAATAATTATACAACTAAATATCAAACATAGTTCTGATTAAATTTTAAAACACCTAAAAATGACTTTATTTTTCAGAGATTTGTGCAACAAATAAAATTTCAAGCTTCCTGTGTTACTTCTCCGTTCCCATGGTATTCCATGCTTCTTGATCTTGATCGTGACCTTGAATTATTCCTGACATCATTGTCAACTGGTCTTGATGCTGATCTTGACCTTGATTTTGATCTAGACCTTGACCTAGACCTGTATTCTTTTTTAGGTGATTCAGACTTTTTTTTCTCTACAGACTTTCTGTCTTTTTCTGAGTCTCGTCTGCTTCTGCTACGCTTTGGAGATCTTGATCTGGATTTTTGTCGTTTTGGTGATTTGGACCTTAAATAAAAAAAAGTAAAATAAAAGTAATAAGCTAAATTTCTAATCAAATGACGATGGCTCTGTAAATGACCTTTGACTGAGGGAAAGGAAATGAGTTCTTATTTTGATATATGGCTGCACCGAACTGTTGAACGGACAGTGGATTTATTATTCAATTGAATTTTGATATTTGAGCTGTATTTAAAAAGCAGTTTCATATAGAATCGATAAATGAATTTATTTATATAATTTGTTAAATGTTTTTATTATTTTTCAGCTGATTGTGCAAATCCCATTTCTGGACTATATTATGGTGTTTGTGAGTTTCCTCGAGTACCCGTCAGTGTTTATAAATTTGCGAAAAATTTTATCTGACATTATCTTAATGTGATATAGCTGAATTTATTTCACTTGTTCTGAGGGGTCTCTAATTACTCAACGAAACTTGGTGCCCAAGGGAGAGCAAAAAATGTTAAGTTTCCCTTATACGCAAAAAATTAAGAGGCTGTTGCCAATATTCAACATGACACTGTTACAATATAAGGCCTGCGGGGATGCAAGAACAAAAGGTAAATTATCATCTTTATCAAGTTTTTTCTTTTTAAAATAATACTATTGTATACCTTCATTTTGTTAAAAATAACACCAGTTCACACACTTTAACCCAATTTGGCAAAATTATTATATGTTTATCTACAAGTAACTAGAGGCTCCCAGGAGCCTGTCATCGCTCACCTGG
The DNA here is from genome assembly GCA_944474755.1 of Limnoperna fortunei. Classification (NCBI taxonomy): domain Eukaryota; kingdom Metazoa; phylum Mollusca; class Bivalvia; order Mytilida; family Modiolidae; genus Limnoperna; species Limnoperna fortunei. The sequence continues at coordinate 24,182,880 of OX104120.1, forward strand.
AATCCAAATGACTTAAACTTTTTGAAATTAACAGTTTCAGTCTAGTTGTTATAGCTTTTAAGTTACTGTGCAAAAACTAAACATTTCTTCAAAAAATTTGTTTAATACAATAACTCCTATAAGGTGCCATCGACAATTTCTGAAAATTAAATGGTTTTTAGGCATTGTCCTTTAGGGTACTTTAGAAATTTACAGTTTAACTCTACTAATAGGTGCGTTATAGACTAATTTATAATTAAAAAACTGTTCATTTGTCGAAATTCATAATGAAAGGGCAATAACTCCTATAAAGAGTCATCTTGCAATTTTGGACTAAGCAATCATTTGTAGGGCTTCTATTGCTGATCATTTGTGCAATTTACAGTTTTAATCTAGCTACTATAGTTTTCAAGTTACAGGACAAAAATGGAAAATTTCATAACAAAATTGTCATTTAAGGGCAATAACCCCTATAAGGAATCATATGACAATTTCAGACCAATTAAATGAATTGTAAGGCTTTTTTTGCTGATCATTTTTGCAATTTATTATTTCACTCTAGCTGTTATGGTTTTTAAGTTACAGGACAAAAACGGAAAATTTCATAAAAAATTGCAATTTAAGGGCAATAACTCCTATAAGGAGTCATCTGACAATTTCAGACTTAAATAGTTATTTGTAGGGCTTGTATTGCTGATCATTTTTGCTATTAACAGTTTCACTCTAGCTGTTACAGTTTTTAAGTTACAGGACAAAATGGAAAATTTGATAAACAATTGTCATTTATGGGCAATAACTTATTTAAGGAGTTGTCTGACAATTTCAGACCAATCAAGTGAATTGTAGGGTCTTTATTGTTGATCATTTGTGCAATTTACAGTTTCAATCTAGCTGCTATAGTTTTCAAGTTACAGGACAAAAACGGAAAATTTCATAAAAAATTGGGATTTAAGGGCAATAACCCCTATAACGAGTCATCTGACAATTTCAGACTACTACAGTGAATTGTAGGGCTTGTATTGTTGATCATTTTTGCTATTTACATTTTTACTCTAGCTGTTATAGTTTTAAAATTACAGGACAAAAACGGAAAATTTCATAAAAAATTACAATTTAAGGGCAATAACTCATATAAGGAGTCATCTGACAATTTCAGACCAATCAAGTGAATTATAGGGCTTTTATTGCTGATCATTTTTGCCATTTACAGTTTCACTCTACCTCATATAGTTTTCAGGTTATATTGTAAATACCAAAAATTTTGTCAAAAATCGTCAAAAAAGGGCAATAACTCCTACAAGATGCCAATACACAACTTCGCACTAATAGCAACTATTGTAGACCTTAATGTCTGATCAATTTGAAGTAACGGTTTTCTCTATAGCTATTATAGTTTTTTAGATAATGATCAAAAATCTGTGTTGACCCCCCATGTTCTATTTTTAGTACCAGTGGCCATATTTGTCTGTTGATCAACACCCTGGGTACAAACTTGAAACTAGGAACCCTAAGGATGATTGTGGCCAAGTTTGAAAAAAATTGGCCCAGTGGTTTCAGAGGAGAAGATTTTTGAAAAAGTTTACGACGGACGACGGACGCCAAGTGATAGCAAAAGCTCACATGGACCTTCGGTCCAGGTGAGCTAAAAATTATGATCTTTGCTGCTGCAGGGTAATCTCCAGTAGATAAGGTTAGGAGGGAGAAGATTTCAACTGATTTGTAATGTTGAAATCTCCTCCTACTTAGCATTTTTGATTTTTAAAAATGGTTAGCAACCTTTTCACTTAAACCAACAGAAAACAAGAAAAATTATCTGAAAATGTTAATATGGTGATAAGCATCCATGAATAGTGCCAAGGACTGTTAAAACAAATAAACATATGGTACCGAAGAAAGACACTTTGAATTAGCAAACATCGAATAGAGGCAATTTAATAAATTCCATACTTCCATAATTGGAGAAGAAAACTGTTCAATTACCCAACTGCACTGTAGAAAATAAGATCCTGTGGTACCTCATGTTTTAATGGAATAGCCCTTTATCACATGACCATAGGTTCCATAGATTTGTGGTTATTAAATACAATTGAGTTGAAGTTTTTATTAATATTTCTCTAATTTTATTGTTATATTCAAACTGCTTGACCGGTGTGGAAAAAATAGCTCTTGTCACTAGTGAAAATGCGGTTCTCAGCAGTTGATTGGTTTAAAATTATAATGTCATAATAAGAACTAATGACATTATAAACAAAACACCTTCTATTTACCGTGTATTCAAGTCATGAATGTAAAGATGATATTGGGAGAATTTGTACTTCATTTCGCAAATTAACTACTTTTTAAAATTAGAGAAACAGAATCTTACATAAGTATTCTCGGATTATGGAATTTCTCCAATCCTGATAGTTAAATTATGGAAATTTAACTCATTTGACTGAAGAAATCTGATAATCCACTCGTAACAATGTAAGATCCTATATATTCATTACAAGTGCTGGGTTTGGATAAAATATTTCTGGTCGCAATTGAATATGTGTTTTTTTTCATTTGTTTATCGTTTTTCAATAATAATGTCATAAACAAAACAAGTTCCATTTACTGCATATTAAAGTCATAACCATGAAATTTGTATTTTATTTGACAATTTTACTTCTATGTAAATCTGATAATCTACGTGTACCAATGTAAGATCATATATTTATAGTACATATTATATTATGAAAAAACTATCACATCTGTAATATTCTTGACTATTTGCATTTTATAAAGCCTTACTATTGTAATATAACTATTAGAATTGTAAATAACTAAAACTTTTGACATTCATATACTTGCATTTTTTTTTAAACAACTTATGAAATCAGCTTCATGTGGAGAAAAAACAATCAATTCAACCATTCTAGACAATTTTTCCACAATTTTCCTTGAGCCTACATGACTAGCTGTATGTATGCAGATTAGTCAAACCCTGAAGATTACCATGATAATACAATGAGTAGGTGGTATAAAGTGATGCCAATAATCCTCCATGCATCTTTCCATATTTTGATGATATTTCAAAAAGCTTGCATCTTAAATTAAACTTTGGTATATTGTTACATAAAAGGTGGGTAAGAAGCCTATTGATGCTGCAGGAATAATGTCAATGTCAAAAAAATGTTAGAAATTTGTACAAAAAAGATGTTTTCAAGACAATAACTCAAAAAGTTTGAATTCAATTTCAGTGAAACTTTGGGAGGTAAGTAGGTAAGAAGCCTATTGATGCTGGAGGAATTCCATCAAAGGTCAAGGTCGCCAGTCGACAAAAATTGGTAGAAATTTTTACTAAAGAAGTTTAAAAAATTTAGTAGTGGTATCTGTGATAGGTAAATCAACATTTTCGGAGCTACAAAGATGTCCCATTACTTGTAATGTAGCAGACAGAAAGTGATCAAAACCTGGAGATTTAATGTAGATATATTATGTTCTATTTAACTGTTTCCCTAGTTTGCTTCAAATTTTGTATGTCTTCAATGTTTAATAGATATTTCTAAAGCTCATTAGTTTTAACACTTTATCATTGCATTTCTAACACACTTTGAATTCCATAGGTGCATGATTCAGAATCAATTAAGTAAAAAATGACATTCCCCATAATTTTTTATATATTCAATGCACTCTCAGGAATACCATTTTTACTGGTACCATTTACAAATTATAAACTCTGCAATTTTAATTTTGTCAACAATGCCATGATTATAAAAAATTGTTACAATAAGGAAAATTAATTTTAGCTGAATGGTGGAGAAATGAAAAAATATTTATTAAACCAAGGCAGCAGTATTATATCTTAAAATCTGAACAGTGTTTTTACTCCATTACAAGTAATGGGACCTTTTTTCAGTTCAATAAAAAATAATTAAACTTCTACATTATTGTAACCAAGTCAAAATTCTTGTAATGTTTACATGTATATTTCTGCAGAGATCAAACATATATGAAATGGGAGACACGATTTTTAGAAGTCTTAGGGTTGTCTAGTTGTACTCTGGAATAATGCTGGGAGTACAATTCAGATTTCATTTTTCAAATAATAAATATTCATGCATAAATGTTTCTTATTCAGAAGTGCTATTTGCAATATACTGTTAATTTAATTGATAAAACATTTTTTTATGAACTATTGTGCTAACAGTGATATTAAAATAAAATTATTTAACCCCCCCCCCTTTTTCCCAAAACACACTCTACCCCCCCCCCCCCCCCCACACACACACACACACACTTTTTTCTACATTACAGAATGGTAAGCAATAACATTCTGATGAACACAATAACATATGTGACATAGATTCTGTAAAAAATTTTGGAAAATCTCGTTTAATGGTGTAGGTGTAGTTAGGATAAGAGTTACACAACCCCAAAAGTCATTCTGATAAAAATGTCAAATGTCAGGTGAACAATGGCATTACATGACAAAGAGTCTGTGTTTCATTAAATTCCATTCAATGGTGTAGGAAAAGAAGGGAATAAGAGATAGTGTAATAGATGGACGGATGTAACCCTCCCCCTTTCCACTATATACAGACAACCACACTTTTTAAGTGGGATGTATATGGAACATCTGGCAGATTTTCAAATTAAATAGTGATTTCTGACTCTCACAGCCTGATCTCAGGAAAAATAATTTTATGTTTACAGGTGCCAAATATGTTGTTGGAATAAACATCTTGTAGCAGAGGAGTCTTACTGGTCCTTACTGCTAAAATTCTAATGAAACCAGTAGTTTGACCTTTTTTAAACTCTGGTTTACATATACTGTACCAGTAAGAGCCATTGTAGTGCTTTGCTAGAATGAATTTTATCTTTTCTACAAGTACCAGAATTAAAAGTTTATATGTTTAGTGGCATGGTTTTTTTGTTAAATAAGTTGGTAATAAGACACAAATGATGACCCCAGCTGACCAGTGAAATGAGAGATGTGCTGCGACAGGCAGAAATTTTAAGAAAATTTAATAAAAATCAAAATTCTTTGGTCCTAAATACTTTCATTATCTGTACAAACATTCTACTAATAATAAAATGCTGTAGCTCTAAAAAATAAGGAAAAGATAGCCGGACAAGACATGTACCCTCATTTCAGATATCTAGCCTGCAAACTGACCAGTAATTTTATTAAAACTTAATGAAAACTGAAATCATTAGGTCCTCCATGATTGCGTGTTCAAATGTCCGTCGAAATATAATATTGTAGCTTCAAAGATGAAGGAGAATCAAAACATGTACCCCTTAAAGGTATGCAACCTAAAAGTCCAAATATCTCCAATTTGATGACAATGTAATGAAATATTGTAGCCTGAAAGCTGTATGAGAAGTGGGCTGGACAAGCCAATCCAGACGGACGGACAGATGGACTTTTGTTGGGGTGGCATAAAAAAATTGCAAAGGTATAGCTAAAAGGTTTTTTGAAGGGAGGGATGAGAATCTAGCTGTGCAAGAAACTGAACAATTTTAGACTGAAAAGTGTAGAGAAAAAGACGATAATGCAATGAAATTTAACAGTGATGCCTTGAATTTGAAATGCAGAACAGACTAAATATGAAAACCAGTCTTTCATTATTTATTTTGATTTAAAAGAATAAACAAGTGTGGACACAGAAAAATGTCTCGCCTGCATTCTGCATCAGTAACAAAAATAAAAAAAATTGCAAAGGTATAGCTAAAAGGTTTTTTGAAGGGAGGGATGAGAATCTAGCTGTGCAAGAAACTGAACAATTTTAGACTGAAAAGTGTAGAGAAAAAGACGATAATGCAATGAAATTTAACAGTGATGCCTTGAATTTGAAATGCAGAACAGACTAAATATGAAAACCAGTCTTTCATTATTTATTTTGATTTAAAAGAATAAACAAGTGTGGACACAGAAAAATGTCTCGCCTGCATTCTGCATCAGTAACAAAAATAAATTTCATCATAAGCATTACGTAAATAGCATTAAATATCAGCAGCGGCCTGTATACCAAATATTGTCACCATATATACCATGCATAGTTACAGAGGAACTGTCTTAATACACAAACTTTAATGTAGTCGCTGGACCATGAAATTGAGGTCAAAGGTCAGGTGACATCTACCAGACAGTCATGTACTATTCATCAGCAACCTATATACCAAATATTGTGATCCTACTATGCATGGTTACAGGGGAACAGCAGTAACCAAAAAACTTTAACGTAGTAGCTGGACCATGAAATTGAGGTCAAGGTCAGGTGGCACCTACCAGACAGTCATATACTATTCATCAGCAACCTATATACCAAATATTGTCATCCAACCATGCATAGTTACAGAGAAACTGCAGTAACACAAAAACTTTAACGTAGTCGCTGGACAGTGAAATTGAGGTCAAGGTCAGGTGCCACCTCCCAGACAGTCATGTACTAGTCATCAGCAACCTATATACCAAATATTGTCATCCTATCATGTGAGGTAACAGAGGAACTGTCGTAACCCAAAAACTTTAACGTAGTCCGTGGACCGTGAAATTGAGGTCAAGGTCAGGTGACACCTACCAGACAGTCATGTACTAGTCATCAGCAACCTATACACCAAATATTGTCATCCTACTATGCGTAGTTACAGAGGAACTGCCGTAACCCAAAAACTTTAACGTAGTCGCTGGACTATGAAATTGAGGTCAAGGTCAGGTGACAGGTGACTGACTGGCAAGTACTCATCATAAGCTACCTCTGTACCAAATTTGATGGACCTAGGGCTTGGGCATACAAATATATGAAGCAAGATGTCAAGTGTTTACGCCGCCGCCGGAATCCCATACATATGTCTCGCCTCCAGCGACTTTTGTCGCAGGCGAGACAAAAATGAAATTACTGCCTGTTTAACTTCAGATGATGGTCTTCATTTGTTGCAGACTGTTTAAGAGACAGTGATTCAATTAAAAAAATATATATATAAAATAGAAGGGACTGTAAAATTTTCTGTGGGACAGACATGGAATTTTTTTGTATAAGTTTCAGGTGTGAATAAAAAACTTTTTCCTTACAGTATGACAAAAAAAAAGACATGCAGATTCTGAAAGGTAGGTTGTCCGAAAAAATTTGAGAAAATTTATCATTGGATGTGAAGTAGTTAACAAGTCTGTTAAATGAGGTATTTGGGAAAAATGTCTATCTTCAGAAAAAAAGACTTGGAAAGTTGAAAAAGCAGACTGCAATTTTGTCATTTAATTACACCAAAGCTCTGAGATATAATTTTCTAAAGTAATTTAACAAAATTAAATAGTAAAAATTGCAACAACTATAATGGACTAGACATATAACTTTCAACTGTCCATGTCTTTTTTGTTGTAAGTTGATAGATTTGTTCGCCATTTTTCTTTGACATACCTGGGACTTCTGCTACTTCTACGTTCATCGGATGGTGACCTTGACCTGAACAATGGACATGAGACAGGTATTTGTGAATGAATGTTTTCAGAGTGCACAATTAATAAGAACACCATTTGATCCTGAAACTTTTTGAACAAATATCCAATTTCTTTCAGGCTAATTCTCTCAACATTCATTCAATTTCAAATAATTTATACACAAATGAGACAACATCCATCAACAATGCTGCTTATTTTTTAATGATGAAAGCACATTTCAGCATGACCCTTGTGAAGCTATGGATGATTACATGATAAATATTTATATATAAATAAAAAATGTTAAAAGCTATAAATAATTTTAATTCAGTGGAAAAAATGCACACGGGTGACATTCCAAGAACAAGATTATAAAATTAAAAAATGATAGTCTTGTATGACACTATTATAAAAGCGCTTACAATAATATATGGTGTTTATGATGTAAATTATTCATTAACTTATGTACGAGTACCTAAAACCACAACCCTGTTTAAAATTGAACACAACTACACACCTGCGACTCTTGCTCTGTCTTGGTGAATGAGACCTTGACCTAGATCGAGATCTGGAGTAACTTCTCCTTCTCCTATTATTCGTATCTTTATCTCTGCAAATACACAGATACTAAATGTTGTAGTTTGGACTATCTTGCTGTTAAAACACGAACATGGATACATTAGTTCATACTGAACAGTTTACATATGATTGATAAGATGTTTTGTGAATAGAATTATTTGTTTCAAATGTTGTCTTTGAAAATACTGCACTGGAATATGAGCAAGCTCATGAAATCCCCTTAACCATCATGCATATGAATGAACCACATTACAGCAATAAAAAATAATGCAAGCAATACAGCACATTGCAGCATTTAAGAATGAACAGTTTTCGTATTTGGTGTCATTTGTTCTAGCAATAAACATAATCAGTTATTAAGACCAGAAAAAAATTCAAAGTCTTGTATATACTGCTGACTAAAAAACTTTGATATCCGGAAACAGTATTATATGGAGTTTATCATGCTTAATGATGAAATATGACTGGCTAAAATAACCAGTGCAATATCTTCATTGACCTGTTCAAAAAATTTTCAGCATCTTGCTCCTAAAATTACTGATCAAAATTTCATTACCAATGTATCCATATTTTTTATTCTATTTTTCTAATTGTAGCCTCCATGCAACTACTTTCAAATCAGTAGTACCTTTAAAATTTGGTGTTTTTTTTAACCACAGAAAATAATTTACCATTTTTTGGTAAATGATTAACAATCTGTTTGTATTTATAACAAGTAAAAATGGTAACATTTTGAAATATAAAAACTTACATACATGTATATATGTATTAAAAATGCAATACATCAATTTGGAATAAACGTAACTCAATTTCAGCCAAAGTTTGCAAAATTTTGTATGACATATTTTTTGCAGAGATGTATACATAGATCAAGCATAATTTGCAGATTTCAATTTAATTTTGATAGCACCTTCTGCTGTTCAGAACCATATATACCTTTTAAGTCTTTTTAAACGGTTCACACATTTGTTAATACTTACCTGTTCACAACTATAAAACATAACAAACACAGCCAATATGTGACAATACAAGCAATGACATTTCTTTTCACATCACTTACAACCATTTTTCTACCAATGGTTTTCCACCCAACCAAAGGGCTCCTTCACACAGAGGGAACCAATCATAAGCCATGTTATATTCAAATTCAAATTTTGACCAATCATCATCAAATCACCATTATCACATGACCACTCTTTGACACATATTCCACACTCCTGACAAAAATATTTTAAATGTAAGTCAAATTTATTCTAACTCATGTTGACCTATGTTGGGTAAAACACTTGAATGTGAGAATTGTTTTAGTACAATATTAGTAAGGGACTGGAAAAGACTGTCAGTAAATGTTAATGCTGCTGCTGAATAAATAATATAAATAATCCATAGCAATCAAAACTACTTGACATAAAACTTGTAGTTCATAAAACATGAATTTATGTTTTGCTGTACAATTTTTATTTTACCTGGGACACTTCTTATATTCCTACATGTCAGATTTAGTTTTTCTTTGGTACAAATTTAATGGAAGTTAATGAAGATAAACACTTTTTTAGCATAAATTGATGAAAAGGGTGCTTGAGTCTTGAATTAACTGAAAATTCCCCCTACAAAGTCTGATGACAGATCAGTACTTACCTACATACATTATTCAATATTCAAAATGATTATTTCTTATGGTTATTTTTAGAACAACAGCAGAGAAAATTGAATTCTATAGATACAAATTTGGTCACAATTGTACATAAATTATTATTTACTACATGTATTAACAGAAGTTATAACAATTTTAAAACAGAATATAAATGTAACAGAAAGCACTGGAATGTATAATATAAAAAGTATTTTTGTACACATTCTATGTTTATCGCTATTTTGCAGTATTTTCATTTGATCTTTGTGTGCGATATTATTCCATCTCACGCTACTAGCTTGAGATGGGCCCATCTCAGCTCGCTGTCAAGACGTCGTTAAGTAAACACTGTGACGTCACAATGTTACAAAACAGCGATAAACAGATTATTTACGTTTTATGAAACTCGATGCATTTTCCCGTCATCTCATCTCAGGGCTGTCGCCCTTCAATGAGATATGGACGAGAAAACGCATCTCGTTTCAAAAAAACGTAAATAACCTATAATTCTTTACATCTGAGTGCCAGTAAAAACACAATTATATGTAGCTATCAAATCAGAAAAATATTCTACACCAATACTGAATGCAAATTTTTCAATGTATTTAAAAACAACTATTTACAATCCAGGGGTATAAAAATAAATCATTAAGTTTAAATCAGCGGGACCTAAATGGTTTAAATTTTGCTGATAGTCTTTTTACAAAAAAGTATTTAAAATTTGATTTTAGAAACTTGATGTTGTCAGTCAGGTATGAATATTAACAGGCCACCATTTGTCCTACATTAAGCATACTAGACTGGTAATCTACATGTAACTTTAGAATCATGTTGAGTGTATGAATCTTTTATTTTTAACCCATGTGTTTTTGGCACTCGGATATATCTACAAGATTGGATAATTTTTTTCATTAAAATGTTTCTACCAACTAATAAAAAAAAAAGAAAGAAATCATAATCTATTTATATAATTCCGATTTTAAACAAACAGATCTAATTAATAAAAAGTAAGAAGTATTTATTTATATAAGTACTTTATTGTTTGTGTTTTTTTAAACATATATTACTAATCACAAAAGATATAATAACACTGAGATGGCAAATGCTGAAAGCCTTAAAGCCTAAAAAGTTAATTTACTCTGACTTATCTACCAATACCATTATTTTCCTCAACCCATGCAAAACCAGAAAAAAAGACTCGTAGAAAATATTTTAATATACAACATACACTTGAGAGCAACATGTTCACAGAAAGAATACAATATACGTAAAAGAGAGAACTTGATGAAAAATATGTTCATGCACCTAAATCTCGAATTTTATTAAGATTTTACTTTTAGACTTCATAGTTAACAACACTGCTCCCCACACATTTTGTATTGTAAATTAAAACTTACTTTAATTCATTTAAAAACAAAGAACTGTATGTGGTTGTTATTATATGATACTGCACAAAATCATCAAATTATATTTGTATGCTCCCACGACGACATGTCGGGGGGGGGGGGGGGGGGGTTTTACTCATGTCCGTCCGTCCGTCTGAACAAATTTCCGTCAAGCTTTATTTTTTATTACTACCATTATTTTTCCAGGCTTCATTATAGTAAAGCTATTATTGTTGTGTGATGACATAACACATTGTAATTTATTTAAACAAAATTAAGTGTTCTTTTTTACTTCCATGACCATATAAAGATGATAAGAGTGTCACAGATGAAAAATACATTTGTCAACTGATCAGTTAGTAATAAAGCACCTGTTTAATTTACAGTAAATTTAAACAGTGTTTATAATCATCCACATTCATTCTAAGAATAAGTCATTAAAAACCCAAACATTTGTCTTCATACATTAATGACCCCTTTTTACAAAAAACCTGTGCACACAGTTTTAAAACTTGGTGACAAAACATGTGTTTCATTAATTTTACTACAAATACTTTTTTGCTGTAAAAAAAACAAATATATTACAAATATTTTAATTTTTTGTTAAAAATGATTTCAATTGTTTACTTGAATATTACATTGGATAGCCATAGGAAAAAATGCTATATAAGCATAGAATAATGTTGAGGTCATATAGAATTTATTTCAAGGTCATCAGTTAATACACACCTGCTCCTGTTTCTCCTTCTCTGCCTCCATATTTCCACACAATCACGTGAGAAATGACCACTTTCTCCACATGTATAACAACGTAGATTTGGGTCAAACCCGCGTCTCCTTCGTCCCCTAGTTCTAGGTCTGGCAAATGACACTCTTATTCTTCCACCACTCAGTGTACTGTAAATGATTCATCAAAGTATAAACTTCTTCAAAGTTAATAATATGTCAAATCTGTTACTTGCTCCAGTTCCTCTAGTATTGTGCTATTGTATGCTATGTCAGGGATTTTCCTGCCTTTATTTTGGGGCCGATATTCGGCCCCATTCCCAACGGCAAAAACCCATATTTTTTCCCAATTATGAAAGTGAAAATTCCCAATTCAGGAGGTTTTGTAATCCGGTTTCTAAAAATAAATTCAATCACGCTAAGCCGAAATATTACAAACAAAATCAAAATTAAATCTGATTACTTCGCGAACATTGGTTTATAATTACTGTTCCCGGTATCTTTAGTCATAACGGCAACCAGTTTTATATTAGAGCTTGCTTGTTTTATACCGGTATGATATAAAAAAAACCTGAGATTTGGTAAGTCGCGGATCTTTGTTCAATAATATGAAAGATAATTGTATGCTGCAAATAACACAAATTACTTAATTTTTACGATGTCCAGTAATATGGGCTTTTTTTTTTGTGGTCCAATTAGCTTTGTCTAGAAAAGAATAAGTCGGAGGAATACATGTGGAATGAAGCGTGACCCTGCATTAACGTTCAAAAATGGCATTACACAACGCGAAATACTACCGAAGTGGAACGATGACGTATTGTATCAAAACTAGGAAATTTTGTTTTTACGAAATTAAATATTGACCAGAGCCTTTGTGAATAGAAAATCATGAGTTTTCTTGCACCTCTAGACCCATCTATGACAAGGGTCGGTAGCGAAGGTTCGGTTGAATGCCGATTAGCATACAAATCAGGTTAAACTGACAAGGGTCGGTAGCAAAGGTTCGGTTGAATGCCGATTAGCATACGAATCAGGGTAAACTAAATGCCAACGCAATGCACATTTTTAGAGTTTTGTATATCTTATTTAGTTCTTATCCAGTCATTTATTAAGACCCCAGAACAAACGAGAGTGAAAGTAATATCTGATGTTCGCAACTCAGTTTCTATTTAATTCCACCAAGATTCATGGAAATTTTTCTCTTTGAGTATGATGTCAGCACAGTTGGCTACATATGTAAATTTTGATAACTTTTTCCAAAATATTTATGAAAACTGATTTGAATTTGTCAGTTTTCAGGTCACGCTTATAGATTCCATCTTGTCATTTATGACGAATTACATACAAGAAACATTTTGATGTTTAAAAGCAATGTTTTTACCTTATTCATATTTAAGACTTTTCCCAATTGTGGAATTTACGTCGTAATTTTCCCAATTAACAGGGGCCCAGGCCCCATTTGAAAAAAGGTAGGAAAATCCCTGTATGTTTTGCTTGAACTTTGACACCTAATTTTCAGAATTTTCTTAATTCATCAAGTTTTACATATTTTTCATTTACAAACAATGCAATGTAAAATCATGCATAGTATAAGACTGAACTAAAAATTTCAAACATTTACTGTCGTTTATTTGTGTTGTTTTAGCTATGTACACATTTTTCGTTGATCTTTAGGACTAAGTAAACATTTTGCCTGTCTAACAATATTTCTCCAAACTATTGCCAGTTTCCAAGCATAAATCTAAGCAGGACATTATAGTCATCCCATAAAAAGTCTCCAACAAAAAACAATATAATAGTGCTCTTATTCATATATGTCTGTCAAAACATCAAGACAAATACAGATCAGGATTTTTTATGTTTATTGATAGGGAAATCTCATTTTGAAAGAAAGAAAACTTTTTTTTTAATTTGGTACATGTACATGTATAAACATGTAAAAATCGTCCAGTGTTCAGTTATGGTTTTAAAACACAAGAGAAATAATCCTGGAAATTGATGTAAATAATGAAAAATGTATGTAACTACTGCGAAATTAATTATTTGTATGGTCCCCCTGACTTCTCCCTGTTTGGCTGCCAGGGAGAAGTCACTTCTCCCTACTTTTTAAGAGTGTGGTGACCCCTGAAAAAAGTATATTATTAAGAAAAATAAATTCTTAGTTGGATTTTTAAGACATGTAATGAAAATATTAAAACAAAATTTGGGATCAATGGGCAAAAATAATTAAATGCTTTCAGATAAATAAGCCATTGTTTGAAAATATGACAAAAAACATTATAAATGAAAAGCAAACATTTTTAATAAGTAATGGATAAATGAGATATTGACTCAAACAATTTAATTGATTGATTTATTGTGGTTGGACATTAAACATCATTCAATTAATCTATTTTTTAAACCGTATTAGTGTATATGAGTCTAATGTTTGTTGAAGATTAATTAGAAAACACAATTAACTTCAATATTGAATTGTTATTTTAAGTGTTAAATTTACTGCAATAAATTTGTCATCTTTTAGTGTTCCACTTTTTGTTTTAAGTGTCTGCATTCTTACCGACCATCCATTTCCTGAACAGCTCTTTCTGCATCTTCTCTGTATCTGTATTTAATAAATGCAAAGCATGGTGGATTTCTGGCTACCCAAACTTCAATTAATGGGCCAAACTTTTCAAATGCTCTATCCAACTCAGATTTGGATGGGTCCATACCAAGATCTGCAACATGTACACGGTAACCATCTTCTGGTGATGCACTTCTACTATAACTACGACTTCTCCTCCTATTGCGTCCTCTGCTGCCACTTCTGCTCCTGCTTCTTGACCTTGAACGACCCATTTTTTCCTTTCTTTTTTTGCAGTTCTTGTAGTTTTGCACTTTTTTCTGTTTTCTGGGACTATTGCAACAGAAGGTTTAAAAAAAGATAAAAATAATTCTGATTCCTTTTTGAATAACAACAAAAACATGTTAATATTTTAAAAATTATAATATATTAAAAGTTACACCTCCTTGTGCTCAGTGTTTTGCTTGCATTTTTTTTTTATTCAATATTGTACCTTTGTAGTGTTAAAATTTAATTTAAAACAATTCTACACGATAACAGGTCCATATTTTATATTATGCCTTTGTTGTTGACATGTTCCAAATCGTCCTTGACATTTGCTACAGGAATTTTACAAGGAAGCCAGCCATTTGAATTTCTAAAGGGACCTAGTGTTGTTTTCAAAAAGATCTGCTTTCATAACGTTCAGTGGTATTCAGACAAACTGCAAGGCTTTTCCAACCTTAACTGCAGACCATTTTACCCGAAAGTTCCAACAGAAAACAATGGACTTCCAAACATACACTTCCGATGTAAAAAAAATCTGCCACATTTCAAAACAAAATAACTGAAAAATAATTGTTGCTTCAATTTACACATTTTTTTATATACAAAAGGAGTGTAAGCTGGAACATACACGGTAATTAGATTTCATTGTCACGCAAAAACAATAACCAAAATACATCAACATGTAGTATAGTACTATAGTAAACTTTACCGTGTCTTCCATACGGGTGTTTGACCGACAAAATGGAAAACTGCTACCGCATTTGGTCGAGTTTATGGTCCTTTTGTAGATTTCATATTACACTTTTTGAAATCAACAATTATTTTCCACAGTTGATCAGCGTTCTGAAATGCGGCTGAATTTGCATTTTGATACAGCAATTTTCCATACCAAATTTTGACCTTGTTTTGAACGGAAGTGTACATTAGGAAAATTCCATTGTTGTCTATTCGAAATCCTTCGGGCAATGTCGTCTGCAGTTAAGGCGGGAAAAGTCTCGCTGTTTGTCTGAATACCATTGAACGTGACGAAAGCAGACGAACGTTTGTAAACAACATTAGACTCCTTTAGAAACAAAAAATGGCTGACTTCCTATGGAAATATGATCTATCAAAATGAAAATTCAGCCGCATTTCAAAACGCAGATTAACTGTGGAAAAGTAATTGTTGATTTCAAAAAGTGTAATATGAGATCTACACAAGGACCATAAACTCGACCAAACGAGGTAGTAATTTTCTATTTTGTCAGGCAAACACCCGGGGGTAAGACACGGAAAAGTTTACTATAGTATGTCTGTGCTAGAACCAAATATGGACTTGCAGTCGGAATTTCAGAGATTAACATAGTCAGGGTTATTAAAAATTGTCATTTTCAACAATCAACATGTGCTGAACAACATTTTTTCAATTGAAAGATGTCTGGCGACTAAAAATATGGTGGCATCTCTTTGCCACAGTAAATAAGGAAAACATTTTGTAATCATAAAGATACATAAAATGGAATATAATAAACACGACTGTATAACTTTTTTGTTTGTGACACGCCATGTTTTATGTCGCTGGTAATGTAAAATGTTATGATAAAATGAATATTTAATAAATGGGAATAATCGACAACAAAGATCTCGTTTATTATGTTGTTCTTTTCGAAAATTTCTTCCTTGTTTCCTATGATGTATATCGATATAACTTGCATTTATGTTTAAATATTATACTACTAATTCAACTGGTGTCAAATCATTTCCTGTTATGGTGCAAGTTATTGCGTTTGTTTTAGTTCAAATTACGAATTTTGAAGACAATCTCACCAGTCCAACGAGGCGTTACTGGTCCTTTTTGACTAGACGTAGGTACCAGACTCGTGTGATTCCGTCTTCAACCGGAAAAAGCCGGAAACAAATAACGATTCCGAGTTCTGACACGAATTCTGATCGAACTGGACTATTAAAATAGAATCAGTTTAATTTATTTCCCATTAACCACAACCCCCTTTCCCAATTCTTTTTTTATTATTTAATTGCAACGTTGATAACACAATTTGAAACTTATACTTAATATAAATGCAATAAAAAAAATAATTTTAATGTTCCAAAAAGTTTGTAACATTTCATCCTCACAAGTCAGGGTTTCTGTGTCTACATGTGTCCACGAACCCCTGACAAACTTAGCTAGGAAATTCCCGGGCTAGAAGTCACTATTTTGATTGGCTACATCGTACCTTAATGTAGCCAATCAAAAGCTCGCTTTCATTCACGAATTGGTTAGGGATATCCCGATGTCGATTGTAAATAAACCAAACGGATGTGTTGCGTAGACCATGTGAAAATCAGTGTATTTTGTACAGTAGTGTTAATAGTTTGTTATTAACGCGTTATTATTTAGTTGCGTTACATTTTCTTCACACTCCAGAATGAGTAAGAATGACTACTGCCAAACACTTGCTTCTTTCAAGCAATTTCATTAGTTGGTATTTTAAAGGATTGACGTCATACGAAAATCTTCTAGCCCGGGAATTTCCTAGCTAAGTTTGTCAGGGGTTCGTGAACACATGTGGACACAGAAACCCAGACTTGTGAGGATGGTAACATTTGACAAATATATTTAGTTTTTGACCAGTTTTAATCAGAAGGTTAAACATATTTTTTCGATTTCAATTACGTTAATAAAAACCTACCGCAATTAAATTGCAGCTATATATTTTAAACAATGGTGGTACGAAATCGAAAGAAACATTCTGCAATTATTCATTATTAAATACACATCATAAATCAACAAATTAAAAACAACATTTTGGCACGTCTCGACAGTTTAACGAAGAGACTAATAGGTTCTTACATACGTTTTGGGGAAAGACCGGTTGATCTTTCACGAGTGATAGAAATTATATATATATATATATATATTTTCGAGAGTGGAGCGCAGCGGAACGAGCCAAAAGACATACAAATTTCCATCACGAGTGAAAGTTCACACGGACTTTCCCAAAAACTATGAAAGGACCTATTTCTTCCGTAAACCAACGTGAACGCCGAAAATAATGAACGTCATAGAAGAACGTTGTTATGCAGGGGCGGATGCAGCCTCAAATGAAAGGGGGGGGGGGTCCAAATTTGTCATGGTGGACGAAGGCCACCATGCCGACCTCGCAGAGGTCGTATTACGGCAGGGGGTCTGGGGGTCGCTTAAGGCCCCTAGAAGCTCTGAACGAAATGGTGTAAAATCCTGCATTCTGACGATTTCCTGACACCTAAAACATGCCGTTAAAATGTCATTTTGTTATGCTAAAACAAAAAAAAAGAAGGCTTGTCAAAACGAAAGGGGGGTCCGGACCCCCTGGACCCCCCCCTCTGGATCCGCCACTGTTATGCTTCCATAACAACGCGTTCTTGTTTCTGGCGTTTTGATTGGATGACGAGCAAGTACAGATGTGTGCGCGTGAGCTCATCTGTACTGGGTTATCTGTACCAGAAACCGGCCATTTAAGGAAGAATTATAAGTTATATACGTTCATATCCGTAGATATAGAGATTTTAACACCTGAAGTGCCCCAAGTACGCCCTGAGGCGAAGCCGACGGGTGTACAGGAGTACTGAAGGTGTTAACATCTCCATATCTACGGACATGAACGTGTATAACGAATTTATCCCCGGTATTAGTTTGAAATAATGGATTTTTAGGTACTTTGTCAACGCAATGGTGGACGTTAAAGCAACGTTTTCATCATTATCAAAGAAAGTTTGAGTGAAATTTGATATAAGTGAGGCTTTTTTACAAGGTGTAAAAAGAAAAGTTTTTTGTTGGAATCAAACAGATGTTTAAGAAATAAATTCTGAATGTCTTGCAGAGACGTTATTATAGTGTCACGTCGTTGTTTGTCAAACTGCATATCTTTTGTTTCGTTTTCTGTTAAAAATAAAACACATTTGGACCTTTTTTTAAATTTCATCATCTTATATATGACACAAACCAATTAAAATTTATAATATAAACGTATCTTAAATACTTCTGTGCAACAAATGGTTAGCAACCCCGGGTATATGACTTAGCAACCCCGGGTATATGACTTAGCAACGACCCGGGTATATGGGGTTTGTAATCAAATTGCAGGAATAATACTCATTCAGGGATAAAATTATATGTTTCTGCTAAATGCTATCACCCAAAGCAGCGTCGAGCTGTGATGCGGAATGTATGCAACTGTCGAGACGTGGTAGTTGTACCTACACTCATGTATGTATTAAGTTTATCTAAAATTAGAAAATATGAAAAAGGCAAAACAAAACTAAGTGCTTTTGATTTAAATTTTAGCATTCAACATGTATAACGAACCATTGGTTTATAAAATATAGTCCTTAACGTCAAAATTATTATGACGTTATTTCATTCATAGAACGAGAGTAATTCACAGAATCATTGGTTATACCATTCATTGTGAAGTCAAGACTGAAGTAGTTCCGACAAAAGTACATCTTGTATCACATATTTACAAGGTTTTGTCTCACACAGGTTGTATCAATCGCAAATTTTTCAGATTTTGAAAAATATATACTTAATTTTAAATAAATTCAAATATTTGATTATGGTGTTTTCAAGTGAAGGCAAAGCGACAGTAAATGTTCGATATCTTCAGGTTCTTCACATAGCGGACATAACTCACTCTAAGCATGTGCATCATTAAGGATTCTTAAAGGGAGGGGAGGAGGGGCCTTCATGCCGAATTCCCTATCAAAAAATTTAAAAATCCCGAATTCCCGGTCAAAAAAATGACATTAAAAATGTTCATATGTTGTCAATATTGCCAATACATTGAGAAGTATATCAACCTGTTATATACTAATTTGTCATAATTTTCATACTATTTTAGCGATGACGGTGACTTAAAATCCGGATTTTTACTTACTTCACTGCATGAACTTGTAAACTGTAATAATATGATATTCCCTGGTCTTCGGAATCCATACGTAGCAGTATAAGGTTTCACATTTATCCCGACCCTCTTCTTAAATTAAAGGTAAAAAACCTGTCCCCGTGCCAGCAACTTTAAAAGTGATGATTTGAAGTTGATTTCGTCGTTCTTAAAAGAAAGTAGGTGTTCAAAAGTAGGTTCGAAGAGTGTGGCACCTTGGAAAACAGTTTTTGGAGATTTCAATAAGAGCAGGCTAATTGTAGCCGCCACAAAAGAATAAATTTTCGCCCTACTCCATACTTTTCAAGTGGCATTCAAAAATTTTTATTTTATCCATCTCCAGAATTGCTTTATTTTCGTTAACTTGTTCCTCTCGTACTGAAAATAGCTTAAATACTACTCACTGGACGTAAAGCAAACATCCAATCAATTGCATCATAATATAAACCTGGAAAAAGTTAAGAACCCCAAGTTTTTTTCAAGTCATACATACATTTGGACTGCCATTCGTTTTCAATTTGTATAGCAAACAAAAATATGCATTGTTAGGTACAATGAAACAATTATTTTAAACAACAAACTAATTATTTTATTTTCATATAATTTCATAAAAATATGGACGGTCTTTGCTCTTTCACGTAGTCTTTAAAAAATATTGTCACAGAAAGCTCCAAACTGTTATTCAATTTTAAATTCATACTTGAAAACATCAATCACAAACACCGAATTTATAATTAGCCGTCTAAGGGCAAATATCGGGTATATCCACCGTTAGCATGAATGATTGCTTCAACCCTGCGTCGCAGTGCCAGTCTAATTTGTTTAAGGGGTTATCTGTCGCCATTCTCGGAGCTTCTAAATGTTGTAAGTTCTGTGGAGGAGGTTCCAGAGCTTGTAATTGCCTACCCAATTGATCCCATAGATGCTCTATTGGGTTGAGATCTGGACTTCTTGCAGGCCACGGAAGAGTGGTCACAGCTTCGTTCTGATGAGGTCTAGCGTTGTCATTCATAAAAGCAGGTTTTGACTCTTACGGATGGTTTTCAAAATGAGGCACAGCTACAGGTGTAAGCACGTACCGGATGTACTTTTCGCCACTAAGGTTGCCATTGATTGTTATCAGATCCAGTTTGCAATCACGTGAGATACAGCCCACACAATAAATGAGCCACCACCAAAAGGCACTGCTGGAACAATGTTTCTGGACATGCAAGCTGTTTTTTGATGCCTCCAAACACGGGTTCGCCCACCAGTTAAATGGATTACAAATCGTTTCTCATCTTACCATTGTTTTCGTCGTCAGGTTCTAAGGTTCCAAATTTTGTTTTGCTCTGCACCATGCCAACCTGTCCCTGCGATGGCTATCATCGAGCTTTGGGCGTTTAATGACTCTCCTTGACCTCAATCCTCTAGCTTTAAGACGATTTCGTACTGTTCTGTTTGACAGATTATGACCAGGTAACCATTGCTTGAGACAGGTACTTGCTGCAAACAGATTTCGCCTAATCAATCCACCAAGGCTCGTCTTCACTTTGGATTGACCCAGATGGTCGACCACATCTGGAACGGTCTTTTATATCTTGCGTGGCAGCGTGTTTTCTAACCAAACGACTGATGACTGTATAATGATAGCCAAACTGACGTCCTTTTGCCTTGTAATACATACCAGTGGAATGCACGCTGATGATTTGCCATCTCTGTGCTTAAGCTTCTGATATCCGCCTCCTTGCCATGCTTATTTTAATGATTTGGTAATGAGAAATTCTGGATTTAAATACCGATATGTTTCAGGAAAAAAAATAGTGCGATTTAGATGATGAAGGGAGCAAGCTGCACGTGGACAGAAAACCGTGCTTTATTACCATTTCCAAATTTAAACTTTATATACAATAAACGAAAAACCAAAATAATCGGGGTCAGATAACATTTTCCCAGGTGTATAGACTGATACATTATGGAAAATCCATGTTTATAATCCAAAATAATACTAAAGTTTGCCACATTTTCCACCACGCATTTTTTGCCCCTTAAGGCTTGTTTTTGCATGGGCTCGCCTTTATGTATTTTAACTATGCCCCTGAAAGTGAATGAGAAAAATAGCAAGAGCCGAAAGTCACGGTACAATTACAAATCGTGATATAGACAATAAAATACAAAGAAAAAAAATTACAAAAACAGAAAGTGAGTAACCCTGAACCCAATAAAACAATACTTTAGACGAGTTAACAGTGCCTGCAGCCCTTATTTACACAAGTCAAGTTAGACATAGTCAAGTCTTGAATAAAGTCTAATCCAGGAATAGGAAAGATTACCTATGCAAAAATGTCCTTCGTACATGCGTTCCTTTTTATCTCACTTAGACCCATCGTCAAGCGGGCTTTATTTTATCAAGTGGCATCCTTCGTATGTCATCCGTCCGTCATAAACATTTATAAAACCCTCTCCTCTAAAATTATGCTTTATTGTTGATTGGTGTAACCTATTATTTTGTAACCACATGCACTAGGTCTAACAGAAGGAACATGTCTATAAAGCGAACACTATCAATTAGTAATTATGAACAAGAGCCCCATGGACCACAATGCTCACTTAAGACTACTGGCAAATCAGTCGTTATAACAAGGCGAAATTGGATTGAAATTAGCACAAAAAGACGGGAGAAAAAGACCGATGTCATTTTTTTTTACAATTTCTAATTATTTCCCCTCCGAGAGGCCCTTTAATTACTTTCACTATGTGCCAAGTTTTATTGAAATTGACCTAGTGGTTCTGAGAATATGAAAACATGTTTATAAGATGATAGACCAAGGACACATTTTGATTATCGCTTAGTAAAGACAAGCCGAAAGAAAAAAAACCTTCCCACAATTGGGCTATTTTTAAATGGAAAATGTGCAAACCAATGTTTTCTGAGCAAGTATGATCCAGGAAATATAATGTTAATTCCTTATAAAACACAGACACAATAGGATGGTTAAAATCTTATGCTATGCTGTGTTCCACTTTGTAGAGGACCGTCTAAGGTACATTTCTGCCATATTTCAAATCAAGCCAAGCGTTTTATAAAAAGATTTTTGAAATTCAGCAATTAATGAATGCATTAATGACAGTGGCAGCCATGTTTAATATTTAATCAGCACTAAAAACTCAAACTTTGTTAAGAACCACCCAATAAACATTCATGCGACGTTTTGTTCCAATTGGCCAAGTGGTTTTGGAGAAGAAGATTAAAATGTTAAAAGTTTACGCACGATGAAGACCAACGCCAAATGATAAGAATAGCTCACACTGATCCTTTGGGTCATGTGAGCTAAAAGATGAAAGCTCACAAGGATTCAGATAACAAGGTTTCTAATTCAATTTGTGCTTCTTAGACAACACCGACAATCCCTGTAGAACAGGGATACAGTTGAGCACACCCTGCCAACAGTAACGCTTAGAACATGCAACTTCAGTGTTGACATGCATTGATCAATTGTAAATGACTTGTAATTGTACATTTGTAATTGTAAACTATTCTGCCACTGAGGGCTCCAATAAGTCCTTGAAGCTTATGGAGTTGTTTGCTTTGTTTAAATGATGTTAAGCAGCAATTTTTAAGCTATATCATGGCATCCTTTTTGTACTGGGGAGGAAGCCGAAGTATCCAGAGAAAACCCCCATCCTTGAGCAGGAAAACTGACAATCCTTATCAATTTAGATTGGAGTTTAGTACAACCCTGTAGTGAGACTCGAACACACAATCTCAGTGTTGACAGACCAATGATCAATAGTTGATGGACTACCTTAACCACTTGGACACCAGAGCTTATGGTATATTGTACTGTGATAATATAAGACTATATATAAACATTTCAGTTTTATTACTGTCTTATAATACATAACAATTTCAATGTATGATTGATTAAAAAAATATACACAAGATATTTTCGAAATATTCTCTTTGCACCAATAATGAAGTTTATAATACATGTACTATGCATAAGCAGCACTGTCTTTCTTTGGAACTTTTTTGCTAATATAACTGGAATATAACTTTTACAAGGCAGCCTGGTGCTAAATGTAAAATTTCTTGTAGTGTAGTCACGATTGCAATAACGGCAGCATGTGGAATCTTGTACTTAAAATAACATAAGCACACCTTTACTACTTTGCCAATTTTAATATACTTTAAACGAGCAACTATTTCCTGATCAAAACCATTGTTTATTTCAGGATGGAAATAAAAAGGGAAAGAGGATTACATAGTCAATAAAAATACAGCTATCCAGGATAATTCCCGATCTGCATTATCTACACTTGGAATTGATACCAAGGGGAATGTTAAAAACTAGATCGAATAATTGTACCCTCACTTTTTTTTTGTTTTTTGGGCTAGTGTACGAATTTAGTCCCATAACTCGTAATGTAGCAGAGTGGGAGTGAATCTTTGAAGTTGCATATACAATTAGACGTGGTCGATCTTGATATCTTTCGATAGTTTCACCATATTTTTTAATGGTTTCATGTTTAAAATCGATCATTATTGATACATGATGATAGTTATTGCCGTTTTTAATATCCCACTGTGCGTTTTGTATTAATTGACATTCGTGTCTCTTTTTAATTATGTTTACTACGTGGAAAACATTGAGAAAGCCGAAACTGAATGCAGTGTTGCATCTTGGGTAATACACGTTAATTTCTGGATTCTTACTACGGAATTGTTGTTACAGTATGCAAATTAGCACCTTCATAATAAAATTAGGTTACATTATCCATATACAGAAAAATGATCAACAAAGCATTTTCCACGTGCATCTTCAAAGACAAAAAAAATTAATTTCTTCAATAAAGATTGTTTCCCGTTAGTTTCGCAATGTCTAAAGCTTTAATAACGTAAAGAAGATGAATATTATGTTTGAATTTTGTATAAAAAGACAGAAGATAGAATTTTTTATTTGCTACATTACGAGCAATAGGACTAAATTAATCCAACAAATCACAAATCTAACTTCAGATCATAAAGGCAGTAAAATTAGGCATAGTTAAAAATATCCCCAACTCTTATTTGCTACTTTTATAATAGTTTTCTTTTTCATTATGAACTGTAAGACATATTGATTCAATGGAAATGTGGTAATGATGGGGTTTAACACACACGTGTAGAGGAATACTACTTCCTTAATATTTATGAAGGATGTTTTCAAACCGTTTCTATGATGCAACTCATGCTTTACCTGTATTGGTTTATCGTAAGTCCATGTAAAATTTCATACACATGCTATTATCTACAGAAATAAACATGCCTTTATGGAATATTTTGTGGAACAGTCAAAAACAATGAAATAAAAACATTTGTAATACAATCGGGAAATATGTCAAACTGCTGTGTTAACACAAATCATGATGTAACCACCACAATGTACAATCACATGCAATTACTCAACAATTATTTAATGCAGATATTTAAATTAACAATAAGCTATATGTATGTATGTATGCAACATTTAAAGATTATAATCTAATCTAATATTGATTCTAGTTGACAAATGATGATAATGATAATTATAGTAAGATATAGCATTATCTATAGAATAATATCCAGACAAATAATGATAATGATAATTATAATAAGATAAAGCATTATCTATAGAATAATATCCAGACAAATAATGATAATGATAATTATAGTAAGATGAAGCATTATCTATAGAAACATATCCAATTTGACAAAAATGATAAAACATAAACTTCTAATAAAACACAAACAAACAAAAGTTATTACTAGTATCATCAACAACTATTATATTATCAATGCTCTTTTACATGATATCACTGATCACAAATACAAAATAGTTAATACAGAGATAATTTCAACTCATTATGCAGTGACATGCATCCTAACAAGAAAATTACAGGTAATTCTACTGCATGTAACATCATAACGGACTATTCCGAATGAATATTTTTTTTATCAGCAGGTTATGCTTCTTGTTCCACTTCATTATTACCATGGTTATCCATACTTTTTGACCTTGAGCGTGATCTTGAATTATTCCTTACATCGTTATCCAAAGGTTTTGAGGCTGACCTTGATCTAGATTTTGACCTTGACCTAGATTTTTTCTTAGGCGACTCAGATTTTCTTTTTTCAGATTTTTCATCTTTATCCGAATGTCTGCTTCTACTTCGTTTGGGTGATTTTGATCTGGATTTTTCTCTCTTTGGTGACTTGGACCTTTAATGAAAATAAATTTCATGAAAAGAAAAACTTTATCTCTTCCAAAAAAAAATTTTAACATTAAAAAACATTTGTAACAATTGTAGCCACAGTAAAAAGGCCAGCCTGCTTTCCACATCATTAATGACAAAAACTACTTTGTTAGTAAGATGTAAATAGTAGTGGTGTTCTGAT
Source organism: Limnoperna fortunei (assembly GCA_944474755.1). Classification (NCBI taxonomy): domain Eukaryota; kingdom Metazoa; phylum Mollusca; class Bivalvia; order Mytilida; family Modiolidae; genus Limnoperna; species Limnoperna fortunei. The sequence continues at coordinate 24,208,718 of OX104120.1, forward strand.
GATCGATAAAATCTCAAATCAGTTGGTTGGCCATCTAGTGTGATTAATCAATTGGGATTTTCAGAAACCAATCATCTGGTGAAAATTATGGGTCAGTATTTTTTGAAATTTTGTTTTCTTCTTAAAACATCATCCTCACAAGTCAGGGTTTCTGTCTCCACAAAACCCTGACAAACATAGCTAGAAAATTCCTGAGCGAAAGCGTTTTCATATGATGTCACACCTTCAAAATATCAACCAATGAAATTGCTTAAAAAACAAGAGGCTCTCTAGAGCCTGTTTATATAGGCAAAGAAGATGGCATATCCACATTGTCAAACTAAGTCCTGTAAATTTTTTACTGTTATAAATAACATGATCTTTGAGACCATCCAATGAATCCTGCTGTTTGGTTTCAATTGATTCAATAGCTTCAGACATTTTTCCTATGTATAGGTTTGCATTTAAAATTGATTCCTACAATTGCAGCCATTGTTGATTTTAGATCAAATGAGCAAGCATAAACTTTTAAGGGAACCATCCAATAAGTATTCACATACAATAATATGGCTTGAATCGGCTTTGCAGTTCAGAAAAGTTGGCATTTGAAAAATATTCCTATAGAGTCCACTGTTAAAACTTTGTCTGTAATGGTAATGGTAAACACAAGTAGACCACCTTTACTCGTGTTAGCTAAAACAGTTTGTTGACCTTTAAGGGGCTATAACCAATTTAATTAATCACCTGACTACATCAATCCAATTTAGACTATTGTTTACATTTATTAAAGGGCCATTACCCCTATAAGGGGTCATCTGACAATTTCAATCCAATGGACAATTTTGTAGAGCTCAATTAGCTGAACATTTAAGCAAGCAAAACCTTTTCCCTATCTTCTATCGTTCACAATCTATAAGGGTAAAAAAACTATTTCTGCAATTTAAGGGGCCACAGCCCCTATAAGGGGTCATCTGACATTCTTCAAAATTTCAGGGTAGGTAGATCTTGACGTGCTGATCACTTTTACCCTGTGCCAGAATTTTGATATCTGTCAACGTTTTTGAGTTATTTGCAAAAAACTGCTGTTTTACCCCCCTGTTCTATTTTTAGCAACGGCGGCCATGTTTTTTATCGGATCAATTTAAAATGAGGATCGTTTGTAGCCAACATGTCATTTATAATTCCTATCAAGTTTCAGTCAAATTGGTTCAGTAGTTTCAGACAAGAAGATTTTTGAAATTGTTAACGGACGGTTCACAATCTATAAGGGTAAAACCACTATTTCTGGCATTTAAGAGGCCATAGCCCCTATAAGGGGTCATCTGACATTTTCAACCCAATGACAATTTTGTAGAGCTTACTTAGCTGAACAATATGCAATTGAAATAACTTCAATATCTTATATAGTTCTTGAGATATAAGACAAAATTAGTGCAAAACTCAAAAAAAATCAAGAAAAGGGGCAATAACTCCCACATGGTTTGTTGGAATTTCTTCAAAATTTCAGGGTAGGTAGATTTTCACGTGCTGATCACTTTTACCCTATGCCAGAATTTTGATATCTGTCACCGTTTTTGAGTTATTTGCAAATAACTGCTGTTTTACCCCCCTGTTCTATTTTTAGCAATGGCGGCCATGTTTTTTATAGGATCAATTTAAAATGAGGATCGTTTGTAGCCAACATGTCATTTATCATTCCTATCAAGTTTCAGTCAAATTGGTTCAGTAGTTTCAGACAAGAAGATTTTTGAAATTGTTAACGGACGACGACGGACGCATAGTGATGGCATAAGCTCACATGGCCTTCGGCCAGGTGAGCTAAAAATGCAAGTGTTTGGAAGTAGTATTTACAACATTGCTGCAGATGGATCGATCAATAAACAAAACTAATAAATATCACTATCATAACAAGCTATTAACACTTTAGTACAAAAAAACATTGATTTTCACATGGTCTATGAAACATATCCATTTGTTTATTTACAATCGACACCGGGATATCCCCTAACCATAGGAAAGTGAGCACTAAAGTCAACACCACATATTTGAATAAGTTGTCCTTATCTATTGCTACAGACAATTAATATTTAGAATACAGAAGCATGACTTCATAAACTCCTATGATTATCAACAAATATTTTTGGGACCTTTGTAGCCATTAAGAGTATCAGAGATGCTTAATACCTTTATACCAAAAGACAGTATATGTGATACACTTCATCAAATCTTTATCTTTTTTGAGTCCTTTCTAATATGGATCAGCTATTTGTACCAAGTTCGATTAAAATTAACACAAAAGTTTCAAAAAAGATCTTAAAGTTTTGACTTAATATTTAAACAATGTCTTAATTATCTTAACTTTAATATCCTTTACCTAAGGACAATTCAACTGAAATTAGAACAATAGTTTCTAAACAAAATTAAAATTTGAAAATGTGAAATGTTTATGATGACGACAGACAACAAAAACACTTTGATAGAAGCTCACTAGGGTCCTTAGATTCAGTGAGATAAAATAAACAAAGTAGGTTCAACTTTAATTTGTGCATTTTGAGAATTATGATAAAACACATAAAAAATATTTTTTTATGAGTTAACCCACAAGTAAAAGGATGAGAAGTGCATGATGCATAATGAAATCAATGATTGATTGATTGATTGACTGATGTTTAACGTCCAAGCAATATTTCAGCTATATTCAGGACATGAGCAATTTTATAAATTGATGATGTTTAATAATTAGAAAGTTGGCATAGAAACAACCCTGTCGAAATATGAAATCAATGAAGAACTTACTGAAAATTGAAAAGAAATAAATTATATCATATCGAAACCAACTAATAAATGTCAGCATTAACAAAACAAATTTAAACATAATTAAATAACCTGTTAATAATATTTTACAGCAAACTGCGACTTTCACATCTGGGTGCATTAAAGCTAGTAATTTATCACATGACAGTACAGGTTATGGAAGAACTCATTACAAACCTTCTGCTCTTGCTTCTTCTTGGTGAGCGGGAACGTGATTTAGAACGTGATCTTGAATGACTTCTCCTTCTTCTTGAATCTCGATCTCTGTAAAAATCATATAACTTCAAATTTCCAAACTTCCAGTTATTTATGACAAGTTAATCATAAAAACAGCTTGTACATGTTAAACAATCTAATTAAAATTAAATCTTTCACTTGCTCCCCCCTTTTTGTTATAGGTCGCTGCGTTGTAAGTACGCAGCGACCATAGCAAAAAGGGGGGAGCAAGTGAAAGATTTAATTTTAATTAGATTGCATGTTAAAAGGCAAACAAGAAATTATAACTTCAAAATTAAGACCATACCTATCTGACCACATATTTTTAGAGGAACCATACTATATCTTATAAAAATATAAAGCAAAATGACAAGTGTTAATGCTACCCTGGAAACTCAGATATTATGTCTGGCCTTTAGATACTGTCAAAGCAGGCAGGACAAAAACTAATAAAAGGATTTTCTTACAAAATTTAATTCTAATAGGTTATTTATGATATAACTTTTGAAGGAATTTTTCCAAGAAAAAGTACTTGGTGGGGTCACAAGCTTGATTTTTTTCTTAACTAAGTAGGTGGGTGATAAAATATATGTCCATCTGAACTGATTAAAATCCTAAAATTCTGGTGTATGTAAATCAAATTATCATTGGTATTATGACTCACTAAGGTCATTTTTCCTGCAAAATCACTTCAAACAAAGGTCTTAATCGGTAATGTAGAAACAGCCACTAATATATGAAAGGCTTAGCAACCAGCAATTCTGTTATGGTACCCTGCCTAATAAACTACATTCTAATCAAAACTTTATTTCTGGTACCTTGCGAACAACTTGAAACACAAGAAGTAACATTTTATAAAGCACATGCAATATATTTTGGAAGGACTCCTAAATGTCAATGTAAACTGTCCATATAGCCCAAATATATCAATGCCTACTGAAATGCCAGAGCAAGATATGATGACATAATGACTGGAAACTTGTGGAGATGAAGAATTCAATTAAATCCCTTAAAAACTGAGTTAATATAAAAAAATTTCCTAAAATGTTAAACCCATCAAAGATGAAAATAGTGTTGAAACACTGTTGAAAAATTATATAACAAGGAATCAATATGAACAAATCCAATTAAAATTGGATCAAGATATATCTATGTAAAAGACAAACAAGTGTGGACACAGAAAAACGTCTCGCCTGCATTCCGCATCAGTAACGAAAATAAATTTCGTCATAAGCATTACGTAAATAGCATTAAATATCAGCAGTGGCCTGTATACAAAATATTGTCACCATACCCTGCATAGTTACAGGGGAACAGCCGTAACCCAAAAACTTTAACGTAGTCGCTGGACCGTGAAATTGAGGTCAAGGTTAGGTGGAACCTACCAGACAGTCATGTACTATTCATCAGCAACCTATATACCAAATATTGTCATCCTACCATGCGTAGTTACAGAGGAACTATCGTAACCCAAAAACTTTAACGTAGTCGCTGGACCGTGAAATTTAGGTCAAGGTCAGGTGACACCTACCAGACAGTCATGTACTAGTCATCAGCAACCTATACACCAAATATTGTCATCCTACCATGTGTAGTTACAGAGGAACTGTCGTAACCCAAAAACTTTAACGTAGTCGCTGGACCGTGAAATTGAGGTCAAGGTCAGGTGACACCTACCAGACAGTCATGTACTAGTCATCAGCAACCTATACACCAAATATTGTCATCCTACCATGCATAGTTACAGAGGAACTGTCGTAACCCCAAAACTTTAACGTAGTCGCTGGACCGTGAAATTGAGGTCAAGGTCAGGTGACACCTACCAGACAGTCATGTACTAGTCATCAGCAACCTATACACCAAATATTGTCATCCTACCATGCATAGTTACAGAGGAACTGTCGTAACCCCAAAACTTTAACGTAGTCGCTGGACCGTGAAATTGAGGTCAAGGTCAGGTGGCACCTACCAAACAGTCATGTACTAGTCATCAGCAACCTATACACCAAATATTGTCATCCTACCATGCGTAGTTACAGAGGAACTGTCGTAACCCCAAAACTTTAACGTAGTCGCTGGACCGTGAAATTGAGGTCAAGGTCAGGTGGCACCTACCAAACAGTCATGTACTAGTCATCAGCAACCTATACACCAAATATTGTCATCCTACCATGCATAGTTACAGAGGAACTGTCGTAACCCAAAAACTTTAACGTAGTCGCTGGACCGTGAAATTGAGGTCAAGGTCAGGTGACACCTACCAGACAGTCATGTACTAGTCATCAGCAACCTATACACCAAATATTGTCATCCTACCATGCGTAGTTACAGAGGAACTGTCGTAAACCAAAAACTTTAAAGTAGTCGCTGGACCGTGAAATTGAGGTCAAGGTCAGGTGACACCTACCAGACAGTCATGTACTAGTCATCAGCAACCTATACACCAAATATTGTCATCCTACCATGAGTAGTTACAGAGGAACTGTCGTAACCCAAAAACTTTAACGTAGTCACTGGACCATGAAATTGAGGTCAAGGTCAGGTGACAGGTGACTGACTGGCAAGTACTCATCATAAGCTACCTCTGGACCAAATTTGATGGACCTAGGGCTTGGGCTTACAAAGATATGAAGCAAGATGTCAAGTGTTTACGCTGCCGCCGCCTTCCCATACATATGTCTCGCCTCCAGCGACTTTCGTCGCAGGCGAGACAAAAATGGAGCTCACTGATAGGAAAAATCTTACCTAATTCAGAGAGAAATCTAATGAAGGAAATTCCAATTGTATTATAGTCATTGTATTTAGAAAGATAGTTTCAACACATGAAAAATAGTTGAACAAATAGACCAATGTCCTCTTTGTCTATTTTTATTGCAATTACTAGAGTTACATGAAAATCAAAAACAAATATCAATACTAAAAATAATGCTATATCATATTTGGTCCATTTTGTCCATTTCTGAAAATAGCTGAAATACTGTTCACTGGACGTAAAGCAAACATCCAGTCTATAATTTTTTTGTTTAAACAGAAAGAGCCAGGGTAACCATTATCAAATCAACGGTCATTATGTACCAGTGTCCCTATTGGTGAAATATGAGGGGTAATTAAGATAAAAAAATTGTCTACAAAATGATGCGAAGTAAGACAAAGACATACACATGGCATAATATGAACACATAAATTTTGCAGTAGTCTAGAAAAATGTTTAAGGTCATACAAACAAAAAAATATCTAAGAAGAAAGTTATCTTCAAATGCCTTTAATTGGAGAACCATTAACCTGACAAAAACTATGGCTAACTTCTGGTATACAAATACAAACATTGAACTAACTTATTAGTCAAAACATACCTTGTTAGTAATAAAAGGAAGTTTTGTAAAAAAATAATTTATGTTTCTATAAAGATTTTTACATTGTAGGTTCTAATTAGTATATAATTGGTCAATTGATCATTTCCCAAAAATTCTAACGGACCTCCTTAGAGCTGCAATGCCAATGGGAATTGAAATCTTAATGTCTTGAATGAGGGAAGTAATATAGTATTAATATTCCAATAGACATTTTCTAATGAAGCCATTTTCCAATGATGATATAAAATATTTCTGGTTTGTTAAAATGTATGATCAATTTTTTTTATTGAAAACATGAGAACTATTTATGTTTATAACGATAACACATCATCTAGCATCTTGAATACAACATTATTAGTATAAGCACCATGGAGAATTCTGGGAGAGAGGAGTGAAGCTACCTGATAAAAAGGTAAAAAACTATGTACTAGATGGTTATAATTTTTTACTAAATTCATATTCATTTTGCATTTACAATAAATTCAACTATTACATGTTATATGTACTAGCAACTATTAACATATGTGGATAAAAGGGATCATAAGGAAGTAGATACATTGCATAAATCAAATAAATCATAAAAATAAATGTTTCTTTTCATTTTAAGTAAAGAAATCATAAATATATTGCAATATTTGTTCTAAGCAGATCATCTTTATGTTCCAATCACTCACATTTGACAATACTCACCTGTTTTTTACCTATAAAACAGAATTAACTGAACCAATATGTGACTATACACACAAGAATATTTCTTTCATGTAACTTACAACCATTTTTGCCACAATGGTTATGCCAACCAATCAAATGGCTTCTTCACACTGAGGAAACCAATCATAAACCATGTCATTTCAAATTCAAATTATGACCAATCATCACCAATATACCATTTTCACACAACCATTCAGATCTGACACTATCAATACCATTACCACGTTCCTGTGTAAATCAATTAGTTTTATTAGAGGAATATTTCTCAATCACTATATACTAAAATGACAAATTTGTATTCTAAAACAAAGTACAATTTGCTGCTAAAAATATTCATAAGCATTGAGCTTTGTTAGAAAAAAGATAGTTTCCCAAACTTTAAAAAGTTTTTAATAAAATAATATTGATACCTTTCACCATGTAATTATAGTTGACCACAAAGCATGCATACATGTAGCTAACACTAAAAACTTGATGCAATTTATAAAGAAAAAAAATCATATAAATTAAATTTTGAAGTTAGTTAATAGTTGGATTGACTAATTTAATGATTGTCAATACAATATGTTTCCAATTTGCCAAATTGTAGAAAAAGCTAAAGAAAATAATCTAAAACATTGCCAAAAGATTAAAGATTTCTTTATCCTAAGACTTTTAATAGTTTATTGTCCTCCTGTCAAAACACCTGGTACTGTAAAATTGTGTTTAAATCTATTACAATCTGAAAAGCAAGTATGATACATGCATCACTTGGATATTAGGATATATCTGATATGTAAAGATATGCAACTGAGAAATTTTTTGTTGAGACAAAAAAAAACAGAACAAGAACTGTCAGAAAAAACAATATAAATAGTGTTTAGGGGCAAGGACAGTCCTTCCTATGTAATCCTAATCAGTAAAGTACCATAGTTACACTACTTTTCTGATAGAGGGCCATTAGGATTTATTTTTAGAAAAGTAGATTAAAAAGTCAACAGCTGACAAAAGAACAGACAAAACAAATTTAGAATTTCTATTTTCAGCAATGGTGGCCATCTTGGCTACTGGCAAACCATTAAAATAAAGACCATTTAGGAATCATCCATATTCCATTTGGCCATGTATTATAGTGGGTGGTTAAATTGTCAATAGTTTACAGGATAGACATAAAAAAATTATCGCTATGTACATGTACAGTAATTGTGTCCATATTGGCTATTGGTTAACATTTTGAATGGTGACCTTCCAAGAATCATGACATCAATATCAATTTTGGTTTTAATTGACCAAGACAATTGAGAGTATTAGATTAAAATGTCAGTTGACAGAAGTCATGTTGATAACTTAACACAATACAGTTTTGGGAAAAAAGTAAATAAGATATTTACATATATGGATGTCAACTTGGTAAAAATTAAACAGGATTTTAACTGGTCGCTACAAATTCAAGTACAATATATAAAGTTTAATGCCACATAGCCTATACACACCTGCTTCTGTTTCTTCGTCTTTGTCTCCATACCTCAACACAATCACGAGAAAAGTGTCCCTTTTCTCCGCATGTGTAACAACGAAGACTTGGATCGAATCCCCGTTGTCTTCGTCCTCTCGTTCTGGGTCTGGCCAATGACACTCTGATACGTCCACCACTCATGCTACTATAAACATTAATTTTAAAGAAATTTGGTCTAAAATCCTGAATATATCCTTAAAGTAAACCTTTTAAATACTTAAACAAAGATAAGATAATTAGTTAAACTTCTGTTTTCAAATGGCTGTTACAAAAGTGAAAAAATCCTTTCCTCGGGGATAAAGTTATGGTCAAATTGCTCTGCAATCTAAATGCTGAATTAGAATAAAATAAATAAATAAATATATTCATCAACTGTGTGATGAATTAAAAAAAAAAAAAACCAAATAAATAATCAATTGTCAGTGTTTATTTTAATAGAATGTTAAGCTATTATCACCTTTGAAGCATGTTGTTACAGGCTAGAGAAATAGATGCAATACTAAACATTACTCCATAGGGTGTGTCATTATTCCTAACTTGCGGTAAACATGATTTATCTCCCATTTGAAGAGTTATCTGTTCTTTAGAGCAAGTACGTTAAAGTACCTACTGTGGGTAAAAAGCTTTTTTTCTGCAAATTTTTTGTATTCACACATAGCAAAGCATCAGGTAAAATTTATTAATATGTACAAACTAGTTCTGCAATGTACTGTAGTTGTACTGGAACAGTCAGTCCACAAAAATTATTTAGAAAAATTAAAACTTGATTTTTCCCTATCTTTTCAATACCAGATACCTGCTGTTATGAAAGACAACTCTTGAAAATGGGAAGTAACTCTGTATTCTGAAAATAATAAATTTAAAATTTGTTAGTTTTGCCCAGACCATGACAATCTTCTTTTCTTACCGTCCATCCATTTCCTGCACAGCTCTTTCTGCATCCTCTCTGTATTTGAACACAATAAAAGCAAAACATGGTGGATTCCTTGCAACCCACACCTCATTGAGTGGTCCAAATTTTTCAAATCCTTTAGTTAATTCTGATTTTGATGGATCCAATCCTAGATCTGCAACATGAACACGATATCCCTCATCTGGTGAAGGACTTCTGCTGTAACTTCGACTTCTGCGTCGATTACGTCCCCTGCTATTACTTCTACTTCTGCTTCTGGACCTTGAACGACCCATATTCTCTTTACCACCAAATTTCCTTGTAGATTTTGTCTTCTGGTCTTTATCCTCCGATTTTATTTCAGACTCTTTGTGATATTTGTCTCCCTTTGACGATCTTCAATAAAAGAAATATTGAAAAGTTACTTTTGATGAGACAAAGTAAAAATATATAAATTATTTTAAAAAATTCATTTTAATTAAAATTGTGATACAAAACTGTTGTTTTTCTTCATCAAAGGTTAGTCAAACAACACTGCAAACTCAGTCTAATTAAATATCTAAAAAGGAGAAGAAAATACTGTAAACTACATTAACAATTTACAACTGTGTTAAAGAAAAAACCTTTCCTAAAATGAGATAAAGTTATGGTCAAATTGCTCTGTAATCTAAATGCTGCATTGTACACATATTGATTGATTCATACAATGAATTTGAATGCCACTTCATAAATTTTTCTGCTATATCATGACGTCCAGTTTTTATTGGAAGCTGGAGGACCCTGAGAAAACCCAGGACCTTTGGTAGGTCAAGCTATCATCTTATTCAAATTAAATCTTTTACTTGCTACCACATTTTTGTTTCCGTCTGGTGTGAGATTAAATGCGCAACATACCAAAGTTTAGAGCAAGTAAACGATTTAGTTTTACTTAGATTGCTCTAAAAAAAAATAATTTTGGCCTTTTGATAGACTTTTATTAGAGGTTTCATGTGAAATCAGAAATTTTGAAGAAAAATTGTTGCTACCAGCTTTTTCAAAGACTGCCTTATAACTATAAGGAACGTAAACCTTTTTGGGGACACCAAAAGATATCTTATTATTATTATTATTAACTATGGGTTATAATACATATAATTAAATATGGGTTTATTTACGAAGAGTAATACATTGCACGAAACAAAATCCCCTTGTCATATAATGTGTAATTTACTAATTTTCCCACCTTACACTGTCAGTAAATTTTATAACATTATTCTCATTAACACCTGGATATTGTTTAAATGTAACTGCATCATGCTATCAATGGTCATAAATCTGTCAGCATCACATACATGTATGATATTATGGCTCAAATTTATAACTTGCAGAGGAAATTGAAATTTTAAAAAATATATATGATAAAACCGACACGCACAATTTTGATTTCTATGCACAATTTTATTTTGATATAAAATATATCTACATTTTTAAATACCCTCCGTCAAGATTGATGTGATGATAATAATTAAAACAAAGACTATACATACTCTGATTTTACCAATTAGAACAATTTATATAGAAAATTTTAATTGCATAAGCAATTAAATTGAATGTTTGCAGCTTTTTATCATGAGTTTTACACAAGTTTGAAAAAAACTATTTTATGAGGAAGGCCTTTAAATTTTTTTCAATTTACAGTTTCAGTCTAGTTGTTATAGCTTTTAAATTACTAGGCAAAAAGCCGCAAAAACTATAAATTTCTTAAAAAATTTGTTAAAGGGCAATAACTAGAAGTGTATGACAATTTCAGACCAAGAGTGAATTGCAGAACTTGTACTACTGATACTTTTGCTATTTGCAGTTTCATTCTATCTGTTATAGCTTTTAGGTTAAATAACAATAATTCTATTCATGCTGTAATTTATTTATATTAAGTGCTTTGATTGGAAAAAAACACTTGAATGGCATCATCTCAGATAATTTATATATAGATATTTCCTCTGAGCGGACTACTTTCAGTATCCAATGTAAACAAGATGGCATCCTCCTAGCGTCATCCTCACAAGTCAGGGTTTCTGTGTCCACGAACCCCTGACAAACTTAGCTAGGAAATTCCCGGGCTCATAGTCACTATTTTGATTGGCTACATCATACCTTGATGTAGCCAATCAAAAGCTTGCTTTCATTCACGGCTTGGTTAGGGGATATCCCAATGTCGATTGTAAATAAACCAAAGCGGATGTGTTGCATAGACCATGTAAAAGTCAGTGCATTTTGTACAGTAGTGTTAATAGTTTGTTATTACCGGGTTATTTATTAGTTTCGTTACGTTTTCTTCCCACTCAAGAATGAGTAAGAATGACTTCTGCCAAACACTTGCTTCTTTCAAGCAATTTCATTGGTTGATATTTTGAAGAATTGACCTCATACGAAAATCTTCTAGCCCGGGAATTTCCCAGCTAAGTTTGTCAGGGGTTTGTGGACACATGTGGACTTGTGAGGATGTCCTAGCGTATCGTCAGGGAGAGGGGACAATGTTTTCTCTGTCGCAATGATTTCCAATTAAATCGACTGAGATTTCAAATAAAATATAATATATATATACAATTTAGTGTTTCATTTTTTTTCCTATTAATATCTACAGAACCTCGATTCCTTTGGTACTATGTTTTGCATATCCCTACGGTTTCAGGCCTAGGTACGTTTTAAGGTCTGGATGTGTTTCTGTCACTGTTTTTTTCTGTTTTAAAAATCATAACGATTATTTTACAGAATTATAAGGATTAAACACTGGGTTTTAGGAAATTATCAATGTGTAAACTCCGGCTACTTCCTCACAAACTTGACATAAAGTCCTTCAGACAAGGACTTTATATTGTTTGTGAGCGAGTCGCCAGAGTTTACAAATTGATAATTTCCTAAAACACAGTGTTTAATCCTATAATAACTGAAAATTTTATTAAAAATTGTCATTAAAGGGCAATAAGTCATATACAAAGTCATCTGACAATTTCAGACCAATAAAGTGAATTCTAGGACATGTGCTGCTGATAATTTTTTCAATTTAGCTTACTCTAGCTGTTATAGTTTTAGGTTAGAGGAAAAAATATGGTCATTTAAGGGCAATAACCCCTATAAGGAATGGTCCGACAGTTTTGTAGGCTTTAACTTGCAGATTATTTAAAAAATTTACAACGTCAATCTAGATTTATATATTGTAAAAACAAAATTTTTTGTCAAAAAAATGAATTCAAGGACAATTATTTCTTACAGAAGTCATTACAATGGACTTATAGTGGCATTAAACACCATTCAAACATAAAAAATCTTACTTGAACCTGATCTATTATTTTATTGGACTTTCTAAAAGTTGAAACATTCAAGCAGTTCTTTACAGAGATTAGATGTCAACAATTATGTATGTATATTTATTATGTATAATTATTAAATATGTTACACTCATAACTTTTTTAAGAAACAATTTAGCTTTAATTTATCAATTTAACTTTTCCAAATCGCAATCAATTATATACTTAATCTGTTTACCTGGAAGACATATTCAAATCCCATCAAATAAAATGAAGAGCCTGTGTAATACCAATATAATATCCTTTTAAGAATACACAAACACACAAGTCATAAATCCATGTAACTCAACATGCCACAACGCTGGATCAATCAACACAGTTAACTTTTTTGACAAGTATAATTTACATCCTTGTATAACCCACTTACCTGTCTTTTATTTATCATTTAAATAACAACAGTAAGTGATGCATGAAAAATATTAAGACTGTATTTTACTATGTTTAAGGTACAAAAAATTTTGCATTTGAAAAAGCATAGGCATATACATGTATTTAAATTTTGATTTCATATAATTGCACCTATACAGCTTACAAATGAGGTTTCTGTTTGTTAATACATATCATCCTTAGGGAAATAATGTACATGATCATGTTGTAAATTTTGTTGTCTTGAAATGAGAACGACACATTATAAAAATGTTCAAGATGCCCCAAATGCACAATTGTAGGTATTTTGTAATAAGTTATAAAACTAGTTGCAAAATGTTGTAATTACTTTATGATTTATCTCTTAGTGTATTGATAAATGTTAAAGATGGTTTTTTTTTTCTTTTTTAACACTGCATCTTTCTTATAATGAACTTATTTGTGAGGTTTGTGTTTGACATTTGTGTACTCTCCTTTATTACATGAATACATTCAGCATAACCAAGCCTTAAATCAACCAGTCTTCATTAATACACCATGTCTGGTGTATCCAAAAATAAAAACAACTTTGAAAAACAATACCAGATATCAGAAATCATACTTGACCGGTATTTATTTGGTCTAAATGCTCTGACCAGTACATGTGTTAACAATTGATTGTTTTATATGTTTGAATAGTTTAATGGCGATTTTGGCAATTCTGCATATATATAGCATTATATTCTGATCCAGTTTTGAGGGGGGGGGGGGGGGGGGGCAAGCAGAAGTACCTGTCAAAATCTCAACTTTTGCCAGGTTAACTGACAGCTGTCCCCTGTCAATTTGTTTTGCCCACAGTAAGGCTTAAACATGCAAACTGGGTGGTGACAAGCTAGTGATCGATACAGCTACCTTAACCACAAAGGTTCTCTGTAGTGGACATATTCTTTGGATATAATTTTTTAAAATTTCTTAGCCAATAGGGACAGTCAAACTACACATTTATGAACTTAAAACATTTTTTGTGGTGCTCTAAAAGAAGAAAATTATAAAACCATTTAGTTATGTAAACTCAGAACAGCAATTTCCTTTTTACGAAACAAATGTACAGTGAAGAAAATTATAAATAAAGAAATAATGTATTTATAGGGCATTTAAGACAGATTTTCATTGATATATATCACTTTTCTATTTGTATGCTGTGGTGATGTACAATATTTTGCTTATACCAACTAGTAGGTCATTCAAAACAAGTTATGAGCAGAAATCATTAATTTTCAAATTTTAAATCTAAACATTATAAAAATTTATCTGACTCAGATAAAATTATATGGATCTTGAACAATGTCAGGGACGGATAATATTAATTTGGGGTTGGGACTAGTGCATTTCAATTTATCAGGTTTAAAAAAGGCTATGTCCTATCTCCTTAAAATACAATAAAAGTTGCAGTCCAATATGAGATGTGTTATAAAAAAGTTGGTGTCCTACCTTGTGAATAACTTTATAGTTATTGGCTTTGAATTAAACAGCGGAAAATTTTGGGGCTTTTTTCATTGATGATCTTATAAAAAAAAAAAACTTGCTGTCCTATCAGAGCTGAAAAGAACAAACCTTGGAGTCCCATATTTATTCCAGCATAAAAAAGTATGTGTCCTATTGCATTTTGCACTGGTCCTACCCCAACAATTCATAAATATTGACCGGTCCCTGAAGATACAGATATTCTATACAGTGTTGGACAATTTTTAGTAACTCATTTACTGTAATAAACAAAATATGAATGTATGTTATCATATATAATGTATATATTAAGTAATGTCTCTATTAATTATGTATTCACTTGTACTGTAATGCATTTACCAATCGCCAACTCTTTCTCTCTTTTATGTGTAGTTTGTGTACAATTTTTCATCTGCCTGTTATGGGTCCATGATTGGAAATAAGGATTTGATTTATGTATAATATTGCCCCAATTACATGCTCACCCTGGGTTGTTTCAAGTTGAGTCTTTTCGCCTTAATATAGAAGAACAAGTTTTTTTTCGAATGATTTTAAATGAATAGTTAACATACAATTGCGATTAAATGGCTTCAATTAAAAAAGTTGATATGAGCACAATTCTGCAGTTAATTAATGTCTACAAAATTGTTACATTCGCGATTTGTTAATAGATTTGCTATTAAATGGCTTCAATTAAAAAAGCTAATAGATTGCTGGGTTCTTGGCTTGCTACGAGTACAGCTTATGACTTGGGTACAAAATTATACAAACAATTCAAAGTCTTAAAATATAACACAAATAATTAAGTACAGCTGATTGTGCTCACCCATCATTATCAATCAGATAACCACTCATAAAACACCTGTGCCATAAACAAACAAAATAATGTACAGTATCTGGATAATCCTATACAATAATCAAAAATAAAAACATGTATTAATATATAATAGTACACTAGATTTTAGCTATGAAAGTGTGTCGTTTAAACGGACGTTTATTTCGTTGAAATGCACTATGTTTTATTATTTATGAGCCATTTGGTTATAAATGCATGGTATTTTACTTGGGTTCCTTGCTTACATGCCGATTCGCCGAAATTCGAGTATGTGGCCATATATAACATATATTTTACCGGGGCGAATTGACTCAGGTGCGAACGAAAATTGGGGCGAACTGACTCAGTCAATACCACTGTCAATGAATACTAATAAACAAACAAATTATACAAACACTGAAGTCTGAACAGTGAAAAATTGTCAAAAAATTCACCCCTCTCTTGCGTTTTGATCCTGTGTCTAAACTTGTATCGTTATTGGTGTCACCTTTCTTTTATACTTTTAAATAAAAACGAATTAAATATAAGGCCTAAGCTATATATAGATGTCCTTTATCTGAACAGGACGCACGATGCGTGCGAAATTGCTGGTCCTAAATATAAGTAATAAACTAAGAAAACCAGTTTGAACTCACCTACAGTACCTCAACGCTAAGGCAGTGAAGTTGAGAACCAGATCAACTTTGGATTGTGGGTATTTTCGCCATTTTGTTGAAGAAAGGTTTGAAGAATTTATGTAGTGAATTTAATGGGAAAATTTGTGTCAAAAACACAAATTCATATATTCATCTGCAAGAATATGCAAAGATACTTATTGGAAAGAAAATTTGATGCCCAAATATTTGTTTTGAGAAAAATCTTTGAAAGGCATCGTGTCGCAAATTATGGCCTTTGTCGTGTAAACTGAAACTAGAAATACGTACTTTTCTTCAAAAGTGAAATGGCATTGATTGCTTCGGAAATGTAGTAGCTCTTTAGTGCTTTGCTACCCTGGTCAAATTTTTTATTTACGCAACTTCAGGTTCATATATATCACACATGTTCTACCTAGACTCGAGTCGTAAGTCGGCGTACGGCTGAGGTTTTTGAGTGACAAAATTATAACAAGTGCTTTACTGCGTATGTTCGAGCTTATAGTCCTTTTGCAAGTTGAAATCCAACAATTATGTTCACTTTTTGAAATGTGACATTTTTCCATTTTGATGGGGCAATTTTCTATGTAAAATTTTGACCTAAATATGAAGAACTGTACTGGTCAGAGTAGTTCTCGCCATTAAAATGGCAGAAGCAATTCTTGCCATTTTGGTGACTGTGCCATTATTTTTCCATTAAAATTGATGGCAAAGGCTTCATTTGATAGATTTCAACATCTTCCATCCAAAACAAGTTACATTTATTACAGTCTTCACGAAATGCGTCGGTCCAATGGACAAAACAGATATAATAACGCTTGGACCAGTAAAAAACCGTGTTTCGTCGGTCTGAAAGTCCGACATTGTTATTATCGAAGTTCAAGTTGCCCTGATGGTTCGTTCACAGAAAATACTTATATATCTGGTAGTACACTACTGATTCACACAGACTTCCAACTTTTGAGTAAATATGTAAAACCAATAAAAATTGCAAAGATCCTGCATATTTAACTCATTTTTGAAACGTTTTAGTTTGGCAAATGGATTACGCGCCATTTGTTTATTTCCAGGATACGTCTAATTACCAACAGCGAGAAATGAGAAAAAAGTAGACTACAACGGCCTTTAATGAAAAATCGTAACTGTCTGATAAACAAACACTTTAAAATGGGGTTGAAACTAAAAAAGTTTAATTAAAACATATTTTATTTTAACCATTGGCTTTGATAATATATAAAATATATACTAGTAAGCTGAAATTGAAGGAATAAAAATAAATGGTTATCAATGACCTTATGATAATTTCTACAGATGGGTTTCCCATGAAGCAGTTGCTTTCAGCTTTGTGAATTATTTCTGTGTATAATGAAATGTTATTTTATTTATATTCTTTTTAATT
Source organism: Limnoperna fortunei (assembly GCA_944474755.1). Classification (NCBI taxonomy): domain Eukaryota; kingdom Metazoa; phylum Mollusca; class Bivalvia; order Mytilida; family Modiolidae; genus Limnoperna; species Limnoperna fortunei. Next base: position 24,226,239 of record OX104120.1, read on the forward strand.
TTTTCCATATATACACAGCTTGTTTATAACAATTATGAATAGTATGATGTTTACAATAACTTTTATGTATGACATATGACTGTATCTACATGCATATAAGGTAGCTAGTTAAATGTAAACAATGGCAACATTGACAAATTTGGTCCGGCAAAAGTCGCTTCAGTCCAGCATTTCTGGAGAAGTTGGTGGACCCAATGTCGAAAAATCTTTAGAACGGTTTAGCAGTCTTCACGAAATCTTTCCAAAGAATGGTGGACATTCGGTCCACCAACTTCCCAGAAATGCTGGACCGAAGCAGCTTTTGCCGGACCAAATGTGTCTGATGTTGCCATTGTTTACATTTAACTAGCTACCTTATATGCATGTAGATACAGACATAAATCTCATACATAAAAGTTATTGTAATCATCATACTATTCATCACTGTTATAAACAAGCTGTGTATATCTGGACAAATGTGTCTAAAGAATATAAATAAAATAACATTTATTATACACAGAAATACTTCACAAAGCTGAAAGCAACTGCTCAATGGGACACCCATCTACAGAAATTATCATGTGGTCATTGATAACTAGTTATCTTTACTCTTCAATTTCAGCTTACTAGTATATATTTTATATATTATCAAAGCCAATGATTAAAATAAAGTATGTTTTAAATTAACTTTTGAGTTTTAACTCCATTTTAAAGTGTTTGTTTATCAAACAGTTACGATTTTTCATTAAAGGCCGTTGTAGTCTACTTTTTTCTCATTTCTCGCTGTTGGTAATTAGACGTATCCCGGAAATAAACAAATGGCGCGTAATCCATTTGCTAAACTAAAATGTTTCAAAAATGAGTTAAATACGCAGGATCTTTGCAATTTTTATTGGTTTTACATATTTACTCACAAGTTGGAAGTCTGTGTGAATCAGTACTACCAGTTATATAAGTATTTTCTGTGAATGAACCATCAGGGCAACTTGAACTTCGATAATAACAATGTCGGACTTTCGGACCGACGAAACACGATTTTTTATCGGTCCAAGTGTAATTATATCAGTTTTGTCCGTCGGACCGACGCATTTCGTGAAGACTGTTATTACTTTCAAAATGCCAATTTTTCACAAAAACTGCCAAAAGATCGGGTGGCGAGAACTACTACATGACCAGTATGCAAGGAGCAGCAAATGGGGTATTTTATGTACCTTTTCATCTGCTGTTGAGACCAGAAAGCAGTTTGTCTGAATTCCATTGAACATCATGAAAGCAGATAAAATTGACTGGATTTCCACAACAAAAAGACTATATAGAATAAGAAAAAATGCAAGAATAAAAATGCACTCCCACAGGTTGTGAAAAGTTACACCCCAGTGCCTCGTTTTTTGCTTCCAACCTTTTATTATTACAAATTGTAATTACAAAAATCCAATAAAAAAAGACTTTACAGTGATAACCATCCTGTTACATTGTTGTCTTGGAAGATGTAACCACTGTTCAGGTCTTTGCTATTACCGGCCATATATGTATATTATCAATAGTATATAAATACTTTGTGTTGTATTCATGGTTCATCAATTTCTATCAAACTGCTGGCTACATCATATGCAATGCATCCCCAAAACATTATTGCAACTATAGGACTGGCCCTCATACCAACATATTCTGGTCTACAAATTTCTCTTCCAATATAACTGTATTGTCATTGCAAGCTTACCTCTGCACTAATGTGCATGATTTTTTTTTCTGTTTTTGAGTGACAATGTAAAAACTTGTATATTTTTTAAGAACAATAAAAGAACCAATTTTAAAGTGTTTATCAATTGGTTATGATTTTTCATACATGATCTTTATATTTTATTTTTTTCTCATTGGTCACTCAGTGTGGGTACTTGGACGTCAGTTAGCATGTAATCCATTTGAAACACCTAATACAGAGGGAACAACATGTTTTGTTTTTTTTTAAGAAATTTAATCCTTTCCACTATTAACCGAAGTGGTATATCCACGCCTGCTTTCATGGATAAGACATCTGCTCGGGTAATCTCACCACGATGGATGCATAGGAGTTCAGTCAACAGGGGCAGGTCGCCACAGTTGTCCGTTTATGATAGAATTTCAATCTGTGTGGTGGTACATATGACAACATAAATATAAATGTTGTTTTGTCATTAAAGTGATTGTGGGTCTAAACAAAGTTACCCGAAAAGAAAAGAAAACATTTTTTAAGCAGTGCTTATGAATAGTGTACACATGTACTGTAGTGCCAACTGAAAGTCACTTGATGTAGGGATTTACACTAACAGTCGCCCAAGGCGACTAAATATTTGCATGGGCGAGTAAAGTTTGCTTTTCGATCGTCCAGGTGGCGATCTGTGATGATTTTTCCAAGTATTTTGCCCTGTCATTCTGAGCAGTAGCGGTATGTCTTCTTTCAATTTTATTTCAATATTGGTAAGAAATCTTAAATATTTTTCTTTCTCTGCGTCAATGTCTGTCCTGTTTACGCGCCACACAGTGTTAGCTGGTCCCTTCTGCTTTTTACTTTGTACATAAAGCGTATAAAAATAACAGGAAACCAGTTCAAGCAAAAGAATATACGAAAATTTCCGGATTGGGTATGAACTCCGGACCGGAGATTGCAATTGCGATGCGGCTAGTGTTGAAATGAGTATTGCAATGATTTATACATAATACAAATTAGTACTTTGGCAGTAACTTTCACAAAAGTAAATTTAAATGATTAAATACTTTTAATAGTGCAATTTTTTGTTAACTACATAATATTATTTGTTTCACAATGGTCTTTTTTTACTTATGGTTCTATCCTATCATTTTATTGAACAGTTTTAATTTATGGGAGTGTATTCTTTTTTATTATAAAAAAATATGAAAAAATGTGGGCCCCTAACTTTTTCAATGGGTGCCAAAATTTTTTAAGTTAGGAGACCAGGTGGCAACCATTATAAAAAAGTTAGTGTATATCCCTGTTGATGACTGGTGTAGTACTAGTACATGTAATAGAATAGAATTGTAATCATGATGGAGCAAAATATTTATATACTCAAATAATTTTTCAGATGTCGGCCAGATATTCAAGCAGAGATTCCGATAGAGATAGGGATAGGGATAGAAGATCAGATTTAGACACCAAAATTTATGTAGGTGATCTGTCACGAGAAGCACATGAGAGGGATTTGGAAAGAGCCTTTAGCTATTATGGACGTCTACGTAATGTATGGGTAGCCAGGAATCCAGCAGGATTTGCTTTTGTGGAGTTTGAAGATCCTAGAGATGCTGATGATGCAGTTAGAGCTCTAGATGGAACGTAAGTTAATTATGTAAAAGAAAGGTTTAATTGAAATAGTCAACATTTTTTCATTGAATTTTATTTAAACATTATTCAGTTTCACATAATATTATGTTTAAAATGTTTTAACAGCAAAATTTATTTTTTCACAAGAACAAAGAGCAGTTAGTACAGTTTTAATGGAAATTTTGCAATAAAATATGAAAATTTATCAATTAATGTCTTATGTATTTACTATAATTATTAATCTTCAAGTAATAATTATAAGCAAGCCAAATTAATACTGCCCTATACTACTTAAAGTTGGCATCCCATAAAATCATAGTTGTTATTAACATCATGTGCATATACCTGACAGGGTATCAGTTTTGCATTAAAAATGAAGTTATTAAGGCATTTCTGTAATCTCATTTTGATAGCTGGTCATAAGACAAAGTCTGACATGTTTTTAATTTTATTGCCTTAAATAAGCAAAGGCAGATAATATCTGTAAAACGCGATAATTTTACCAGAAATTCCTTTCGTCCTTTACCTATGTAACAAGGTACAAATCTCATAAAAATGGCAACCCCTATTTTTACCACCTTAAATCCACTCTAGAAGTGTAACATGTTTAAAATTTAATTATACCTTATAAGGCAATGTTTCTTATTTACATGTATACAACATCACATTTTCAATTTATTAGAAGTTTACCTTTAACAGCAAGGGAAAAAAAATTATAGATTTATTGAAACAAAAATCAATTGTTTATTAGGAATTTATGTGGATCACGCATTCGTGTGGAACACTCAAGTGGCAAGGTCAGGCCAAAGCCATGGTTACGGGGAGGACGTGGAGGTGGAGGAGGAGGAGGAGGTCGAGGGCCACCATCTTCAAGCTCAAGGGGTGGCAGACGCCCCTTTGACCCAGCTGACAAATGTTATGAATGTGGTGGAAGAGGTCACTATGCATATGATTGTTCTCGGAATAGAGGAAAAGACAGAGAAAGAAAGGGCAGTTATTCAAAGAGGTCAAGGTGTGTATTTATAAAGTTGAAACTGTATCTCGGATGTAGTGTGGTATGGTAATGTTTCAGCGGTCACTTGGTTGCTCATAACTAGGATGTCACAAAGTATATTATTGGTTGGTTATACTATCAAGTGATGGTTTGATTTAAGGTAGGTGGTTATGAAACTAGAATGTTAATATTGTGGTGGCATGTATTGAGAGTGTTATATGTATTCTGTAGATCCCAAGTGGTCTGTAGGCGGACACTGCAGTGCACAATTAAAGACCTTGTATCTACTGTTTCTGTAGATTTCAAAGTTGACCATCTCATTCCCTTGCCAACTGAGGGTTTTTCCAGGGAAAAATACCTGGTAGAGTCGGATCAAAGCCTAAAATAGAATTAGTTTGTTTGCATATTCCTGACTGACCTGGAAAAAATCAGTGTGACCCAAAAAATTATATACACGAATGAAAAAAAAAATTTGTATTTTCTTGTCACATACCACAATCAGTATATGTCAAACTTTGTTGAATGTTTTGTATTATCTATCGATGTTATAGGGGCACTTTACCTGTGGGATTGGTGTACCCATTTTCAAATACTTTGCAGATTTTATTTCATAAGTTTAAAGTGTCACTGACACAAAAGAAAACTGTAAGATGTTATGTATATTTTTAAGTTTAGCCTAAAGGATCTGTAAAATCATCAAATTTTTCAGACAAAAATGGGGGTGAACTTGGTAATATTTGTAATGAATCTTTCTTGTCACACTTGACACTTGTGTCTATTTGGTTTATTGTATTTCCCATCTTGGATAATATCAGTCAAGTGATAATTTTAGTATGAGTACAGGGCCTGTATCATCTCAAATTAGGGGATTTTCTCAACTTAACCTCACAGTTATAAATTCTATGATAAATAGGCTTAGAATAAACACCATTAAAATGTTGAATTTAGTACAAGTATCCCAAATCATCAATGGTATACTGATTTCCCTCCTCCAGGTACTTTTTCTGGGAAAGCCTTTATTGTTCATTTTATTTTTGTCCTGAATATACATGTATATTAAAGTAAAATAACTCAGGTTAAAAATATGCATATATCTCACAAACTGTTTACAAGTAATATTTGCAATACTCACAAGAAGCATATGTTAATTCGGTTTTGTGTTTATGTAATTTTAAATAGTGTATAAACATGTAGTTTGAGCTTATGTTTATAAATGAAACTGGGAATATAGAACCCAGTATTATTTTACACAATATAATGCTTTAACATGGTTTTGCTATACTTTCATCATTTTGTTAACATTTTTTTTTTCAGCTATGAAGATGGTTTTTTTTTTTTTCAATCTTATAAACTTCTACTAAACAAATATCTAATATTTAAGTTTTAATTTGAGAAGTAAAATTCATGCATGCTGGATGCAGGGAGCCAGTTTACCTAATTAAATTAAATACAAAATTAAAATAATTTTTTACTATCCATGCTTTGCAGAAAAAATCTACTGCTCTGGTCTACACGTTTGAAACCAGTGATTGTCATCACACAACAAAAGTTGATTACTTGATCAGCCAACGCTGGTCTATCACATGACTTGGTTAGCGTTGATTATGAATGATCGTCTCTTCACTTCTTCACACTACCGACAAATGCAAGAGAATTTAGATCACCATACATCAAATGTGAGATCATGGCTTCACCCTCGAATTCTGCTTCTTCTTCTGCTGTAAGGAGAGAAATAGACAGCCTTCTTCAGAGAAATCTAAAATCATCCCAGTTGGTCGGCTGTTCTTGGCCTACATACATCAGAGATTGATCTCTGCTCATCTTTTCTTCTTCAACAGAATTTTTCAGCACTGCCTATTTTTGAGAGCATTTATCATCTTAACACTTGCATTTGACAACTTTGTGCGTAAGTGGGTGAATGTCTGGGTAAAAAGAACCTAAAACCCAATTTAAAAGATTTAAACATGGCTTAAAAGAAGTATTTTGCATGTTGTTTCTGTTTTATGGATTAAATATTGGTATATCCTTTTTTTATTGATTTCATTGCAATAGAGGAATAACTTGTAGTTTGAGTAAAAACATGGTTGACAGCTACATGTAAAGAAACAAAATATGCTCTCATATAACAGTTTATTACTTAAAGAATAATATATTTAGATAAAAATGAACATCTAAACACAACTGTTCAATTTTGTTGTGGTTTATGTGGCAAATGGACAAAGTAAATTTAGTTTCTTTATGACAAAGTCACAATACATACTAGTTCTTTTTCATAACAATATGGACAATTTGCAAAAGTATGTAAATATTTATATGGAGAGCATGGAAACGGTAAGTCAGTGAATAGTGTCGGGTTAAATTATAACAAGTAAACCCAGGGAAACATTACAATAACACCTTTATTAGAGTTAGATCTTCAGATCTGATATATTTATCATTTTTCAGGTCAAGGTCCTACTCCAGATCAAGAAGCAGGAGCAATAGTCATGGAAAGGCCAGATCGTATTCCAGATCTCACAGCAGGTAAATATACTGTACTCCTGTAATTCTGTATATATACAACATTCAATGCATATTTAATTTATATCTAAAACATTGGGTCAAAATTAACTAAGTCGATCCTCTTCAAAAGCGAAGTGAAGTCGCCCTTTCATTTTGTAGAATCGCCTAATGTCGCCTTTCAAATTTTATTCCCATTTTGGTAAGAAATCTTCATATTTTTGATACCGCGTCATGTTTATTATGTTTACGCGCCAAAGTTGAACTGGTACCCTTTTAACTTTTATTTGGTATATAAAGCGTAGGATTACAATATAACCGAAAACCAGTTCAGAGCACAAGAATTTGTGAAAATATCCGGAGCGGATATGAATTTGAGGCCGGAGATTGCAAATATACTACGCTGATAGTGGTGAAATGAGTTTTGCAATGATAGACACGTAGTAATAATAGTATTTTGGCAGTTACTTAAAAAACAAATTTAAGTTAAATATGTTTAAATACTTTTAATAGTGAATTTTACAATTTTAAATAATATATTATGTGTCACAATGATGTAATTTTCTTCTTCTAGTTCTAATAGTACTTCATTATAAATCAATCAAATTGTGTATCAATGACAAAGAAACATTTATTTTAATGAACAGTTTTGTGACAGTTGATTCTTTTTTTATTGTTATGTTTAATACATGTATTTTTGAAAATGTGTGAAATAAGTATACTGAATAGTTAATCAAATCTTTGATACTTTATCCTCAATAAATTAAACTGCTAAAAAAACATAATAAAAATGCAAATGCCAACACTAATTTAAAAAAAAAAAAAAAGTAAACAGGACGCTTTTGCGACATATACTGCAACTTCTCCCTGTTTTCCACCCACTTCTCCCTGTTCTATCCTCACTTCTCCCTGTCAGCCACCCAAAAGAGAAGTGACTTCTCCCTATAATTTTGACCCAGCGTGAGCCCTGATTCAGACATGTGAACTGATACGAATAACAACACAAACCCCAAATTATCAGAAAGGACACAAAAATAAAAAAATAAAAATGATTTCTATATATACCTTAAATGCATGGAAATAAGTTTATAATAATAATAACTAAATGATTAAGTTGCTTTATACACTTTGTGATTCTTCAACTAGTATGGTCTAGCCTTTGTAATTTGTACTAAAAAACCAACATTCTTATATGCTTTTTAGAAACTATAGATCATAAAATGTTGAAATGTAACCAGAGTCAATTTTGCTCCCAAGACTCCACAGACTTGTGTCTCTTTTTTAACCAGTTTTCATTTCGGCTAAAGTTCCTTCCAGTGATTTTTTTTTAGCACTCTCAAATCTAAATTTCGATAGAATACTATTATCAGCATTGAAAAATCAACACAGACTTTTCATTTTTTGTGGGAGTTATATACCCTTTTGAAATGGCAATTGTGATTCAAGCAATCATTGCGATGTTTATATACGTGTTGTGTCACATTTGTTGTATCATAATAGCAAGAATAATGTTTGTCAGTAAAAATCAATTTCTATTTTAAGAATTCGGAGGATCAATTTCAATTACTTGTTATCTTTCGACTTTTTTCAAACTACAAAGTTGTACATAAATTGAAACTATGAGATGAAGTTGCTGTGTAAAAAATACATATAATAAAGTGTATACATTTGATTATAATATTTATTAATTATTGTCAATGTTTGTCAAGGTCATTTGATGTGATTATTCAGATCCTATCTTGGCTTAATTTCAGGGGACTACTGTTAAATGCTGATTTAAGACACATTTCTGGGCATTTCATGTGTAAATTTAAGAGTTAAAGAAAATTGTTTAATAAATAGCCCCAAATTGCTTAAAAAATAAATAAGATTTACTGAAAGTGTTACCATATTTATTTTTCAATTTATGCATTGTGTGATTGCAGGTCACCAGTAGCCAGATCCAAGTCTAGGAGTCGAAGTCCATAAACAACATTCAAATTCTTCAACGTTTTTACATAGATGGTTTTTTATCACTTATTGTACATATAACATTTGTTGTAAGTGCTTTTTAATTAAACAATCATGAAGTTTATTTTTTACATCTCACCTAATGTTTCACTAAATGTCACAGACGAAAGTGATAAAATATATGTATATGAAAGAAGATAGGAATTTAATCTGATGTGTACTGGCAACTTGAACAAACGTTTTTGCAAGTGAATTTTTATCATAACACCTAGTTAAAATATACAAAGCACATAGTCATCAAATGCATGGTTGTTATTAACTTTCATTATAACTTTGAGAATTTGATATATAACACTGCAGATCTATGTTTTTATAGTTTTATTGTTATCTATAGATAATTGTACATACTTAAGAACTTGATGTAAATAAACAAAAAAAATTTGATATTTCTAGATTTTGTTTTGTTTTAAATCAACTATCACAACATAACGTGTGTTTAGACAATGCTTTAAGGGATTGCTGTATTACCAATTATTAACCAATGTGAATAAAATAAATGTGTCAATCTAATCGTAAGTTGTTAGATATCCCAAATGAGGAATTGTATCGACTAATGATCTGGAAAATTGGCTTATCTAAGAAAAAAAAGAATAATTGACATGTATTCAAAATTCAGCATCACAGCAATTCAACTTGAAACCAACCAGAACAGACCTTTTTCTTGCCAAATGGTTAATCTTCTTCGTTTTCGGGAAAAATCGGTTATATTTCAGCTTTATGTCTCTTGAAAATGAATAGTTAACCTTGTAATCGTCATGTGAGCTATTGCTATCTCTGAACTGCAAGTATATTACTTGTGAGGTGCTATACACTGATTATTCAATTCGTTTTGATTGAAATAAAACAGGAGCAATTTACTTAAAAATGAGTGACACTAGTAAAAGTCTAAGTAACAAACAGGATTTGTGAGGTCGTTGAGAAAGTCGTTGTATTTGATTGGATAAAAAGACATTGCTGCCATAGTGAATCATGGTTTTATATTAGCTGAAATTTAGAAATAAAATTCCTTTTTAACTACAAGGCCCACTAGATTCAACCTTGACATTTTTGAAATATCGGTTTCAGTCAAGGGGTTAATGCTTTATTGGCAAATATTTGTTGGACATGACACTTTAAGGCAAGATTGATTTTAGCTTCTTAGCTCACCATACCCTTTAGTTCATGTCAGCTTTTGTTATAACTTTGCCTCCATTGTAGGCCGCGGCATCTTTAAACTTTTTGTATTTTATATTTCTATATTCTCTGTAACCACTGGATCAATTGAATCGACGTTTTTTTTTATGCCAATGTGAAATTCAAAATGGCCACCACCTCCGGACTTTCAACATAAGAACGATTATGGAAAAAATGTTTAACATGGCTTCATCTATGAAAATGCCTAACCAAGGTAAATGAACTTGTCACCAATAGCTATTATTTTAGTTTGAACATATTTTATTGTCTAAATAACAAATGGAATGGACACAAGTCATAACAATTTACAATGCCTCTCCATAGCAATAATATTAAGTAAATACACAAGATGACAGCAAGTTCAAAATACTATAAATAAGTACAAAGAACAAAAATACATAATATAATAACAATAAAGAAGAACATACATTCACGTTAATACGATAGTAAATAGAATATACAAGGTATAAAGGATGCGAGTACATATATTCGGAGATTATTTGTTTATAGTAACAAAACTCAAGGTTCCGTGCTCTGTCCCTTATTATTATACCCCCCGCTTGTCCGTCCGTCCGTTACACTTTCTTTTATTTACAACTCCTCCTACACCACTGAAAGGAATTTGATGAAACTTACACAGAATCTTTGTCTCATAGTGCCATTGTGCAGGAGATATTTCACATTTTGATCGGATCGATATTTGGGGTTTCCCATAGAAAAACATGGACTTTGTCATTGACCTAAGGGGGTCCCTATCTCTTATGTGCAACTCCTCCTACACCACTGAATGGAATTTAATGAAACTTTCACAGAATCCTTGTCACATAGTGCCATTGTGCAGGAGATATTAAACATTTTGATCGGATCAATATTTGGGGTTTCCCATAGAAAAACATGGACATTGTCATAGACCTAAGGGGGCCCTCATCTCTTATGTGCAACTCCTCTTACACCACTGAATGGAATTTAATGAAACTTACACAGAATCCTTGTCACATAGTGCCATTGTGCAGGAGATATTTCACATTTTGATCGGATCGATATTTGGGGTTTCCCATAGAAAAACATGGACTTTGTCATTGACCTAAGGGGGTCCCTATCTCTTATGTGCAACTCCTCCTACACCACTGAATGGAATTTAATGAAACTTTCACAGAATCCTTGTCACATAGTGCCATTGTGCAGGAGATATTAAACATTTTGATTGGATCAATATTTGGGGTTTCCCATAGAAAAACATGGACATTGTCATAGACCTAAGGGGGCCCTCATCTCTTATGTGCAACTCCTCTTACACCACTGAATGGAATTTAATGAAACTTACACAGAATCCTTGTCACATAGTGCCATTGTGCACTAGATATATAACATTTCGATTGGAATGATATTTGGGGTTTCCCATAGAAAAACATGGACATTGTCATTGACCTAAGGGGGTCTTCATGTCTTATGTGCAACTCCTCCTACACCACTGAAAGGAATTTGTTGAAACTTGCACAGAATCCTTGTCACATAGTGCCATTGTGCAGGAGATATTTATTATTTTGATCGGAATGATATTTGGGGTTTCCCATAGAACAACATGGACTGTCATTGACATGAGGGGATACCCATTTCTTATGTGCGACTCCTCCTACACCACTAAATGGAATTTGATGAAACTTGCACAGAATGTTGTCACATATTGCCATTGTGCACTAGATATATAACATTTCGATTGGAATGATATTTGGGGTTTCCCCCATAGAAAAACATGGACTTTGTCATGGACATAAGGGATACCCATCTCTTATGTGCAACTCATTCCCACTTACACAGAATCCATGTCACATAGTGTCATTGTGCAGGAGATATTTAACATTTTGATCGGAATGATATTTGGGGTTTCCCATAGAAAAGCATGGAGTTTGTAATGGACATAATGGGATACCCATCTTTTATTTGCAATTCCTCCTACACCACTGAATGGAATTTGTTGAAACTTATACAGAATCTTGGTCACATATTGCCATTGTGCACTGGATATTAAACATTTTGATCAGAATATTATTGGAGGTTTGCCATAGAAAAACATGGAATTTGTCATTGACATAGGTGATGCCATTCTTTGGGGGATTGGGGAGGGTAACATGTATTATCTGCAATTTCGCTTCATGTTTAACTAGATAAAGTTTCAATTTCATAATTAAGAACACCTGAATTTTCAAAGTAATTGTGAAGCGGGGGGTATCAATGGTGAGCATTGCTCACAGGTGTTGTTACTCTAGTTTGTGCTTTACATTAATGATATTGCAGATAATATTAATTGTATGATAAGATTGTTTGCTGACGATACCTCATTAATGTATTCACTTAATGATCACTTAGAAATTCAGAGAACGGTAAATTCAGACTTAGAATTACTTAATCAATGGGCAAAACGCTGGCTAGTTGTGTTTAACCCCAAAAAGTCGGAATTCAAGAACTCCAATGGTAACAGTAGTCCACAGATCAAACTGTCTTTTAATAATGAACATTTACAGAGAGTACAATCTAAAATACTTAGGGGTAACCTTTTCTGATGACTGCAAATGGACAAGGCATATTGAAAATTTATGTTGTAGTATCAGCAAACAAATATATGTTCTGAGAAAGATGAAATATATTCTTAGCAGACAAAACCTTAATAGGATATACTTTACATATATACTTCCTCTATTTGAATATGCATGTGAGCTGTGGAACGGGTGTAGCAAAAGAGAGTGAAAAAAATTGATAACTTCAACTCGAAGCAGCACGAATTATTACTGGTTTGCCCCGATACGTCAGTAAAGAATCTTTATTTTATGAAACAGAGTGGGAATCTTTGGGTTCTAGACGAAATCGTAGGCAATTATGTTTATTTTATAATATTCACAACGACAAAACCCCAGAGTACCTGAGGGACAGTCTATCTGAATTTTATTCAAAAGGCGCATATACTGGTATGCTTAGAAACGTACCTCAGTACAGAACAGCAAGCTGTAGACTGCAAACCTTTTCAAAGTCGTTTTTCCCTTCTACAATCCGCTCTTGGAACTCATTAAATATGCATATTAAATCTGCTCAGTCCAAAACAGGTTTTAATCATATTTACTTATTGGTGATCACAATACAAATATTTTACATACTAAACTAAGACACAGATGTAGCTCTTTAAAAGCTGACAAATTTAGAGTTAACCTGGTGAACGAACCTGGCTGTTCTTGTGGACATCCATTGGAAGATGCAATCCGTTATACTCTAGAATGCCCCTTTACCTAAATCAGAGAGTTAACCGTTTTAGAGTACTTCAGCCTATTATAGCGGTATTGAATGAAGTCATTTTATTCGGATCACCATTACTCTGTGATGAACATATTTATCATGATATTTAGAAGTGTTCATAGTTATATAATTAAAACCAGACGTTTCTGTGAATAATATTCTTTAGTTTTGTTACTATAGCTATTAGAAATGGCCACCACCGCAGGATTCGGTTTAAAATATATGCCCTAATTGGAAATTTTTTTTTAAAGCTTCTTTTCTGAAGCCAGTTATCTAATGAAAACAAAACATGAATATATATCGAATTGTTCTCTACCCATTTTTTTCGTTATGCCCATATAAGACAGAAAACTGCCTACATTACCATCACAAACAGTTTAACAGTGGACTCTTTAGGAAGGATTTTCAAATGCCATCTTCAACGACAATCACAAACACTAAGTTGCCAATTAGCCGTTGAAGGGTCAATATCGAGTATATCCACCGTTAGCTTGAATGACTACTGCAACCCTGTGTCGCATACTGCGTCTGATTTGTTGAAGCGTTATCTGTCGCCATTACCGGTGGGGTTTTTTTTGTTTGTTTGTTTGAATGGTGTTTTAACGCCACTTCCAGCAATTTTTCAGCTATTTCATGGCGTCCAGTTTTTACTGTGGGAGGAAGCCGGAGTACCCGGAGAGAAACCCCGACCTGCGGTAGGAAAACTGGCAATCCTTGTCAATAAAGATTGGAGTCGAGTACACCCTGCCTGCAGTGAGAATCGAACCCGCAATCTCAGTGTTGACATATCACGTGATCAATAGTAGACGAACTACCTTGACCACTCGGCCACCGAGGCCCCCATTACCGGTGTAACTGCGCTTCTAAAAGTTGCAAGTTTTGTGGAGGTTCCAGAGCTTGAAATCGCCTACCAATTTGATCCAATAGATGCTCTATTGGCTTGAGATCTGGACTTCTTGCAGGCCACGGAAGAGTGGTGACAGCTTCATTCTTCAGATATGTGCCCTGAAACGATGAGTTCTAGCGTTGTCATCCATGAAAACAGGTCTTTACTCTAACGGGTGGTTTTCAAAATAAGGCACAACTACAGGTGTAAGCACGTCCCGGGTGTAGTTTTCGCCATAAGGTTGAAATTGTTTGTTCCCAGATTCAGTTTACAATCATGCGAGATACAGCCATACACCATAACTGAGCCCCCCTTCCAAGTGGCACTGTTGGAGATCAATGTTTCTTGGCATGTAAGTTGTGTTTTCATGCCCCCAAACACGGATTCGCCCATCAGTTACATGTAGTGAAATTCGGCTCTCATCTGACCAATGTATTCGTCGCCAGGTTCTAAGGTTCCAATTTTGTCTTGCTCTGCAGCAGGCCAACCTGTCCCTGCGATGGCGATCATCAAGCATTGGGCGTTGAATGACTCTCCTTGACCACAATTCTGCAGCTTTAAGGCCATTTCTTACTGTTCTTGCTGACAGATTACGACCTGGTAACCATTTTGGCCTGAGACAGGTGCTTGCTGAAAAGAATTTCGCCTAACCAATCTACCAAGGCTCCTATCTTCACGTTGGGTTGACACAGATGGTCGACCTGATCGGAACGGTGTTTTACGTGGCAGCGTGTTTTCTAGCCAAACGACTAATGACTGTACATGTATAATGATAGCCTTGCTTTTCATGATTTGGCTATTAAAAATTCGGGATTTAAATATCGATATGTTGCACGCAAAAACACGTGATGAAGTGAGCAAACTTCACGTCGACAGAAAACCGCGCTTGACTGCACTTGATTAAAATTTCACATCTTAATTACACATTAACGAAATAATAGTGACCAAAATCTTCAAAATTAAACTTTATTTAAAATAAACGAAAAAAAATATCCTTGGTCGCTTAACTTTTTTCTAATAGCGGAATACACGTTATACTGTTATTTCTGCAAAATGCCGAACCAGTTATTTGAAAGATGTTCTATTTTGAGTAACGATTGCTCACAACTGTACTTTTCGACCTATTTTTAGCAGTTTGGAGGAGAAAAAGGAATTTCCACATTGCTGGACTAGTCTATGCTTACAATTGTGCCCGTCACACGATAACATGTTATTCTCCGTCAATTCCTGATGTTCGGTAGAAATCCCAGATTACCAGCAGACATCGCCTTTGGTTTATAGACGGATATAATAAAAACTACCAACCACGAAGTACGTCGAGAATATGAAGGAACGACTTACAACTTGGCATCAAGAGCAACACAAACAGCTCTATCAGAAGTCTAGTTATGACAAGAAAGTGAGAGGATCTATTTTGCAACCCGGCGATAGAGTACTTGTGACGATAATAGCCTTCGACGGGAAGCACAAGGTATCTTATAAGTGGGAGTTGGGCCAAAACCTGGTTGTTAAGCAGCCTAGCAGTGACATCCCGGTGTATGCAGTTCGGAAGGAGAATTAAGAAGGGACGAAGAGGACGGACGCTGCATAGGAACCTTATTCTGGTGCCACAGTTTCAGCACCATCGCAACAAACAATTTAAGACATAGAAGGAGAAGAATTTTGGTAAAACCAGCACGACCTTTTTCAGATACGCCAGGTACGAGACCACCGAGCGAACGCAGACTCCATCCAAACAAGGCTGTGTAATTACCGCATGAAGACAGAAGTTAAAATGGTCAAAGAACAAGCAGCCAAAGGTTGATTTGAAGGTCTACAGTTTGCTTTATTTAGGACCATTCAAGAACTTACGAAGAACTCATAACCAGTCATTGTCATGTCAATGACGCCATTCGGTATAAGGTCACTTCGGTACACGGTCACTTCAGTACTGACATAATTAGTCACTTCGATACTCGGTACTGGTCACTTAGGTACTCGGTACTGGACACTTCGGTACCTGTTTAATTTTCGGTACTTTGAAGTACGTGTTTACATGTTATATCAAGAAAACAAGAAAATGAGTTGCGTATACAGACGAATTAATAACTAATTATGTTTTGATACGAATGTTTAACAGTTTCACTATTTATAATCAACTATTAATGGCATTTATTTAATTATCATTATGTTTAATGATTGGTTTCGTTAAAATTAATTAACAAAACTAATTTCTTTTAATCATAAATCTCTTTTGTCACGACTACAAGTTCTTCGATTAGGTATCCCGAAGGCCGGGCTTCGACAAACCCACCATAGTGGAGTCCATGGACTACTAACAACCGTTCGACCGAGGGTATTTATTTATCAATGTAGGACGTTAAAACCCCCGACAAGAATAAGAAAACCTATTCATTTGGGTCTTAGAATGTATTTATAGTTGATCTTATTTCGTGAAATATTTCCTTAACGTTTTGATTGATTGATTAATGGTGAATGTCTGTTAAACGTCGTAAAATGGTTGCAAAAAACGTTATGGCGACGTTAAGAAAACCATCAATTTTTTCATAAATTTCAAGGTATTGCACAACAACATACGTTATATCTACAACCTTAAAGGGTATTTGTTATTAAGTATGAGGTTGAAGTTTGTTGTATAATACATTGAAATTTATGTCCCTACTATAGGATCGTCGAGGGAATTGTTATGACGCATGAGATTTAAGTTTGTTGTGTAATACATTAAAATTTACAACCCCCAATTTAAGGTAGTAGATATGACGTATATTGTGCAATATCTTTAAATTTTTATGACCCCCAATTTAAAGGTTGTAGATATGACGTATGTTGTTGTGCAATACCTTGAAATTTATGACCCCACTTTAGGGTCGTTGAGGGTATTATGACGTATGAGGTTGTGCAATACCTTGAAATTTATGACCCCCACTGGGGTTTGGGGTATTGCATCATATTGTGCAATACATGGTATCATGGTATTATAGAGACATTATACTACTAACGTTATATAGTAACGTTACTGCAACCGAAAACATACACTTTTTAACGACGTTTCTACGACGTAAAATTGTTTGCTGGGTTATTAGTTGTATCAATAAATTGTATACGAACAGGGAATTCTTTGTTGTCAAGAAGCCAGTAAAATATAGAAGAAATAACTACACACATGTTTATATTATGTCAATTTATTTCAAAAACAATTATCATCATACAAATGACAATATACAAATATAAATATACAAACTAAGACAATATTATGCAAAATTCAAACAATATAATACAAAAATCTTCTCTGTACCGAAGTGACCAACACCTAGTACCGAATTGTCCGGTACCGAGTACCGAAGTGTCCAGGGTGCCGTTTCATAAAGCGATCGCTAATTAACGTGCTCTTTATCCCATGCATAAATGGAATAACGTGCACGTTAAGCTAACGATCGGTTTATGAAACGGCACCCAGGTCAGTACCGATGTGTCCTTGTACCGACGTGACCAGGTACCGAAGTGACTAGCATTCCGCCATTCCTATTGTGGGAGGAAGAGGACTCATTTTTACAGTTGTTTGATTTTCGAGTTATGTTTGAATTGTATTTTAAAATGTGCTAAAATTATTTTCAATAAAATTATATTCAAAATCTACTTTGAAGCGGTTATATTATTTTTGAATTTTAAGAATATTTTTTACTGAACAAATCCCTTTTTGCATTCTGATTAGACACGGTTTATTTTGGCGCTCTTAGTATTCTGTTTTACCTTACCACAGTAGACGGAATATAGCCATTGCTGAGCTTCTAAAGACGTATTTATTGCTCTGTTCAACTTTTATATCTTGGATGAAATAAATATATACTAAGACTATCAGTGGCGGTTCATGTCAAAATTGAGATGGTTTCATCTAGATGGTTTTCCATCTAGATGAATTTCAAAAGCATCTAGATGCGTGTTAAAGGCATCAAGATATAATACCTTATCATCTAGATACTTTGTATTTTCATCTAGATGGTTTTTCATCTAGATGCTTTTGAAATTCATCTAGATGGAAAACCATCTAGCTGGTTTTGAAACGCATCTAGAACCATGGTTTTCTGTGGAGTTTCATCGAGATGCAGGTAAATGTCCATCTACATGGACATTAGATTCTAGATACTTTTAACACACATCTAGATGCTTTTAATACGCATCTAGATGCTTTACAATACCATCTAGAGATGTTTTTGAAATTCATCTAGATGAAAAAATCATCTAGATGAAACCATCTCAATTTTGACATGAATCGCCACTGATATTAGACACATTTGAAAGAATATTATTGAGGCTGCTTCCACTTAATCGACATTTAAATAATGGACAGTTACTGTACTTATTTTTGTGCTAAAGAGATCCAATTTATTTTACTCGTGGAGTCACTCAACCTATAAAAAGTTAATCTTTCACTTGCTCCCCCTTGTGTTATTGGTCGCTATGTTGTAAGTACACGCAGCGACCATGTATCAAAAAGTGGGGAGCAAGAAAAAGATTTAATTTTAGTTAGATTGGGACTCCACTAATGAATTTGTTTTAAACGAGTAATATACATTCAAACCTCAAATTGGTTTGTTGTGTATGAAACCACCCTGTTACGTTTCTATAATATATTTATATTGTTCACGGGGGGGGGGGGGGGTAACTTGGTATATATTGGGTAATACGGATGTTCGGCCCGAAGGGGTCACTTGTTTACCTCTCCAAAGTATATGAATAGTTAGCTTTTTTCATTGAAAAATATATCGTTGGGTAGTTGTAAATTATCTAAATATATCCATTCCTCAATTCTCATCTTAAGCATGTTAAGCCTATGTAAACCACAGTTATTTTAAAAACAAAGTGTTCCTTTAACATCACTTGATCATTTTGGTAGTGAATGGACTATTTTGCCAATAGGGATGTGCTGTAATAAAATATATGAATAGGTCTGATTTAATAATTCAATATATGATAAGGTCCCGTTTTATAACGTCCGAAATATATTCAAATCTCCGTCCACAGACCTGTACCTAAAAGTATCCTTAGTGACCCCCTCCCCCCCCTCCCGTGATATTGTATATATCTTTTGATATGATTTTTATCATTATATGCTAATCTCGCCTTTTTTCATAGTTTATAACAATTATCAGGAGTCGTAGAAAAATACAAATAATAATATTTGATAAATTTCAATCATCCTACCGGTCGAGCTTATGCTCCTGATCCGAAAATTATATTTTGATTTAACAATTATTTCTTCAAAATGTTCAGCGTTGTCCACTCGGTGGCCGAGTGGTCAATGTAGTTCGTTTACTATTGATCACATGGTCTGTCAACACTGAGATTGCGGGTTCGATTCTCACTGCAGGCAGGGTGTACTCGACTCCAATCTTAATTGACAAGGATTGCCAGTTTTCCTACCGCAGGTCGGGGGTTCTCTCCGGGTACTCCGGCTTCCTCCCCCAATAAAAACTGGACGCCATGAAATAGCTGAAAAATTGCTGAAAGTGGCGTTAAAACACCATTCAAACAACAAACAAATCAGCGTTGTCAAATGCGGCGGTTTTTCATTTTGATAGGGCGATTTTCCTAAACATTTTCTCATCTAAAATCACACTTATATTAGCTCATTTGCAGTCATTACAATTTTTTTTATCTCTGTAGGAAACTGTTTATGGACGCAGGCCTCCCAAGGCCCCTTTATCCATCTCCGTGATCTCCTCTGTGTTGTCCTGTTTGCAACTTCCTGGTTTCGTAACAGTTGTAATGTTTAGATTCTTTTTATGACATCTTGGTTCTCCCAGAATTTGTCGAGGGCTATTTCGAACTTTTTATGGTTTTGTATTGAATTATAATTTCCAATAGGCTGTTTCAGGGGTCAACTACTCTGTTGGTAAATGAGTATTTGCGAAGGTTTTTAAAACTGGCAGAATCTTTTCTTTAGTTTCATGCTGTTCCCTCTAGTTAGTGTCTCTTTCTAGCAGATTACCAGTAACTTCCTTGTCATATATATAATCTACGGTATATCATGCAAGCTTATCAGCTTGTAATAATATAATTGTTATTTACTATATTTGATTTCATTTGTTAAATTTACTTAACTACGGAAGCCTTGGAGGGCCATTTTGACTTTTAACTTTTAACTTACTAATTCTGACTTTTTTGTTTTGAGTTTTGACTATTGACTTATGATACAAGCCGACTGGGGACATTTTAACTTTTAACTTTTGACTTTCAACCTTTTGACTATTGACTTTTGCCTTTTGACTTTTGACTTCAGACTTTTTACGTAAGCCGTGAAGGGACATTTTTGTCTTTCAAATGTCTTTCAACTTCTTACAATTGACTTTTTACTTTTCAACTTATGACTTTCAAGGCGGGAAACAATGTTCAAAGACAATCTCACCTTAGTTAGATTTACTAAAACCTTTTAAAAATATCTTCAGGAAAAGAGCAAATTCCACAACCCTCTTTGTATTTTTGTATGAGTTAATCAATTTTATACAGAAAATTATGCTATTGTATACGTCTATAACCAATCGTAATATGAAATGTCAATAATCGCATTATTTCTGGAACACACTTCATTCTGACTTTTATTTTGTGTAAAGTGCTCGGTGTTAAAAGTACATACATTGGATTTCTGGAGAAAGAGACAGTTGTTTTTTTTACAAAAGTCAATAAATCGCATCGGACAGCGAGACATAGATTTACAACTGATATAATGGAAAATTTTGGGGTTTGTGCAGCTGTACAATCTTCAATTTTTCCAGCCTAAAAAGTCATAAATTGAAAAGTAAAAAGTCAAGTGTAAGAAGTTGAAAGACAAAAATGTCCCTTCAAGGCTTACGTAAAAAGTAAGAAGTCAAAAGTCAAAAGAGAAAAGTCGATAGTCAAAAGGTTGAAAGTCATAAGATAAAAGTGAAAATGTCCCCAGTCGGCTTGTATAACAAGTCAATAGTCAAAACTCAAAACAAAAAAGCCAGAATTAGTAAGTTAAAAGTTAAAAGTCAAAATGGCCCGCCAAGGCTTCCGTACTTAACACTTAATTGATTTTTACGGAAGCCTTAGAGGGCCATTTTGACTTTTAACTTTTAACTTACTAATTTTGACTTTTTTGTTTTGAGTTTTGACTATTGACTTATGATAAAAGCCGACTGGGGACATTTTCACTTTTAACTTTTGACTTTCAATATTTTGACTATTGACTTTCGCCTTTTGACTTTTGACTTCAGACTTTTTACGTAAGCCGTGAAGGGACATTTTGTCTTTCAAATGTCTTTCAACTTCTTACAATTGACTTTTTACTTTTCAACTTATGACTTTTAAGGCGGGAAACAATGTTCAAAGACAATCTCACCTTAGTTTGATTAACTAAAACCTTTTAATTATAAAAACATGAGCTCACTGACAAAAATATCTTCAGGAAAAGAGCAAATTCCACAAACTCCTTTGTATTTTTGTATGAGTTAATCAATTTTATACAATAAATTTACTTCTTTATGCTTACACCAATCGTAATATGAAATTTCAATAATCGCATTATTTCTGTAACACACTTCATTCTGACTCTTTATTTTGTGTAACGTGCTCGGTGTTAAAAGTCAACAAATTGGATTTCTGGAGGAGACAGTTGTTTTTTTTTACAAAAGTCTATAAATCGCATCGGACAGCGAGACATAGATTTACAATTGATATAATGGAAAATTTTGGGGTTTGTGCAGCTGTACAATCTTCAATTTTTCCAGCCTAAAAAGACATAAATTGAAAAGTAAAAAGTCAATTGTAAGAAGTTGAAAGACAAAAATGTCCCTTCAAGGCTTACGTAAAAAGTAAGAAGTCAAAAGTCAAAAGACAAAAGTCGATAGTCAAAAGGTTGAAAGTCATAAGATAAAAGTGAAAATGTCCCCAGTCGGCTTGTATAACAAGTCAATAGTCAAAATTCAAAACAAAAAAGCCAGAATTAGTAAGTTAAAAGTTAAAAGTCAAAATGGCCCTCCAAGGCTAGAATGACTAAATTCACGCACCCGTGTAAAACTTTCAAGTCAAGCAAACCCCAAATACCCGTGCAAGCTTTTAACCAATGAAAACCAGTATCTATAAATATTTATATACACATGTTACTGTTTGTTTACAAACAATATTCCATTATGTATACCTTTGATAAATATATTTATTGTCATATTTATTTAAATTATTGTTGTCTGGCTACCGTCTGTCCTGACTACAGTACCGTACGTAGCGGACTTCCCTAGTTCTATAACATAAAACCTCCCATTTCACGTTTATATTCATCATTTTCATCTGACTTTTACTTTTTTTTTATTATTTGAAATGTGAGGTTTTATCTGTCAGTTGATTTTTCTCGGAGCAAAATTTTTTCAGAAGTTCTGCATATTTTTACATTTGAAATATAATGAAACTAACATAAACACAAAGACTATATCTGTTTTCAACGAATTAAACTTAAGTTCAATTAAGTAATCCATGTTTGAAATATCAAGACGAAATTTTTCTGCGAGCTGACATTTTGAATTTAACAGTTTATCAACATTACGGAATCCAGTTATATTTAATGGCGGAACGAATACAATTTGTCGCAATTGTAACACATGGAAAATTCGTTTCGTCAAAAACAGATCCATAAGATAGATTTAATTGGGGTCAGCCATTGAATGTAATGGGAGTTAAGGGACACCTCAAATTAAGCTTCAAACAGGACTTAAAAAATACATGATATACTAAGGTAAGACAATTTTTAGAAAATTTAGATATTTTTCTTTAAGTTTAGCGCAGTTTGCATGGTTGTACAAACTTTTTTCATATCAAACTTAACTTAAACATTCGCACGATTTTCTTGCGGAATTTGCGCTCGGGAAAATGCGTTTAAAGATGAAACCTCGAATTTCACTAAAAACATAAAATATCAATATCCGATAAAAAATGTTGAAAATAAACATGAAATGAGAGGTTTTATTAATGGAACTACGGACTTCCACAGCAGAAATCGTATCACAAATTAGTTCTTGTCTGATTATATTACCAAAAAAGTCAATTAACAAAAATTTCATCGACACATTTAGAGTAGTAATTTGGTGGCTAAAAGAAAATATTCCAATTACTGAGAATAGATATCGAAAAATAAAAACATAAACAAATTTATCATGCATTTTTTGAAAGCTCTGGAACCATTCGACAAGTCTCATAGATTCTGCATGAACACAGGAAATTAATTTAACACCTTTACACATGTTTCACTCGACCAAATTACTCGTATCCCACTATATTTCATCGTTTGTTTAATTTCACTATTTTTTTTACACTCTTCTTTCAAATAACTCCAAAAATTAACACAGAGAAAAAAAATGAAAAGAATTGCCTGGTCAAAAATATGCACCGAAAAGTACAATTTCTATATCGGAAACAAATTAAGAAGCCACATGTCATATGTATAATGCCGCAAGAAAACAGTCTAGACAATTTGTTTTTGGTGGGGGGGGGGGCTTTTTTTATACCTATTAAAAAACCCGTATTTAACGGTTACAAATTGGGTATGTCATGGGCGAAGCACCCAGAAAAACTGTAGGACGGTCGGTTAAGGGTTTCCATGTGCTATTATATGTCACTTATCCAATTTCATTCGAGATCATAACGGTTGCGGTTTTATATCGAAAGTTATTTTTAAAAAATGATTTATGTTGAACGTTTAACAAATTAAAGAGTTTATGTAATGAAATTCTATAATTTTTTTATTTCAATTTTAAAATTAAATTAAAAATTAAAAAAAAACGGGTGCGGTTTTTCGTACCAGCAATTTAAAGTGAAATAAAACGATTGAAACCGTACCGGCTGTACCGCTTGCTACGCCTATGATAATAGCAAGCATCGCAGATGCGAGCTATACGCGGTTACATACATGTGTAAAAAAAGTCATGTATTCCATATGAACAGATGGTAGCTGATCTATCAGAAGAAAATATTGTAGACGAGCACTAAAATTTATTATTAAAGAGTAGACAAACGGGTTTCAGACAAACATTTTTGACATCGATCAAATTGAAGTGTTTGATTTTTAAATGACAACAAAAATGTAGGGTTTTTTTTGCAATCTCAGAAACGCTTGTGTTTTTTGAATTTTTGTGACTTCACCACATATTAAAGAAAGACGTCACTTCACCAATGCAATGTAGAGGCGCTATAGGGTGTGCCGTAGTAATATGCTCGCATTTATAATAGGCTGTGCCTGTATTAATATAATTTGTTTGATATAGATTAGTCTTGGGTTTCAGATCAACAAGCCCTTTAAAATTCGTGCGTGCAGTGTTAATTGAAACATGGCGTTTTACTTTGATATTGTTATATTTGAAAGAAAAATTATTGAATAATGGGATATCAGCATGGTTATCTGGTTCCCCTGAACTTTTAAATAAATTATCGTGGAACCAGTAACGCTGAATACAATTGCATTGTGGGTATATTTGTCCGCGAATCGCCATTTTTTCGGAAAACAAGAAAGGTATGATCATGTTCAAGTCTACGATTTTGCTAAAAAATTGTGGCAATACTTCCTTGTACCGTTAAACAAAACCAAACAATTTGTGTAAAAAAAATATTTGGCAGGAATAAATCAGACGCTACAGATGCAGTAGTTTACAGTTTAAAAAAATGTTGGTAGCCTCCATCAGTAAAAATGATTATGTTCATAAATCAGAGAATCCTCTATACTAAATGCCAACCCCCTTTGGAAAAATTTGTTTGCTTGCATTTTTTCATTATTCTATATTTTACCTCTTTATTACGAAAATTCAGTAGAAAAAATTAAGATACGATAACCTGTCCATGTTTTATAATATGCCTCTGTTGTTAAGTTGTTACAAATCGTCCTTGGCTTTTGCTACGGGAATTTTACATAATAAGTCAGCCATTTTCGTTTCTAAAGGGACCTTCCGATGTTTACAAATATTCGTCTGCTTTCGTGACGTTCAATGGTATTCGGACAAACCGCGAGACTTTTCCCACCTAAACTGCAGACGACATCACCCGAAGGATTTCGAGTAGACAACATTCGATTGTTCCTAAAGTACACTTCCGTTCTAATAAAGGTCAAATTTTAGTATGGATAATCGCCCTTCCAAAATTTAAAAACTGCCAAATTTCAAAACGCTGAATATCTCGAGGAAATAATTATTGATTTCAAAAAGTAGATTTCTTGATCTACAAAAGGAGCATTAGCGGAAACATACGCTGTAAGCAGTTTTCATTTTTCACGCAAAAAACCCGCTCCACAATACGTCAACACTTAGTATAGCTCTGCCGTCCAACGATGTTGTAGACTTTTTTTGAAGTTTGATAAGCAAGTTATACTATAGTAAACCACAGGAATTTGACCCCATATCATTTTGGTCGAAATATGGCCAGACAACGAAAAAAAAATATTGTCGCGAACGAAGCGAGCGAAGGAGTCTAACGCAAAAGTAAACCCCCTACCTTTGTTGTTGAGTTTGCTTTGAGAATTTGCACTGACAACATGATTGTAGGTGTTCTACTTACTCACAGACATTTATTCTTTAAGATTATAACATCGATTCCTTTAATATATCCATATTTTTGCAACTGCGAAACTTTTTCTTGGACTGAAACACTTTCTTTACTTGATGAATGATTAATGATAAAGGTCAGTGGTCGCGCTAGACTATAAATTTCTGCGTTAAAAAAAACCGCAGTAATGGTAAAAATCTGCGTGCAAGTCGTTGAATTTAGTGTGACCCAAAACACAATTTGACATACACATGCGTATTGATTTGTAAGGTACGTATATAACTCTTCTGTTTCAGTTCAGATCAATTCGATAGTTTTTTTTTAAGGTTTGATTGTTCAATATTAAATAATGCAGTATCGTCTTCACTGTTTTATTCAACGAGAGAAAATGTTGTGTATTGACCATTGTAAAGATCTGATTGGTTGATATAAATAATTATTATAAGGGGACTTTCTCAGAATGTGTGTTTAAACATGCCATCCGATTTCGTAAGAACTACATGAACTGATTTCAAAATGTTTAACTTATTATTTGAACAAATAAATTTTAATTTGAATATTTGAAAGGAATGACAGCTCGGTTCATATCAGTTCTAAGTTGCAATCTGCGATCTTTAATTTTTATTCTCCGATAATACATTTTGAGAATTCCCTTACTTTCATCATTACCATTTCTATTTATAAACCAAAACAAAATTCCTTGATGCAACTGTTTCGCCGACATTGGCTTTAAAATCAAGATGAAAAACACTTATCGGCAACTTTTTGACCAACAAAAAAGGGGTTACAACCAAATTAAAGTGATTTATTTTACTATTTCATTGACTAAACCCTGTTTCAGTTACAATTTGTTCTTTCTATCCTTGCGTGGTCTAATATTTTTGCCTGGAATTTTTTTTAATTGCGTAAAAAACGCAATATTTGGCGTTAACGCAACCTCTGTAAAGGTTATGTACTCTTTGATATTGCATACCATGAATAATAATGAAAAAGAAAGAAAAAAAACTGAATTTAAGTGTGTTATGGTTTTAAAACACAAGAGAAATAACCCTGGAAATTGTTCTAAATAATGAAAACTGTATGTTAACTACTGTGAAATTTATTATTTGTACGGTCCCCCTGACTTCTCCCTAGTGTCTCCTGAAGTCTCCCTATCAGGGCCTGACTTCTCCCTGTTTGGCTGCCAGGGAGAAGTCACTTCTCCCTACTTTTTTATGACCCCTGTATGGGGTCAAATTCCTGTGAGTAAACTTTACCGTGTCGGTCCGACTGGTTTTGCCTGATAAAATGTAATACTGCTTAACAGGTTTGGTCGAGTTTATGGCCCTTTTGTAGATCTCATATAATAGTTTTTGAAATCAACAATTATTTTCCACAGTTAAAAGTCGTGAAATGCGGCTGAATTTCCTTCGGGTGTTGTTATCTGCAGTTAAGGCGGGAAAAGTCTCGCAGTTTGTCCAAATACAATTGAACGTTACAAAAGCAGACGAATTCGTAAACATCATAAGGCCCCTTTAGAAACAAAAATGGCTAACTTATTATGTAAAATTCCCATAGCAAAACTCAAGGATGATTTGTAACAACTAAACAATTAGGCATATTATAAAACATAGACAGGTATCGTATTAACATTTTTTATACTGAATTTTTGTAATAAAAAGGTAAAATATAGAATAATAAAAAAATCTGTGTTAGCGCTAATAGGTCGCCACAGTCGCCAATGAGAATTAAACTTTAATGTGGCGAAGTGTTATTCATTCTCGTTCGCCACGTTGGCGAAGTGAAAGCGAAAGTAAAATGTTGACTGTCGAAATCTAAAATAAATCTTTGAGATAAAGTTCGGAGCGGTAACGATATATATCCGGGAAATTTCAATGCGTAATTTTCTATTCCGTAAAAACATTACCCTTGTCCGAATTTGTTTTCGATTTTACTCAATACCGAACTGGTTCCCATTGCAGTAATTGATCTTAATTCCAGTTTAATTTTGTCAAGCATGGCGAAACGCCAGCTTTCAATGCTTTCGTACTCTATTATCATCTGGTTAAATGTTTTCATTTAAAAGTTGAACCTCAGCACTAAATCTAAATTCTTCAAATGAAGAACAGTTGTAAAAGACCTGGTTGTGACCTATGAATGGAATTAATCCCAAATTTTAGTGTTGCTCATCACATATTCCCCCTTTTCTATACAAGTCATTTAAATTTACAGCTTCCATATTTTGCACACACAAATTTTGCTGAAATGTTGTGGCTAACAAATTTCAAATGTGGCTAAGTAAAATTTGGATGTATTAGCCACATTGGCTAATGGAAATTTTGAGGTAGTGCTAACACAGAAAATGCCAGCAAAACATATTTTCCAAGGGGTTCGGCATTAAGTACAGTAGTATGGTCTCGCACTCAAATTTCAGCGATTTTCCTTCATTCAGCAATGTAAACAATGAACCCAAGGCTAAATTACTTCAAAATTTTTTTGCATTTATTGCTCCAGCCAAATGACTCCTATACTAAATGCCAAACCCCATTGCAAAAAAAAAATACTATGCCGCTGTTGTTTACTTGTTTCAAATCGTCCTTGACTTCTGCTGTGGTAATTTAACATAATAAGTCAACCATTTTTGTCTCTAAAGGACCATACGCTGTTTACAAATGTTTATCTGCTTTCGTGACTTCAATAGTATTCGGACAAACCGTGAGACTTTTCCCACCTTAACTTCAGACAACATCACCTCAAGAATTTAAAATAGACAACAATCCATTGTTCCTAAAGTACACATCCGTTCTTATTAAGGTCAAATTTTAGTATGGAAAATTGCCAGATAAAAAGAAAAAAAACCACTATATTTCAATATCTGGAGGAAATAATTTTCGATTTCAAAAAGTACCATTCTTGATCTACAAATGGAGCATAAGCTGAACCATACGTGGTAAGCAATTTTCATTTGTCAAAAAAAAACCCTCTCCAAAACAGGGGCTGCTCTGGCTTCTAAAAAGCTGGCGCCAAAAAAATCGCCAACTGCAATTTTCCGTCGCCAGTTTTGTAAAAATGTCGCCATATTAGAAATCACAAGATCACTATATGACATAGCAAAATTGTTTATCATTATGTGTGACATCGTCTGTAACGTCGGACGAAATCCAAGTTTGCCGGACTCTTAATTCAATTTTTCAAAAGTTTGGTCTCAAGCAGCCTGTACAATAATTGTATTTTAATCATGAAAAGATGTGTGGGTGATTTCTTGTTGGCAGAAAGCCAAAATTTTACAGTAATTTATTAGAAACATCTATTCCCATGAATGAACATAAAACCGGAAATACTGCAAATAGAACTACGCATGTGTAAGAGTTTTCTAATTACGAAATTAAGACGGACATCTGGTCCGGAAATCACTCACCAACGACGTCAGTTTTCATACCTGTATTTTATTAATTACATTATAAAAAAAATATCACTACAAAAATATGTTTGTTTTGTTATTTTTATAAATTAATTAACAACATCAATTGTTTTATTACACGTCTACTCAAATGTGATGCAGGGTAAAAAGCTGTTTTTCATCAGACAACTTTGTTGATTCATTTATTGCCGATTTCCGTTTAATAACTCCAAATAACAGACATGTCACTGGATACTACACAATATACGTGTATTTACGACCATAGAAGCCGACAAAGGATCTTTAATGATGCAATCGCCGATTACCGATAAATTTAAAACGTGCATGCATCGTTTAACACTATAAAACCTTGGCGCCAAAAAAATCGCCAGACGCAATATTTTGTCGCCAAATGAAAAAAAGAATCGCAATTGGCGACATTGGCGAAGCCCAGCGCGGCCCCTGCAAAATATGTGTTCATGTGTTGTATAAATAATAAAATACAGTGCATTTCAACGAAAAATAACTACCGTTAAAGGGACACACTTTCATCGCTAAAATTTGAGTATACTAGCTTAAGTAAATTTTATAATTTAAAGTCTGATAAATAAAAAGTAACAAACATAACATTAAACCACAAAATTACATATATGTTAAGGTACATTCATATAAAGCAGGATACCATTAAAGATGCATTTTAAAACATATATTAGGAATAGTCATTTTAAAAAGCAGAGCACACATTTAAAACATACAAAGCACTAAACTAAAAGCAGGCAACATAAGATGTATATACTTTAAAGCAGGCAGCATTAGATACTTGAAAACATAAATTTTTCATCAACGAGAAGAGCACCACAGCAGAGCACAAATAAAAGGAAAGCATACACAGTACATGATAAGTATGAGCAAAATATAAATGCATGCACTAAAACATACAAGTAGATTAATTTTTAAAAAGTGAGTTGGGACACAGCTCAAAATTTTAAAAAAGCGCAAAAAGCACTGTATAAAACTAAAATTAAGCAAGGCTAGCAGAATAAACCAAATAAACTAATAATCTATGGAGCAAAGTTTACATGAAAGAACTCGTACCGGTGTGAAGTGGCACAGACTGTGATTTACATGCTGTACAAAAAAAAATTGACCTCCCACACCAGCTGGAAATATAATTTTTGAACTGCTCAAAGGAGGTAATAGTTCGTGCCTCATGTGTATTCATGAGTATGGAGTTGATGGGAGCAATTATTTGTCCAGCGATAGCAGTAGTCAGTTTAAGTTTTACAATTCACATTATGACAACATTGTACAAATGAAACTTATTCAAAGAACTTATTTCTGGGTCAATCGAAAGCATTGAGACTGGTACATGTGGTTATCAAAACCCATTAAGTCCACATTATTAAACTGTGCATGAATGTGATGTAAGGAGTCAAGAGGATAAACATGTTCTTTGTTTACAAAAATGTTTGAAATAAAGCCCTTAATTTCGTCTATCTAAACAGTTGCCAGCGCAACCCAATTTGTGTATTTAAAATTTTAAAAAATTTATAAGTCACAAATTTGCCAATTTAACTATATGTGTCCGGAGACAGCAAAATCAAGAAAACTTCATTTGGGCGATGGAATGGGTTAGTATTTTACTGTCTTCAGGGTGTTTTTAAGCAATCTGATATTATGACAATTGCATGAATGAAACAGATTGCAAACGGTGCTCTACACTTTACAAGAGTTTGTGGTAAAAAGAGTAAACAAATTGGGTTATCCAGTTTTTAAAAAAACAATCGAACCTCAGACTTTACTCCAAGTATAGCCAGTAGAATATTACAAATATTTCAAGTTAATGTAAATATTAACATTTTCATGCTTTTTAACTAGACAAAGAAAAATAAACCATTAAAAAAAATGAATTTGAGCTTGATTCGGTTCACTGGAAAAAAAATTATAATTTACATTATTCTTTTTTTTTAGATGTCCAGGTATTCAAGCAGAGATTCTGGGGATAGGGATAGGAGATCTGATTTAGACACCAAAATTTATGTCGGTGATCTGTCACGAGAAGCAAATGAGAGGGATTTGGAAAGAGCCTTTAGCTATTATGGACGTCTACGTAATGTATGGGTAGCCAGGAATCCAGCAGGATTTGCTTTTGTGGAGTTTGAAGATCCTAGAGATGCTGATGATGCAGTTAGAGCTCTAGATGGAACGTAAGTCGGAAAAATTATAGTATTACAAGAAAAATTTAATAATATTTCTTAAAACAAATGGTAATTTTACAAAACATAATATATATAAGTAGATAAATTACTACAGTTGAACCTCGTCTCCAACTTGGTTGACTCGATACCTCGGTTATGTCAATATAATTTTTAAGTCCCTGCATTTTTCTCATATTAACAATGAATTTCTTCCTCGGATGTATCGATCTCAGTTGTTTCGATATTTCGCTTAACTCAATGAATTTTTGTAGTCGGGACAATATTAATTAGTTTAATTTTAACCTCCTTGTCTCAAGGTTAATCTTGCTTTCGATATTGATGTCAAAACTATCAATTTCATTTGTATTGTTACTTAATTCGCGTCTTTTTATTTTAAACACCTGTCATAGAGTTAACACGATTTTTGATTGGCTATTACAATTTGAATTGGCAATTTAATAAAGCGAATTAGTAATCCAAGCGCAGTACATGCATTATTAAGGTTAATTGATGATCTGCTAAATTACTTTCCGAATTATTTTGTCATGTTTAATTAAAAATGATAATTATTGACAATTTCTTTTGATCTGATCAGTAATGTATGTGGTGTATGTGGTCGAGTTTCGTTTCTTTAAAGACATTCTGTTATTGTTGTTGACTTGTGTGTTGTAAATTAGGTAAGAAACAATTTGTATTGTTTCATTAGTTCTTTCGAACTGTAAGTTGATAAGTCTTTTCTTTAAATGTATTTCCATGATTTCGTAATAAAGTTTATTAAATGTGATTACACCATTTATTAATTATTGTTGATTTATTTGAATCATGTAAATGGATAAAATACTTCATATATCGCACGCTACAAATACCGAGGCAAAATAAGCAATGCTGAAGTTCGAAACCAATATACATGAAATAAATTCCCTTAGGTTTTTTTTAAAAAATCACATAATGAAAATGGCGTCACACCCTAAACTGGGTTGACTCAAACTTTGGATGACTCGATATATTTTTTACAGTCCCACAAACTTCGACTTATTGAGGTTTGACTGTATATTTACAAGCCCTCTAATGATTTGTGTAGCTCTGGTCTAGAGAGCTTGTATTACAGCAGTTGAACAAAATTGACAACTATGAATTGTTTGTCCTTTGAAATTTTGTTAACAGGAATTTATGTGGATCACGCATTCGTGTGGAACACTCGACTGGAAAAGTCCGACCAAAGCCGTGGTTGAGAGGTGGAGGAGGAAGAGGACCACCATCATCAAGCTCACGGAGTAGCAGACGCCCCTTTGACCCAGCTGACAGATGTTATGAATGTGGTGGTAGAGGTCACTATGCATATGATTGTTCACGATATAGAGGAAAAGACAGGGAACGAAAGGACAGCTATTCAAAGAGGTCAAGGTGTGTATTTAAAAAAAATTTTTTTAGCTGAAATTGTGTGTTTATTTCATCCGAGTCATTTGGTGGTCAGGTTATACTTTCAATGACTTCTTGACCTGTGGCATACAATATGAAGTGATCATTGGCAGAGCCATTAATACTGGTGTGCACCTATTAGTTAATTAGGGCTCCGCCACTTTGTGGCAGACGCCCTGTCGTGATCAGTCTGTCCATCCGTCCGTCCGAAACTAATCGTGTCCGGGCTGTAACTTTTTTATCTTTTGAGGTAGGCGATGTGTTGCATACTATGGTATATAACGTTTGACCTTAAACTTTGACCTTAAGGTCACATTATTGCTTTCTGAATGACAAATTCATGTCTAAGCTGTAACTTTTTTATCTTTTGAGGTAGGCTTTTGATATTTGGAATGTGGGTAGATAATATCAAGGTGATGTGTCGCATACTATGCCATAGTCTATGGTTGATAACTTTGACCTTAAGGTCGGTGGGGCTCACAGAGATGGATACCATCTCACTGATATCTAGTTTAAACAATAAGCAATCAGCAAATATGTTCTCAATGCAATCATTTGTTCCTTTTTCTTATGGAAAATGCATAAATCAATTGAAGGTTATAATATTGAATCTTGTATGTAATATGATAAGGTACCAAGTATGTTGTTTTTTATGGTATACATTTGTACTTTTAAAAATTAAATAAACAATATGGAATCGATTAATACTTTATACTAATTTATGATTTAATATTGTTTTTGGAATCTTTTTATCTTTCTATTAACATATCTTATTATCAGCTTTAAAGTTGCACACAACAAAATTTTTACTTAACATTTTAAGCTTTTATTCTGAAAAAGTAATTCATGCATGCTGGATGCAGGGAACCAGTTTATCTAATACAATTAAATACAAAATTAAAATAATTTTTTTACTATCCATGCTTTGCAGAAAAATTCTACTGCTCTGGTCTACACGTTTGAAACCAGTGATTGTCATCACACAACAAAAGTTGATTACTTGATCAGCCAACGCTGGTCTATCACATGACTTGGTTAGCGTTGATTATGAATGATCGTCACTACACTTCTTGATACCTTCACACTACTGACAAATGCAAGAGAATTTAGATCACCATACATCAAATGTGAGATCATGGCTTCACCCTTGAATTCTGCTCCTTCTTCTGCTGAAAGGAGAGAAATAGACGTCCTTCAAAGAAATCTAAAATCATCCCAGTAGATTGGCTGTTCTTGGCCTTCAAACATCTGAGATTGATCTCTGCTCATCTTTTCTCCTGCAACAGAATTTTTCAGCACTGCCTATTTTTGAGAGCATTTATCATCTTAACACTTGCATTTGACAACTTTGTGCGTAAGTGGGTGAATGTCTGGGTAAAAAGAGCCTAAATCCCAATTTAAAAGTGGTTGAAATATGTATTTTGTATGAAATATCTTTATAATTGAATGTGTTATTTCCATAAAAAAATTCTTTAAAAAAAATTTAAACAGGCTCAACTTTTTTGTTTTAGTTTTGTTTTTTAAAACATTAAAAATTTCAAAAAACTTTCTCTCTGATAACATTTAACTAAAAACTATAATTGTGCTACTTGTACATACCGATTAAACTGTGTAGTGCTACATTAGTTTTTGTTGCATTTTTTATGTCAAACAGATGTGTTAAACAAATAGGTGATGTTAAGTTTTATCATGGCAAAAGTGTGGTATCATCCTTTTAAATAATATGCAAGAAACCAAAACATTTCAGAATATTCATACAGGGAGCATGGGTATGGTAAGTCATGGAGAAGTGATATTTAATAACAATAGAAGTAAACCTCTCAAACAGAAAAAAAGTTATTACCAAAAAGACATTTTGACTTCGTTTTCAAACAAATAAAGGCTATCACTCATAACAAGAGTTATATTTGATCACTAAAGATGGATTATTGCATCATTTTTCAGGTCACGATCATACTCACGATCAAGAAGCAGAAGCCAAAGCCATGGAAAGGAGAGATCATATTCCAGATCCCGAAGCAGGTAGATAATAAGTTGCATTCTTTCTGTTTTGACTTGCAGCTGAACTCCAACAATCCAGTAAGAACCATGCAGGATAATTTTTTATTCAGACAAACATAACTAATCAATTTGCTATAACACCAAACATAATAAAGTGTCCTCGTGTGTTAACATGGGCTGTTGTAACCAATTGAATAGAAAGGTAGTCTACTTGTATGTAGTTTAGGTGAACATTTTATGGTACACTGTAATATAAATACAGTCAAACCCGTCTTTAGTGAACTTTGAAGGGAAATTGTAAAAAAGGTCACATTTGACAAGGGGTCTTTATATACAGGTCATAATGTTTTAATACCAGTCACCAAAGTCATTATTTCAACTTGTGAAAGAGTTAATCGTAGCTGTATTATTATTTTTAAGTTAAAGTAAAATATGACATTTATTTCATGTTATAAGGAAAGTACAAGATATACAACAATTATGAGTGTTTTGATTTTCGAATGTATTGAGGTATATCAACTTTATTTGTCATTAAGTCATTGCCTTTTTTGTTGTGTACCAGTTTTACTGGTTTCCTTGTGTTTTACCCTATATGCAGAAAGTGCAGGTCAGTTTAGAAACAGTTCGAATTGATTACTTCCCTTTGTCAAACAAAAAAGTGTGCACATGTAATAAACACGACGTGACAAACATCACAATTTCCAACCCGAATGGCAACCTTATCGAATGACAGACGACTATTCAAATTGACAGGGCAAACTTAACTTTGCTTGTAAGACAATAAAAAGATTTTTTATCACTTCTAACTTTCGCTTTACCTTTAGAAGAAGCTTGAAAACAAATCTTCTTTTCATCAGAAAAGGTTTATTTATTGTTTAATGGCTTTAATCGTATCGATGGTTGTTTTATACAGGTTTTCTCTGTCAAAATGAACTGAAAACACAGTCGTTAGTCTGGTAGTCGTGTAAGACTGTGAGTCTTTATATAAAAGTAAAATGAATCGGAAAATGTTGGGGAGGAATAAATACGGTCACGTAAAACAGGAAGTTGTTATATGGAAGGGTTGCTAAGACAAGTTTGACTAGTGATTTGAACTGGTTCTCTGAAATGTTTAAGGTTATCATCCCTTAACATTGGTTCATTATAATTTCAACTTGTTCAGTAGTGGGATCAAGGTTATTATCACTTACCATTGGTTCATTATGATTTCAGCTTGTTCCCTAATGGGATCAAGGTTATTAGCCATTACCATTGGTTCATTATGATTTCAGCTTGTTCCCTAATGGGATCAAGGTTATTAGCCATTACCATTGGTTCATTATGATTACAGCTTGTTCCTTAATGGGATAAAGGTTATTAGCCATTACCATTGGTTCATTTTGGCTACTTTTGCTTCTCCATTATTGAAACTGGTTACTGTTATTAAACGTACTGCAAGCATATTAAGCAAGCAGGCTACAACACTACTTTTCATTCAACATAGCCTAGAGGGATAGAAGGAAAAAAAATAACTAGCCAATTGAAACATTTAATAGCCCTGAGCTTTCATAACTATGGTTTGTGGTTTAATCAGTAACAGGCAGTTGTATAACAAAATAGTGCTAGTGTTGGTGTCAAAATCCTTACAAAGAGTACACATGTCCTTAGTTTGATGAAAATAGACACTGCTTATTATCGGATTATTAATTGTGATATACTTGTAAAATAAATACACCAGACTTTAATGTAAATTTTAGAACTTTGCTTCATTTGAAGTGATTTCTTGCAGGTCTGAAGTCTTCTCTGAAATACCCATAACTTGTACAAGAGTATTTACAAAAACATAGTTCTCTTGAGTAGATCATGTTTGTAGCAATGGGATATTGTCATAATTTTCTTAATAAATTATTTGAAGTATTTCAGTGTTGTCAGTTTCAAACTTTTAAACACCTTGTATGAGAATAAGGTTCTTTTGTATTTTTTGTTGTTGTTCTAATTCATAATATATTTGTTTGCAGGTCACCAGTAGCCAGATCCAGGTCGAGAAGTCAGAGCCAATAAACGGTCTACAAGTTGGATGTTTTAACATACTTTTTTATGTTATGTCACAGATTTGTCCCAACTCTGTGTTGAGTAAACAAACATGAAATTCAGACATCTTTAAACTGTTAAGTTAATGCTGTACATCAGAGCAGAGAAAGCATTTAGATGCTATGGTAAAATTGAAAATTTATATCGATGACATTTACATTATTCATTGTTTGTTTTATAAATTATCAAACTTTGGACAAAATACCAGTATAGCATGGACATAGACCTTTTTATTTGGCGTTTTCACACCAAATGTGTTGAAATATTCTAGGCTCTGTCATAATCAGTTTAATGGTTTGAATTTAAAGGTGCAAGTCAGGGTGTACAGCATTTTATGTGTGGTTATGATGGGTATATAAAAATCAATACATTTATATTAAACTTATGCATTGTACATCTTCATTTTAATATCATGACCACTAAACATTTTAGATCTATGTTTTTACACTTTTATTCAAGTATTAAATATGACATGTACATACCAAAGAACTTACATGTAAATAAACAAATACAAATAATTGTAGCTTCTGCATTTGTTTGATGTGGGGATGTATGTTGTAAGTTCTTATTGTTTGAAAGTATGTTTGTATGCAGACAAAAATACCTACATATTGAGACAGTGTCAAACAATTGCTGCATTAAAACAATTATCTGCTGTTAAATTAAACATCAATGATTTAAAAGTGAGAAAGTTAATTACCTGAATTTCACACA
Organism: Limnoperna fortunei; assembly: GCA_944474755.1. Lineage (NCBI taxonomy): Eukaryota > Metazoa > Mollusca > Bivalvia > Mytilida > Modiolidae > Limnoperna > Limnoperna fortunei. The sequence continues at coordinate 24,263,703 of OX104120.1, forward strand.
GGAATTGGTTTTACATAGGACACCATGAAAAATTCTTTGAAAGGCCATTTTTATACCCCCGCTTGACAGAGTCGGGGGTATATAGTGGTCCTCATGTCCGTCTTTCTGTCTGTCCGTTCGTCCCTCCACATTAGGTTTCCGGATGATTATTCAAAAAGTTTACATCCGATTTGAATGAAACTTTGGGAATATTGTTATATGTCAGGTAGGTAAGAAGCCTATCTATTTTGGGTGAAATCCGTCAAATTTCAAGGTCACAGTCCACGAAAAACGTTAGGAATTTAAACCAAAACTTGGTTTCCGGATGATAATTCAAAAGTTTACATCCGCTTTGAATGAAACTTTGGGATATTGTTATATATCAGGTTGGTAAGAAGCCTATTGATTTTGGGGGGAAATCCGTCAAATTTCACGGTCACGGTCCACGAAAAACGTTAGGAATTTTAACAAAAACGTTGTTTCCAGACAATAACTCAAAAAGTTTGCATCTGGTTTTAATGAAACTTTGGGATTTTGTTATATATCATGTTGGTAAGAAGCGTATTAATTTTTGGGGAAATTCATTAAATTTCAAGGTCACAGTCCACAAAAAACGTTAGAAATTTTTGCCAAAAAGTTGTTTCCGGACAATAACTCAAAAAGTTTGCATCTGATTTGAATGAAACTTTGAGATATTGTTATATATCAGGTTAGAAAGAAGCCTATCGATTTTGGGTGAAATCCGTCATTTTTATAGGTCGCAGTACGTGAAAAACTGGAAATTTTTAGAAAAAACGTTTCCGGACAATAACTCGAAATGTTTGCATTCGATTTGAATGAAACTGTGGGATATTGTTATATATTATGTTGGTAAGAAGCCCATCGATTTTTGGGGAAATCTGTCAAATTTCAAGGTCACAGTCCAGGAAAAACGTTAGAAAATTTTACAAAAGCGGGGGTATCAGTGATCGCTAGATCAACTTTGTTTAGTTTAGCTTACCTGATCTGAAGGTTCAAGTTAGTTATTGCCATCACTTGGCGTCTGTTGTTGTGGTTCACTTTTATTTAAAAATTTTCTTCAAACCACTTAAGGGACTGCTTTGAAACTTTGCACACATTATCAGTAAAATGTCCTCTACCACATTTGCACAAATCATGGTCTCAGACCAACCAACATGGCTGCCTCACCTAAAAATAGAAAAGGGGGGGGGGATTTAAGTTTTTTCCTATCAGTTCAAAAAGTATAACAGATAAAGGAAACAAAAGAGACCTTTCTAATTCAGCATCAAAAGCTCTACAAAACACGCCATTGGGTGGAAGTTGTTTGAGGATTCCTTGTAGGAGTCAAAATTGATGATTTTGCATTCAAAATCTTTAAAATTATTAGAACTTGAGAAAAAGTTAGCATTGCTTAGTTCTGCTCTATAAAAATTCAAAAATAAAAATGACTTTGGGTCAAGATTGTATGATAAACCGTTAGGAGTTATTCCCCTTGAACTTTTTAAAAATCGGTTTGAATTAAGTTGAACTCGGCTATTGTTATGATGATGGCGGGCGGCTGGGCGGGCGGGTTTCCGGACCATAACTCAAAAAGTTCTCAACCAATTTTATTGAAACTTTGGGATATTGTTACATACCATAAGAGGAAGAACCCTATTGATTTTGGGGTAAATCCGTTCAAGGTGAAGGTCACAACGACAGAAAAACGTTAGAAAATTTCTTGAAGTAGTGGTTTCCAGACCATAACTCAAAAAGTTCTCAACCGATTTTAATTAAACTTTGGTATATTGTTACATACCATGAGGAGGAACCTTATTGATTTTGGGGTAAATCCGTTCAAGGTCAAGGTCACAGTGACAGAAAAACGTTAGAAAATTTCTTGAATTAGTGGTTTCCGGACCATAACTCAAAAACTACATGATTGATTGATTGATTAATGGTGTTTAACGCCCGAGCAGCAATATTTCAGCTATATTCAGGCGATGAACATGAAATGGATGATAAAATGAACATGAAATGATGATGAATGAAAATGGGATGGGACACAAGGAAAAATAGGGGTAACGGATTTTAGATTGCCACTGGCAAATGGGAGGATGGATAGGGTCGGGCAATTTAGCCTCCTGTAGCGGGATCGAAATCCCTACTCATAGCGAATACTACAGCAGCGTTCTTTAACGTGCGAGGAACGTGGCATTTTCCCAACACGGTGCACTAATATGGTTTGCGGTCAGGTTTTCCGTATTATGGCCTGACAACCCCAGCTTGCCAGGGGTACCCCATTCAACCACCTGGGGCACACATCCCAGTCGGTCTTTAGGCAAACCGACCTGACACGCCGGTCAGGGTACTGGGCGCTATTTAGTCGCCTTTTACGACAAGCTAGCGCGACTGCGGTCTATTCTTTTAGCCACCCGGATCCCGCACGGGGCGTAAAAAAAAGTACATATCTGAAATTTTACACAATGGTTCAATACTGTTAGAGGATTCACATATTCATATTTTATGCAACTTTGAAAATTTGTTGATAAAGCCTACATTTTTCCTGCTGAAACCCTTCCTCACTTTGTCTCCAGTTTACATGTAATGACTGTAATAACCAATTATGTTAAATCTTAAAATGAAGACAAGGAAAGTTTTGGTTAATAAAATACGGCAAATCGGCTTTTGCACCCCTATGCATATCGATTTTTAAAAATCTAATCTGAAACCACTGAAAAGACTGCTTTGCAACTTTGTTAAGATTATCTGTCAAATGTCCTCTTCCAAGTTTGCACAAACCATGGCCGCAGATTAACCAACAACATGGCCGCCATGGCTAAAAAAAAACAGTTCAGAAAGTATAACAGAGACAGGAAAACCAAGGAGACCCGCCTTCATCATCAAAAGCTCTACAAACTCCGTCGAGTTGAAGTTGTATGACAACTCCTTGTAGGTGTTATTGCCCCTTAATAGTCAAAATATGTGATTTGTGCCATTTTCTTACAAAATGACTTTAGGCTCAAGATTATCTGTTGAACCGTTTAGGAGTTATTCTCTTTGAACGTTTTTTTTTATGAATTTTAGTTGATTTTAAAAAATCTTCTGTAAAACCAATAAAACAAAGAGAAGATTTTTAAAATGTTTGTTTAAATGGTTTTTAACGCCTCTTTCAGCAGTTTTTCAGCTATATCTGGGCGTCCAGCAGTTTTTATTGGAGTAGAAAGCCGGAGAAAACCCCAACCGTAGGAAAACGAGTCAAGTACACACTGCTCTCAGCGTTGACAGACCACATGATCAACTGTAGACCGGAAACAATGCACACATCATCTTAAGGATGTTCTCTACCAAAATTGTACAAATCATGACAGCTAACCACCAACATGGCTATATTGGCTTAAAATAGAGCGGGGTGGGGGGATCAAGATAGTTTTCGACAAGTATAACAGATACAGAAAATTTGAAGTGAACCTCCCTCCTAATCATCAAAAGCTCTACAAGACTCTATTTTTCATTTTTCTTCAGTAACTTGAAAACAATTTAAGAGCTAGAGAAAATCTTTTTCATACATAATTATTCAGCTCATGAAGATCTGCAAAATGATTATTGATGCATATGCGTTGGTCAACTCCTTGTAGTAGTTATTTTCCTTAAAAGGCCAAAGTTTATGATTTTTGCGTAAGTGTTATACAATTCCATGTATAGGAATGATGAGCTGGATAAATAAGAATTGCATAGTTGTGCAATTGGTTTCAGGTTCATGTAAGCGATGCAGGCTCATGGGAGCCTCTAGTTTCTGAAAACTGTTGACCAATTGAAGTAAATGTAAAATTGACGTCCATTTCCACTCTCATTTCCATCAAAAGCACTTCATGGAAAGTTAAATGTAAGAACACATTCTTAGACAATTTAGCCGACCAATGTTGAGTTTACATGAAAAATGGCAAAGAAAACCAACTGAACAACAAGAGCCGAAAGTTTGTTTGTTTGATAGTGTTTAACGGCACTTTCAGCAATTTTTCAGCTATATCATGGCGTCCAGTTTTTATTGGGGGAGGAGAGCCGAAAGTCAAGGGACAGTTACAAATCCTGATTTAGACAAACATATACAGCGCAACACAAAAACCAAACAAACAAAACAATAAGTGTAACCCGAACCCAATAAAACCTTGGGTGCACTCGGTGGCACGAACGATAGCAGTGCCTGCCTCTAATTAGAAAACTGTCATGTCATGTATAGGAAAGAGTCAAATCCAGAAATAGGAAACACTACCTAAGACTCGGCGAAAACGTGCGGTCGCATTTGAGCGATTGATTTCCCATAACGATCAATCAAGTCATGGTGACTACCATGGAACTTCTGGAGAGATAACATAAACCTAGTTACAACAAACTCTTGTTGGAGTAGTTTTTGTCTCGCCTGCGACGAAAGTCGCTGGAGGCGAGACATATGTATGGGAATCCGGCGGCGGCGGCGTAAACACTTGACATCATGCTTCATATATTTGTAAGCCCTAGCCCTGGGTCCATCAAATTTGGTACAGAGGTAGCTTATGATGAGTACTTGCCAGTCTGTCACCTGACCTTGACCTCAATTTCAAGGTCCAGCGACTACGTTAAAGTTTTTGGGTTACGGCAGTTTCTCTGTAACTACGCATAGTAGGATGACAATATTTGGTGTATAGGTTGCTGATGACTAGTACATGACTGTCTGGTAGGTGTCACCTAAACCTTGACCTCAATTTCACGGTCCAGCGACTACGTTAAAGTTTTTGGGTTACGACAGTTCCTCTGTAACCATGCATGGTAGGATGACAATATTTGGTATATAGGTTGCTGATGACTAGTACATGACTGTCTGGTAGGTGTCATCTGACCTTGACCTCAATTTACTAGTACATGACTGTCTGGTAGGAGTCACCTGACCTTGACCTCAATTTCACGGTCCATCGACTACGTTAAAGTTTTTGGATTACGACAGTTCCTCTGTAACCACGCATGGTAGGATGACAAAATTTGGTATATAAGTTGCTGATGACTAGTACATGACTGTCTGGTAGGTGTCACCTGACCTTGACCTCAATTTCACGGTCCAGCGACTACGTTAAAGTTTTTGGGTTACGACAGTTCCTCTGTAACCATGCATGGTAGGATGACAATATTTGGTATATAGGTTGCTGATGACTAGTACATGACTGTCTGGTAGGTGTCATCTGACCTTGACCTCAATTTACTAGTACATGACTGTCTGGTAGGTGTCACCTGACCTTGACCTCAATTTCACGGTCCATCGACTATGTTAAAGTTTTTAGGTTACTGCTATTCCCCTGTAACCAAGCATGGTAGGATGACAATATTTGGTATATAGGTTGCTGATGAATAGTACATGATTGTCTGGTAGGTGTCACCTGACCTTAGCCTCAATTTCACGGTTCAGCGACTACGTTTAAGTTTTTGTATTTGGACAGTTCCGCTGTAACTATGCATAGTATGGTGACAATATTTGGTATACAGGCAGCTGCTCATAATTAATGCTATTTACGTAATGCTTATGACGAAATTTATTTTCGTTACTGATGCCGAATTCAGGCGAGACGTTTTTCTGTGTCCACACTTGTTTAGTCAACATCACTGATCGGTCTAGAAAATAGGAATACCGATCGCTGGATCTGGAAATACGTATTAGTTGTGAAAAGTACTGGAATGTTGCTGTCGATGAACGGGAAGTTGACAATTGGATAGTTGTGTCATCGCGTGTGTCGTTGGTCTGTCATTACTTATTGTCAAATATTTATATCGTTTTTTTTCGTTTTTCCTAAAAAAGCAGCGTTGGGTCTGATGTTAAGCTCCATATGAGGGATGGCTGTGTAGAGTGTCGAAGAAACAAATGTTTTAATGCAGTAACATTGGGAAAGAGATCCAGACCTCAAAATGTCTATCGGGTCTTTTGAATTTTTGATACCAAATAAAATACAAAATCACACGAAAACAGTTTATTCTTCAAGCTTATGTCTTGCTTATCAACAGAGATATTCTTCAATAGGTTAAAACGGTCCATATTGAACTAAGACAAACTTAGATCGGCATTCTTATCTTCTAGACCGTTCACTACTGTTGATTTCAAAGCACACTGGTTTGTTGTACCAAGGTTAATGTTATCCCTGTAGAAGTTATATGGTTCGAAACCATGACGTTTAGGAAAATCCATCTTTTCAAATACGATCAAACATTTTCGCCGGGTCTCCGTTTTCTGAATTTGAATTTTTCTACTAGACATAACAATTAGTAACTTGACGGGTGTATATTTAGAGGCAGGCACTGTTTACTCGTCCGTAGTACCCGAATCATTCATTTATGGTTTTATTGGTTTCAAGTTACTGACTTCATGTTTTTGCGTTTTGCATTGTATATGTTTGTCTATATCCGGATTTTTAACTGTCCAGGGACTTTCAGCTTTTTTTTTCGGTTTCCTTACTGTAAACTCATTTATTGGCTTTTTATTCCATATAAAAAAATATCATGATCCCAAGTGCATGTGGAAATTGCTTGAAAGAAACAAGTGTTTGGCTGTAGTCATTCTTACTCATTCTTGAGACAGTCTTGAAGTTGAGTGTGAAGAAAACGTGGTTTAATTACAATCGACATCGAGATATCCCCTAACCAAGTCGTGAATGAAAGCGAGCTTTTGATTGGCTACATTAAGGCATGATGTAGCCAATGAAAATAGTGACTTCTAGCCCGGGAATTTCCTAGCTATGTTTGTCATGGTTTCGTGGACACAGAAACCCTGACCTGTGAGGATGCTGATAAGCGACAATTACGATATATGGATAAAAATAAGGTTATGTATCATTACTTGCAAGTAAACAGAAGAGTCGCTTTTTAGTGAATGTTTCAAGAGAAGGGTGTAAGGGCTGTGGTGTGGAACCAAATTCTACATTTTCATCCAATCAAAACCAAAACATTCCATTTGCTGTCGTTATTAATTAGAAGATTCCTAGACTCTAGAATGTCTCATTTTAATCATGCGAGTGTAAACAGTTTTAGTACTTTGCTTATATGCATGGTAACTACTTTGACAGACCAGTTTGGGCTATAAAGAGCAGATTACTACGAGAGAGAAAGCTGCATCGTTTAGCATTGTATATATAATTTAGAAAGATATGTAAAGACAAGTGTGGACACAGAAAAACGTCTCGCCTGTATTCCGCATCAGTAACGAAAATAAATTTCGTCATAAGCATTACGTAAATAGCATTTAATATCAGCAGCGGCCTGTATACAAAATATTGTCACCATACCCTGCATAGTTACAGGGGAACAGCCGTAACCCAAAAATTTTAACATAGTTGCTGGACCGTGAAATTGAGGTCAAGGTCAGGTGGAACCTACCAGACAGTCATGTACTATTCATCAGCAACCTATATACCAAATATTGTCATCCTACCATGCGTAGTTACAGAGGAACTATCGTAACCCAAAAACTTTAACGTAGTCACTGGACCGTGAAATTGAGGTCAAGGTCAGGTGACACCTACCAGACAGTCATGTACTAGTCATCAGCAACCTATACACCAAATATTGTCATCCTACCATGCGTAGTTACAGAGGAACTGTCGTAACCCAAAAACTTTAACGTAGTCGCTGGACCGTGAAATTGAGGTCAAGGTCAGGTGACACCTACCAGACAGTCATGTACTAGTCATCAGCAACCTATACACCAAATATTTTCATCCTACCATGTGTAGTTACAGAGGAACTGTCGTAACCCAAAAACTTTAACGTAGTCGCTGGACCGTGAAATTGAGGTCAAGGTCAGGTGACACCTACCAGACAGTCATGTACTAGTCATCAGCAACCTATACACCAAATATTGTCATCCTACCATGCGTAGTTACAGAGGAACTGTCGTAACCCAAAAACTTTAACGTAGTCGCTGGACCGTGAAATTGAGGTCAAGGTCAGGTGACACCTACCAGACAGTCATGTACTAGTCATCAGCAACCTATACACCAAATATTGTCATCCTTCCATGCGTAGTTACAGAGGAACTGTCGTAACCCAAAAACTTTAACGTAGTCACTGGACCGTGAAATTGAGGTCAAGGTCAGGTGACACCTACCAGACAGTCATGTACTAGTCATCAGCAACCTATACACCAAATATTGTCATCCTACCATGCGTAGTTACAGAGGAACTGTCGTAACCCAAAAACTTTAACGTAGTCACTGGACCGTGAAATTGAGGTCAAGGTCAGGTGACACCTACCAGACAGTCATGTACTAGTCATCAGCAACCTATACACCAAATATTGTCATCCTACCATGCGTAGTTACAGAGGAACTGTCGTAACCCAAAAACTTTAACGTAGTCGCTGGACCGTGAAATTGAGGTCAAGGTCAGGTGACACCTACCAGACAGTCATGTACTAGTCATCAGCAACCTATACACCAAATATTGTCATCCTACCATGCGTAGTTACAGAGGAACTGTCGTAACCCTAAAACTTTAACGTAGTCGCTGGACCGTGAAATTGAGGTCAAGGTCAGGTGACAGGTGACTGACTGGCAAGTACTCATCATAAGCTACCTCTGGACCAAATTTGATGGACCTAGGGCTTGGGCTTACAAAGATATGAAGCAAGATGTCAAGTGTTTACGCCGCCGCCGCCGCCGCCGCCGGATTCCCATACATATGTCTCGCCTCCAGCGACTTTAGTCGCAGGCGAGACAAAAATGGTTGTTTGTGGTATTTTCATTACCCAAATCTAGAAAAAAATTTCAAGATTACCGTATACACAGTACAGTATGCATATCTAAATAACAAAGCCGCGACAACGTAACTGAAATCTAAATATTATGAATGGACGTTGATAAAAATATTTGGCAAGACCAATGGGCTATCGGACTAATAGGATATCAAACTACTGGATCCAACATGCAGGCTACTAAAGACGACCAAAGCTATTCTACGCTTCAAAAGAATTACAATCAAAGAGGGGGCAAGATCTTTTCTGTTAATGTGTTTTCGGCCTTTTTACAGGTGTTAAATGACGTCTCCAGCTGTGACCTAACTTGCATACTCTATCCCAATGGCAATTTTTATTTTGGTAAATGACATTGCATTTGGAATTCTGTGTTTTTAAATCTTAACTAGATGATTCTGGGAACAGTCTAACTTATGAATCTTTTCCTGTTACAACCAACAGCAAAATTTCTATTGGATCCATTGAAACAACTGATATTAACAGATGTACAGCGTGTTTCCACAACATAAAATATATCCAGATTCGTATACAACATACTGTTGACCTTTATCATTCGTCATTATCACCATAACTCCACAACTGCATCTTAACAGATCATTAGGGGAGTATGCTTTAAAAGTGGTGGTAGGCTGTGGCTATAAAATGTGGTTTGATGCACATTATTCAGCTATATCACAGTGTCCAGTCTATTGTTTGAGGAGAGGCAGGTTTGCCCCGTTATAAAACCTTACCTTCAGCAAGAAAACTGGAAATTATTGTAAATTAGGGTTGAAGTCAAAGTAAGGATTGAACTCTGAACCACAGTGTTGATACTCCTGGGATTATTGGTAGATAGCCAGCTACCAACTTAGACACTGATCTTACTTCCTTGTGCAGTATTTATTATTTTTATAATCAAAGAATGCAATAAACATTTTGTTTAGCATTAGAGGTAGAGAACACATTCTGTTTAACATTAGAAGGTGGAGTTTAATACACATTCTGTTTAACATTCGAAAGTGGAGTAGAATACACATTCTGTTAAGCATTAGAAGGTGGAGTAGAATACACATTCTGTTTAGCATTAGAAGGTGGAGTAGAATACACATTCTGTTAAGCATTAGAAGGTGTAGTAGAATACACATTCTGTTAAGCATTAGAAGGTGGAGTAGAATACACATTCTGTTTAGCATTAGAAGGTGGAGTAGAATACACATTCTGTTGAACATTAGAAGGTGGAGTAGAATTAACATTCTGTTTAGCATTAGAAGGTAGAGTAGAATACACATTCTGTTTAGCATTAGAAGGTGGAGTAGAATACACATTCTGTTTAACATTAGAAGGTGGAGTAGAATACACATTCTGTTTAGCATTAGAAGGTGGAGTAGAATACACATTCTGTTTAGCATTAGAAGGTGGAGTAGAATACACATTCTGTTAAACATTAGAAGGTGGAGTAGAATACACATTCCGTTAAGCATTAGAAGGTGGAGTAGAATACATATTCTCTTTAGCATTAGAAGGTGGAGTAAAATACACATTCTGTTGAGCATTAGAAGGTGTAGTTGAATACACATTCTGTTTAACATTAGAAGGTGGAGTAGAATACACATTCTGCTTAACATTAGAAGGTGGAGTAGAATACACGTTCTGTTTAGCATTAGAAGGTGGAGTAGAATACACATTCTGTTTAGCGTTAGAAGGTGGAGTAGAATACACATTCTGTTTAGCATTAGAAGGTGGAGTAGAATACACATTCTGTTTAGCATTAGTAGAATACACATTCTGTTTAGCATTAGAAGGTGTAGTAGAATACACATTCTGTTAAGCATTAGAAGGTGGAGTAGAATACACATTCTGTTTAGCATTAGAAGGTGGAGTAGAATACACATTCTGTTGAACATTAGAAGGTGGAGTAGAATTAACATTCTGTTTAGCATTAGAAGGTAGAGTAGAATACACATTCTGTTTAGCATTAGAAGGTGGAGTAGAATACACATTCTGTTTAACATTAGAAGGTGGAGTAGAATACACATTCTGTTTAGCATTAGAAGGTGGAGTAGAATACACATTCTGTTTAGCATTAGAAGGTGGAGTAGAATACACATTCTGTTAAACATTAGAAGGTGGAGTAGAATACACATTCTGTTAAGCATTAGAAGGTGGAGTAGAATACATATTCTCTTTAGCATTAGAAGGTGGAGTAAAATACACATTCTGTTGAGCATTAGAAGGTGTAGTTGAATACACATTCTGTTTAACATTAGAAGGTGGAGTAGAATACACATTCTGTTTAACATTAGAAGGTGGAGTAGAATACACGTTCTGTTTAGCATTAGAAGGTGGAGTAGAATACACATTCTGTTTAGCGTTAGAAGGTGGAGTAGAATACACATTCTGTTTAGCATTAGAAGGTGGAGTAGAATACACATTCTGTTTAGCATTAGTAGAATACACATTCTGTTTAGCATTAGAAGGTGGAGTAGAATACACATTCTGTTAAACATTAGAAGGTGGAGTAGAATGCACATTCTGTTTAGCATTAGAAGGTGGAATAGAATACACATTCTGTTTAGCATTAGAAGGTGTAGTAGAATACACATTCTGTTTAACATTAGAAGGTGGAGTAGAATACACATTCTGTTTAGCATTAGAAGGTGTAGTAGAATACACATTCTGTTAAACATTAGAAGGTGGAGTAGAATACACATTCTGTTTAGCATTAGAAGGTGGAGTAGAATACACGTTCTGTTTAGCATTAGAAGGTGGAGTAGAATACACATTCTGTTTAGCATTAGAAGGTGGAGTAGAATACACATTCTGTTTAGCATTAGAAGGTGGAGTAGAATACACATTCTGTTTAACATTAGAAGGTGGAGTAGAATACACATTCTGTTTAGCATTAGAAGGTGGAGTAAAATACACATTCTGTTGAGCATTAGGAAGTGGAGTAGAGTAAATATTCTGTTTAGCATTAGAAGCTGGAGTAGAGTAAACATTTTGCTTAGCATAAAGAGGCAGAGTAGAATAAATATCCTGTTTAGCATCAGAAAGTGGAGTTCAGTAAAAATTCTGTTTAGCATTAAGATGTGGAGTAGTAATTGTAAATGTACTTTATGCACATAATTAAACAGCATTCACACACTTGTGCTGATCATTCTATAGACTAGGAAAAATAAGTTTCTATGATTTACTATAAAGTTGAGAGAAAATCCATCAGACTTCCAGATTTTTTCTCTTTTTTCTCGTTAGCAAGCATTTTAGTCAATTGCTGGTGCATGTTTTTTCCTTTTTTCTTTCTATCACTTTTACTGACAGCTTGTTTCAAGTCCATCTTTTTATGATCTTGGTTTAAAGTCTTTTTTATTACTGATGAACTGGTAGATACATTAGACACAGAAGGTGGTGAACTCTCTGTTTTCTCCACACATGAACTGTTTACTGAGTCTTGTTGTACAGTGTTATTCTTGGGAAGAATGCCTAGCCTGCAGAAACAAAATAAAAATGACTACAATCATATCTAATACAGAGAAATTGCAAAGTTATTCTTTGGAATATTATCAAGGAATTTAAATAATAACAGTTTATTCTGTAATCACTGCTGTTATATTAGACGAATTCAGTTATATAAGACTAATTTTAGCATCCATACTGAAGGATCAAAGAAGATATTTGTTTGAACGATGTTTAACCATATGTTTCAGCTACATGTATATCATGGTGTCCAGTTTTTATTAGGAAAGTAAGCCAGAATACAGAGAAAACCCCCGCCCTTCAGTAGGAAAACTGTTAATCCTTGTCAATTTAGATTGGAGTCTAGTGCCCCTGTGAGACTTGTACCCGCAACCTCAGTGTTGGCAGACCACATGATCAACAGCAGACGAATTACTTTAACCACTCTGTCACTGAGGCCCTAAAAGACTATGTACATAGTAAGAAATAAATACATGTGATGTTGTATAGCGACATAGATAATTTGTATATATACTTGTAGGTCGGGGGTTCTCTCCGGGTACTCCGGCTTCCTCCCCCAATAAAAACTGGACGCCACGATATAGCTGAAAAATTGCTGAAAGTGGCGTTAAAACAACATTCAAACAAACAATATATATACTTGTAGTATATCCTTTAATCATCCCACCTCCCCCACCTCTTTGGCATCAGTCTAAACTGTTCAAGGGCCATCATTTGATGAAACTTGAATCTCCATGTAATATTATTTGTCTGATTGCTGAACTGGTGTATAATGTAAGCAATATAGATATACAAGCTGTACAAAGGGTGAAACAAGATAAGCCTTAATATATGATATAGTGATGTAGACCAAACAGCCAATGGGCATGGAATTTTGTGTAGCAATAGAAAAAAATGCAAGTTGAGAAGTAACAGAGAATAGTTGCTGACCAAGCAGACACATTAAAACATGTAAATATTTCAAGTATTTGCCTTTGATTTGAAGGTATATTTTATGACAAATCTAACTCTTACAATACATTCTTTTGTCTTTTACAGTTTATAATAAATGGTTGCTAAATAATACCTACAGTAAATACTGTATAACATATTAAAACAATATTTTTAGCAAATTCTGTCAATGATAAAGACCATACATGGCACAGAAGCAGAAGGTGCCAAATTTTAATGACTTTGGTCTGGGTGGTTGTATAACTCACTATTTACTGTCTTTCAATCAACTATGCTACTAATATTACCACTTAGGCATTTATGAATGTGGGGATCTTAACATTTACCTTTCAATAGCTTCTGTCTTGTTCTTTTTCTTCTTTTTTCTTTTTTTCTTCTCCACTTCTGTATCTTGAGAATTGTGGTGCTCTGTTAATATACATCTAATAAATTTTATACATGTCTTCCAGAAAAATGGCCCTTAGTGGCTGAGTGGTTGAGGTAGGTAATGGGTGGTTAGTTAACAAGTACTTATCACCACCCTTTGTGGCTGAGTGGTTGAGGTAGGTCATGGGTGGTTAGTTAACAAGTACTTATCACCACACTTTGTGGTGGAGTGGTTGAGGTAGGTCATGGGTGGTTAGTTAACAAGTACTTATAACCACCCTTTGTGGCTGAGTGGTTGAAGTAGGTCATGGGTGGTTAGTTAACAAGTACTTACAACCACCCTTTGTGGCTGAGTGGTTGAGGTAGGTCATGGGTGGTTAGTTAACAAGTACTTATAACCACCCTTTGTGGCTGAGTGGTTGAGGTAGGTCATGGGTGGTTAGTTAACAAATAATTATAACCACCCTTTGTGGCTGAGTGGTTGAGGTAGGTCATGGGTGGTTAGTTAACAAGTACTTATAACCACCCTTTGTGGCTGAGTGGTTGAGGTAGGTCATGGGTGGTTAGTTGACAAGTTCTTATCACCACCCTTTGTGGCTGAGTGGTTGAGGTAGGTCATGGGTGGTTAGTTAACAAGTACTTATAACCACACTTTGTGGTGGATTGTTTGAGGTAGGTCATGGGTGTTTACTTAACAAGTACTTATAACCACCCTTTGTGGCTGGGTGGTTGAGGTAGGTCATGGGTGGTTAGTTAACAAATACTTATCACCACACTTTGTGGTTGAGTGGTTGAGGTAGGTCATGGGTGGTTAGTTAACAAGTACTTATAACCACCCCTTTGTGGCTGAGTGGTTGAGGTAGGTCATGGGTGGTTAGTTAACAAGTACTTATAACCACCCTTTGTGGCTGAGTGGTTGAGGTAGGTCATGGGTGGTTAGTTAACAAATAATTATAACCACCCTTTGTGGCTGAGTGGTTGAGGTAGGTCATGGGTGGTTAGTTAACAAGTACTTATAACCACCCATTGTGGTTGAGGTAGGTCATGGGTGGTTAGTTAACAAGTACTTATAACCACCCTTTGTGGCTGAGTGGTTGAGGTAGGTCATGGGTGGTTAGTTAACAAATAATTATAACCACCCTTTGTGGCTGAGTGGTTGAGGTAGGTCATGGGTGGTTAGTTAACAAGTACTTATAACCACCCATTGTGGTTGAGGTAGGTAATGGGTGGTTAGTTAACAAATACTTATCACCACCCTTTGTGGCTGAGTGGTTGAGGTAGGTCATGGGTGGTTAGTTAACAAATACTTATCACCACACTTTGTGGTTGAGTGGTTGAGGTAGGTCATGGGTGGTTAGTTAACAAGTTCTTATAACCACACTTTGTGGCTGAGTAGTTGAGGTAGGTCATGGTTGGTTAGTTAACAAGTACTTATAACCACCCTTTGTAGCTGAGTGGTTGAGGTAGGTCATGGGTGGTTAGTTAAAAGTACTTATCACCACCCATTGTGGTTGAGGTAGGTCATGGTTGGTTAGTTAACAAATACTTATCACCACACTTTGTGGTTGAGTGGTTGAGGTAGGTCATTAGCTACAATAATGTAGCTCCTTTTTTTTTTTTTAATGGACGGAGCTACAAAGCGGTCCCATTACTCGTAATGGAGCAGCCCGGGAGTGATTCACACCCGGGGGTTTTATGCATTTTATAAGCAATTTAACTGTTTCCCTGGTTTGCTACATACTTTTTTATGTATTTGCAGTTTAACTGATATTTCCACAACACCGTATTCGTTAGTTTTATCACTTTATTCATAATCATGGCATTGTTGACAAAATATGAATTCCGGAAGTGCATAATTTCGATAATATCGGAATCGATTTGGTAAAAAATGAAATTCCGGATGATTTCAGCTGCATTCATTTGCATTATGATTATGTCCCCTTATTACAAATTTTACCGATACGATTCCGAAATTCTACACTCCACAATTTTAATTATGTCAACAATGACACGATTACGAAAAAGTGTTAAAATTATTTAATTAGACATTGTAGACATATCAGATGAACGGCGGAGGAAAGAAAACATATTTATTTAATAAAGACAAAGGTTAAATAGCGGAAAATATGTGTAAATCCCAAAAGTGTTTTTGCTCCATTACTAGTAATGGGACCTCTTTGTAGCTCCGTCCATAATAAAAAATAAGGAGCTACATTATTGTAGCTAGTAGGTCATGGGTGGTTAGTTGACAAGTTCTTATCACCACCCATTGTGGTTGAGGTAGGTCATGGGTGGTTAGTTAACAAATACTTATAACCACCCTTTGTGGTTGAGTGGTTGAGGTAGGTCATGGGTGGTTAGTTAACAAATACTTATAACCACCCTTTGTGGTTGAGTGGTTGAGGTAGGTCATGGGTGGTTAGTTAACAAGTACTTATCACCACCCTTTGTGGCTGAGTGGTTGAGATAGGTCATGGGTGGTTAGTTAACAAATACTTATAACCACCCTTTGTGGCTGAGTGGTTGAGGTAGGTCATGGGTGGTTAGTTACCAAGTACTTATAACCACCCTTTGTGGCTGAGTGGTTGAGGTAGGTCATGGGTGGTTAGTTGACAAGTACTTATCACCACTCTTTGTGGCTGAGTGGTTGAGGTAGGTCATGGGTGGTTAGTTAACAAATACTTATCACCACACTTTGTGGTTGAGTGGTTGAGGTAGGTCATGGGTGGTTAGTTAACAAGTTCTTATAACCACACTTTGTGGCTGAGTAGTTGAGGTAGGTCATGGGTGGTTAGTTAACAAGTACTTATAACCACCCTTTGTGGCTGAGTGGTTGAGGTAGGTCATGGGTGGTTAGTTAAAAGTACTTATAACCACCCTTTGTGGTTGAGGTAGGTCATGGGTGGTTAGTTAACAAATACTTTTAACCACCCATTGTGGTTGAGTGGTTGAGGTAGGTCATGGGTGGTTAGTTAACAAGTACTTATAACCACCCTTTGTGGTTGAGGTAGGTCATGGGTGGTTAGTTAACAAGTACTTATAACCACCCTTTGTGGCTGAGTGGTTGAGGTAGGTCATGGGTGGTTAGTTAACAAATACTTATAACCACCCTTTGTGGTTGAGTGGTTGAGGTAGGTCATGGGTGGTTAGTTAACAAATACTTATAACCACCCTTTGTGGTTGAGTGGTTGAGGTAGATCATGGGTGGTTAGTTAACAAGTTCTTATCACCACCCTTTGTGGCTGAGTGGTTGAGGTATGTCATGGGTGGTTAGTTAACAAGTACTTATCACCATCCTTTGTGGCTGAGTGGTTGAGGTAGGTCATGGGTGGTTAGTTAACAAATACTTATCACCACCCATTGTGGTTGAGTGGTTGAGGTAGGTCATGGGTGGTTAGTTAACAAATACTTATCACCACACTTTGTGGCTGAGTGGTTGAGGTAGGTCATGGGAGGTTAGTTAACAAATACTTATCACCACCCATTGTGGTTGAGTGGTTGAGGTAGGTCATGGGTGGTTAGTTAACAAATACTTATCACCACACTTTGTGGCTGAGTGGTTGAGGTAGGTCATGGGTGGTTAGTTAACAAGTACTTATCACCACACTTTGTGTTTGAGTGGTTGAGGTAGGTCATGGGTGGTTAGTTAACAAGTACTTATCACTGGAGTTGTGACTAAGATGTGCTGGACTTACACCTTAACTGACATTAAATGCTAGTTATTTTTCCAAAAGGTCAAGGATTTGTATAACCATTCTTTGTGGTTGAGTGGTTGAGGTAGGTCATGGGTGGTTAGTTAACAAATACTTTTAACCACCCTTTGTGGCTGAGTGGTTGAGGTAGGTCATGGGTGGTTAGTTAACAAATACTTATCACCACCCATTGTGGTTGAGTGGTTGAGGTAGGTCATGGGTGGTTAGTTAACAAGTACTTATCACCACACTTTGTGTTTGAGTGGTTGAGGTAGGTCATGGGTGGTTAGTTAACAAATACTTATCACCACACTTTGTGGCTGAGTGGTTGAGGTAGGTCATGGGTGGTTAGTTAACAAGTACTTATCACTGGAGTTGTGACTAAGATGTGCTGGACTTACACCTTAACTGACATTAAATGCTAGTTATTTTTCCAAAAGGTCAAGGATTTGTCAAATACAGCTGCACCTGGAGCGTGTGATACACCCCTCTGAAGATTAAGTCAAGAGCTACAAGTTCATGGATTTATAGTACAACGATTACCCATATTTTCAAGAAAATTGATGAAACATTTTTGAGTAAGAGTCTTAAACTACAAAATCCCTCCTTTTTTCAAAAACAAAAGTTTCATAACCCCATAGCAAACAAGTAAATGTGTCTCAGTGACACTGATGTCTAGGCACATATTGGCTCGCTCAAGCAAATTAGAAATTACAAAAAAGAATGCAGACCATGCATTTATTAAAATTCCTTAAAATTTTAGGATACTGGTAACTGATGAAAGTGTATTTGAGTTTGTATGAAACTAAATATCCTCCCTTTCTCTGGAACAAAGTCCCATAACCCATTCGCAAAATCTCAGAAATGAACCAAAAAGTATAAAAAAAGTATACAGACCATGAAGCTAATGTAATAAGAAACTGGCTGCAGTTGGAAGAAAATCTGTGCAGGCATTTTCATGAAACTATGTGACATGTGGACAATGTATGGACAGATGGACAGACATTTGTATACTATATGTATAATACGTCTGTCATTGACTGGGCTATACAAATTATTGAAAGTCGGGTAAAACAAAACATTTTAAGAGTGAAAGATGCTGTCCTCTCATATCTTATATTATTGCAGTATTACAGGGTGATTGCTTTGTATTTTACAAAGGGTAGGTTCTCTGTCAAATTCTATATGTAAAATATGAAGTAATTAAGTGATATTTTTTTATGTAAATAATTAAATTAACTAAATGTTTATCACATTAAGGAAAGATGGCTGATTCTTCTCATGCACTATGTCAACCTGTTTTAAATACTGGTATTTTCTCATTTTTGTTTTGCGTATCTTGGTGGCCAAGTGGATTGCCAACACTGACTGTGAGGTCAAGCCCAACAGGAAGTGCTTGCCACCAACCTTAATCTTGCTGTGTCAAATGAGTCTGGTTGGGTAATATGCCTTGTTGTGACAAATGAGTCTGGTTGGGGTAATATGTCTTGCTACCCCAATTGAGTCTGGTTGGGGTAATATGTCTTGCTACCCCAATTGAGTCTGGTTGGGGTAATATGCCTTGTTGTGTCAGAGTAGTCTGGTTGGGGTAATATGCCTTGCCATATCAGCTGTCTGGTAGAGGTAACATGTCTTGCTTGCTTTGTCAAATGGGTCTGGTTGGGGTAATATGCCTTGCTGTGTCAAATGAGTCCGGTTGGGGTAAAATGCCTTGCCATGTCAGATACGTCTGGTTGGAAACATGTATTGCTTGCTGTGTCAAATGAGTCTGGTTGGGGTAAAATGTCTTGCTGTGCCAAATGAGTCTGGTTGGGGTAAAATGTCTTGCTGTGTCAAATGAGTCTGGTTGGGGTAATATGTCTTGCCATGTCAAATGAGTCTGGTTGGGGTAATATGCCTTGCTGTGTCAGATGAGTCTGGTTGGGATAGTATGTCTTGCTGTGTCAGCAAAGTCTGGTTGCGGTAACTTGTCTTACTTGCCATGTCAAATTAGTCTTGTTAGGTAATATGCCTTGCTGTGCCAAATGAGTCTGGTTGGGGTAATGGGACAAGTCTTGCTGTGTTAAATGAGTCTGGTTGAGGTAACATGTCTTGATGTGTCAGATAAGTCTGGTTGGGGTAATATGCCTTGTTGTGTAAAATGGGTCTGGTTTGGTAATATGCTGTGTCAGATAAGTCTAATTGAGGTAACTTGTCTTGGTAACATGTCTAGCCTTGTCAGATGAATCTGGTTGGGGTAATATGCCTTGCTGTGTCACATGAATCTGGTTTGGGTAATATGCCTTTCTGTGTCAGACAACTCTGGTTGGGGTAATGTGTCTTGCTGAATCTGGTTAGTGTAATATGGTTTAGAGACTCACCTTTACTATCAAGCATTTTGTTTCTTCTCGTCTGAAGAATGTCAGGTCTTCTTAAACCCTGATACCTGGTTGTCTTTTTACAAATACCACATGTAATTGTCTGAAAACGTTGTTATTTAAATTATAAATTATTAAATCCTTAAGAAAATGTTACTAAAACTCAGCAATAAACAGATTAATGTTTACTTTTTGTTGTAGTTCATAACACATTAAAATTGAAACAAGTGTGGACACAGAAAAACATCTCGCCTGCATTCCGCATCAGTAACGAAAATAAATTTCGTCATAAGCATTACGTAAATAGCATTAAATATCAGCAGCGGCCTGTATACAAAATATTGTCACCATACCCTGCATAGTTACAGGGGAACAGCCGTAACCCAAAAACTTTAACGTAGTCACTGGACCGTGAAATTGAGGTCAAGGTCAGGTGGAACCTACCAGACAGTCATGTACTATTCATCAGCAACCTATACACCAAATATTGTCATCCTACCATGCGTAGTTACAGAGGAACTGTCGTAACCCCAAAACTTTAACGTAGTCGCTGGACCGTGAAATTGAGGTCAAGGTCAGGTGACACCTACCAGACAGTCATGTACTAGTCATCAGCAACCTATACACCAAATATTGTCATCCTACCATGCGTAGTTACAGAGGAACTGTCGTAACCCAAAAACTTTAACGTAGTCGCTGGACCGTGAAATTGAGGTCAAGGTCAGGTGACACCTACCAGACAGTCATGTACTAGTCATCAGCAACCTATACACCAAATATTGTCATCCTACCATGCGTAGTTACAGAGGAACTGTCGTAACCCAAAAACTTTAACGTAGTCGCTGGACTGTGAAATTTAGGTCAAGGTCAGGTGACACCTACCAGACAGTCATGTACTAGTCATCAGCAACCTATACACCAAATATTGTCATCCTACCATGTGTAGTTACAGAGGAACTGTCGTAACCCAAAAACTTTAACGTAGTCGCTGGACCGTGAAATTGAGGTCAAGGTCAGGTGACACCTACCAGACAGTCATGTACTAGTCATCAGCAACCTATACACCAAATATTGTCATCCTACCATGCGTAGTTACAGAGGAACTGTCGTAACCCAAAAACTTTAACGTAGTCGCTGGACCGTGAAATTGAGGTCAAGGTCAGGTGACACCTACCAGACAGTCATGCACTAGTCATCAGCAACCTATACACCAAATATTGTCATCCTACCATGCGTAGTTACAGAGGAACTGTCGTAACCCAAAAACTTTAACGTAGTCGCTGGACCGTGAAATCGAGGTCAAGGTCAGGTGACAGGTGACTGACTGGCAAGTACTCATCATAAGCTACCTCTGAACCAAATTTGATGGACCTAGGGCTTGGGCTTACAAAGATATGAAGCAAGATGTCAAGTGTTTACGCCGCCGCCGCCGCCGGATTCCCATACATATGTCTCGCCTCAAGCGACTTTCGTCGCAGGCGAGACAAAAATTGCCATAAAAATTTATTTAGATTTGGACTAAGCTGTACCTGTACTTTTTTTAATTGCAGGGTAATGTATGATGCAAAAAATCTGTTTGTAATAAATTCCAATGTCAGATCAGTTTTTGAGGCTATCACTATTACAACCGTAATGTAATATTTAGTTTTGGAATATATACAGATTAATGTAGGTTTTATTTTCAAGATTGATTTATCCATCGAGGGGCTTGAGATTGAAGAAATAGAGCAAACAGTAATACATTTATTGATTGCTGTTTTGGAATACTGTGACATCATACATCATACTGTCCTTAGAACCTAATGATAATATATCCATATCATGATAGTAGAGTGACAAGGGATTTTCTCAGCTTGCACAATCAAAGGAAAATTGAACTAAATAGTGCTAATGTTATAATTATGTTATTGATACTGGTTAGTGAAATCAGAGCAGCTGTATATGGATTTTTGTTTGTTTGTTTGAATGGTGTTTTAACGCCACTTTCAGCAATTTTTCAGCTATTTCATGGCGTCCAGTTTTTATTGGGGGAGGAAGCCGGAGTACCCGGAGAGAACCCCCGACCTGCGGTAGGAAAACTGGCAATCCTTGTCAATTAAGATTGGAGTCGAGAACGCCCTGCCTGCAGTGAGAATCGAACCCGCAATCTCAGTGTTGACAGACCACGTGATCAATAGTAAACGAACTACCTTGACCACTCGGCCACCGAGGCCCCTGCTGTATATTGACATGTAATTAATTGATTCATTAGTAAATGACACGCCTCCTTATCTGTTGTGGTCAGTTTGGTTAGATATGAATATGCATAAGATGATTATCTTTAAAATGCACATGTATTCTGGGGAGATTTTTGAACTTTGCTGATGTTTAGATAGAATTTTGATGATGACTGCTTTTTGTTTTATGTAGAATCTAGATATAGATTGAGTGAATATAGAATATTAGCCTTAATTTGTTTTGTTTAATTAGATCAGCAGTTTAACGGATCTAAAACTAAAGTATTTTATAGTATGTTGAGTTTCATTACATATTGACCATTTTATGTCTGTTCTAATTTCCTGGTATAGCTTAAGAGAAGTGGCACACAAGAGATTTAATATTTTCCTTGTTTAAGATTGAGTGCTACAGTTAAAACAAGGTATTATTTTCATGAGATGTTATGGAAAAGAAATTCCTAAAAAAACAGGTGAGTAAGTCTAGTTTTAATTTATTCCAGTAGTCAAGGAGTTAAAGACAGTGTGATACTGACACAAAATAATGCAGGTACCTGTAGACACTGCTATGCATGAGGGGTTGTGTGATGAGGACGCAGACACAATAAATCCCACAGGACAACTGAATGTGGTATACAGGCAATAACTAGATATCAGTGAGATGGTACCCATCTCCATGGGCCCCATCTACCTTGAGGTCAAGGTCAAAGGTCATCAACCATGGTTATCATCACATTGCCTTGATATAATCTACCCACATTCCAAATATCAAAAGCCTACCTCAAAAGATTAAAAAATAACAACTCGGACATGAATTTCTCATTCAGTAAGCAATAATGTGACCTTAAGGTCAAAGTTCAAGGTCAAAGGTCAACAACCAGGGTATGCGACACATCACCTTGATATTATCTACCCACATCCCATATATCAATAGCCTACCTCAAAAGATAAAAAAGTTACATCCCGGACATGAATTTGTCATTTAGTAAGCAATAATGTGACCTTAAGATAAAAGTCTAACATGATCTGTGTGATTAAGACATGCAACACAACAGAAGGTCATCAATATGTGTTTACTCTGCTCTGCAGGCAATTAACAGAGAGTTTAGCCAGAGCTGTATGATTAAAACATGCATCACAGCTGAAATGAAAACATATAGCGACCCTATGTGCTGACACAGCGTAGAGTGCTAACTTACTAATTGATTACAACTATTAAGATAATTCTGGACCATGTTTAACTGGAACTTCCCTAACTGTTTGGTGTCTGTTTTATACTTCTGCAATAATTTTGATAATTTCTTGTTCAGTTTTGTCTTTGGCTTTAGTCGAACTCTTTGTTGTGATTGGTTGTAATAATTTCCACAGAAAGTACATTTTGATGGCACTTTATTATTCAAATCTGAAACAAAAATATACTAATTTATTCCCAATATAATTATCTAATAAACATGCTCAACTGAACAGTCAAATCCAATATCACCACACAGTATTTCCCATCATATATAATTTAAGCAAGTTATTTCCCCTTAAATTATGAAAATAACAAAATGTTCACCGCAAAATACAAATCTAAAAAAATATTTTCTATTATCTTATCAGATTGTTGACTGTTTTACAAAAGAAATCAACAAGACATATATAAGTACCAATATTTGAATAAAAATGCATTCTATTTTCTTTTATACTACTATGTAGAGTAAATGAGTGCATATAACACCAAGTGAGGATCTGTTCAGTTCTTAGATAGGCTTCCTTAATGCTGACACACCAAATACTTATTTTAATGTCTTTGTTTTGAGCTGACAGTGAATCAAATCCTAGATGCTGTCATTACCCCATAATCATGGCTGTTTCTAGAATCTGTCTAATTAAAATTAGCTCATGTGTGTTTACTACTAGTGTTATATATAGCAACACACATGTTGTGACACAATGTAAATAGTAAACACATGAGCATAATGGGCATATTTTATTTATATGTTCAATCTTGGAGGTAAATGAAAATTCTTATGTGTAATATGTAATTAATTTTTTTTTTACATTTCAAAAGAAATGTTCACCTTATCATTTACAAACAACCAGAAATGGAATTTTTAATTATGTTTTCTTATTGAAACTAGAATTAAGAGAGAACTTAAATAAACTTAAAACATTACTTGATATTTGTCTAAGTTGTTACTGCTTTATAAATTTATTTTTAAATGTTTATCTGTGTTATTGTTAAAACTCAATATGTGATTGTAAAATGTTGAATTATTAGGCACAACACATTTATTTGAAAGGCTATTTTGTAGCGCAAGTCATAATGACCCAACAAAACAACACACCATCTGAAAGTGTGATCTTTCATATCTCAAGAATGTTAAATTAGCAAACCATGAATTTTACTAAGTAATGTGAGGAAAGCATTAACATATATTACTTGAAATGGCACCTCTGTCAGGTAATGGACTTAACAATTCAATTTTTTTAACAACCAATACAAAAAAATGCAAGATGCACAATAGTTTTATTACCAGTAGCTATGGATTTACTGCTTTCTAATGCCTTGTACCTGTAATAATAAAAACAAATATTTGAAAATAAAACAAATATACATTGTATATCAAACTTTATCTTGGCAAAATTAAGCTGTCTTTATATCAATTTTCTAAATACATGTATTAAAAAAAGCAACTAAACATGCTAAAAGTCAGTAAAAAACTTCATAAATGCGACAGGAATGTAAGAAACATGTTCCAATGCTTCCAAACCACATATTGTCTTTGTAAAGCAATTCAAGTGAAAACCTCTGACGTTTGGTAGACTCTGGAAATCCATGCCTGTAGCGATTTTTTATGACATTGTTTAACTCAAGAAGAACTTGATTTAATAACTCTGCTTGTGATTTTCATTCACCCGTTTACTCTGATATTGTTGATAAAATCCTAAATATAAATTTTTACAAATAGATACAAATTCATTATCAAGAAGGATAATGTCCATAAAAATTATTGATTGGTGTCGATTTTTGAAATCGTCCAAGATATTGCACAGATTGATATAAAAATATATTGTTTTTTGTTTGTTTGCTGGTGTTTAACGCCACTTTCTGCAATTTTTCAGCTATATCATGGCGTCCAGTTTTTATTGGGGGAGTATAAAAATATATGATTTATATTTAATTAAACCCCGATTTCTTCAGCCTGGAGAGAAATTTTGATCACTGCTTTTACTATCAGCTGCAGTGGTAGAAAGGTCGTAAAAATGTCCAACTTGTTATAAATGGTTATATTTTCCCAACAATTTTTATTTTCCTGTCAATCACAAACATTCACAATGTAACAAATTAAAAGATGATTAGTCAGTAAATAGATTCACAGTTAAAAAGACAATTCAATTTTCACCTAAATTTTAAAGGAAAGACAGTAATTTACAAGTGATAACCAGTAACCTTGATATAGATGTAGAAATGCACTCAACACACAGCTGGGTCAACCACTTACAGTTGTCAAATATATCACAGTTTATCAGATTATAATTACTTTCTTATTGTTTCAACACTGAGTGTTTACAGTGATCAAAATTCCTTTGACTTCGGGGTTTAAATGAAAAGTGTAAGAATGCCGACTTGAAATTGGCTGGTAAATATTTTCTATCAGAGGATAAAAAAAATCATGGAAACATGTGCCCATAGATGGTGATATATAATAATCCACAGGAAACTAACAATTTTGTGTAATTGATGTCTATTTTCATAAAAGTCCATTTACAAAAATAAAATTGCTCAGCTTAGTCTATCGTTTGAATTTATTTATAAGTATAAACTACAAAAATATTTTTTCCTTTGACGGATAACAAAATTTCCATTGTGCACATATAAGTGTAAATGTGCACAAAACATATTCTGTGTATGATCACTGGATGAAGAACCAGTCCAAAGACAATATATTTTATATTGTTTTGTTGTTTGATTGATTCGAAGGAATTGCCAAGTACATGTACTGTTTACATTTGTGAATGACAATCATTTTGTACACCAAAGCCATCTGGCTGTCCCAATATGGTCAATAACATGTATGCATTTGGTATAGTATAGACGATTTTGTATACAGTGAAGTTGTAAAACAAATTGATTGACACTATTATATCAGATCTCAATCAATACTTCGATTGATTTTATTAGATTATTAATTATGTGCGTGGAAATACTTTAAATATCGACTTGTTGGTTCACAAGTAAATTCTATTTCATTGTGAAGTCTCATAAGCAAAGCCATCGTATGGAATAGAGTAACCTCCCGTGGAAAGTTAAAAACCGATTTGCATTTTTTTGCTAAATAAATTAATACGCTTTGTGCATATAAATGTGAAATAATTCGGTGTTATTCTGTACCCAAATATGTCCAGTGCACACAATTAATGTTTTTATTTTATTAAAAGTAACTGAAGAAAATTATATCGTCCACAATAAGCCATTAAGAGGTACTATTTTATGCGTAATACAGATTTAAGGCCAAACAACGGAACATTTTGTAAGAGATCAATTTTGAAACTAAAACAGGTAAAATTCAAATAAAATATGATTTTATAAACTTATCGATACACTTTTAGTAAATTATATGTACATTCTTTTTTATAACAAGCCCTTCCCAACAAAATTTTGACGGATAGAAACACCAAAAACAACACAATAGTTCGCGATTCTAATGACAACCAATGAACCAGGAATTGGAAGCTTTCATTCCATTTTTGACGTTTGAAATTTGTATTCTAAGATGCTTTATAACTATTAAACATTGCATTATATTTTGCATAAACAAATTTTAGCTGTGCATGAATATTGAACCAAAACTATTTATTATGGCTTTTACACAAACTCGGTCGATTTGTTTGTGGACAAAGGGAGGTGACTCTTGTGAACTTTTATTTCAAATTTTAAAAAAAAACAAGTTTAGTACTAGTTATTTATTTCAGAGTGGGTTTTAAGAAGCTTTTCGATTATGACTGTTATTGGAATAACACATAAATAATAAATTCTTTATTAAAAAATACATTTACTTCCAAAGTGTAACTAAAAACAGTGATTGTGATTAACATTTAGCCAAATATGTCCCATTAACTAATTAAAGGACCATATAGTCATTAATTTCATTCACCATAGAGACTAAACTATGCTATGTGGGTAAGAATTTCGCTTTTTTTTAAATTAATTATATGATCTGATATTGCAATTTTGGCACCTTAAATTCATAAGCAAGTATACATGCATGGTATTTTCCAGGATTTTTGAGGGTCACATCTTTCATACTGCTTACTAGTAATTAGCATCAGCTCAGATGCATCCATTGTACTGTTAACAGAATACAGTAAAAACAAGTACTAAATTCTTTCAAATGCAGCCTATATATTTCGCAAAGACAATGAATACAATAAAATATATTTATATATTGTATATATTGTGAAAGAACATTTTTAAAACTAATTCAAAAGTGTGAGTTTTTTTCCATCAGCTAAGATCAGAAGATTGGAATAAATTGGTGTTTTTTTCTGTCAGCTAAGATTAGGAATAAAGTGGCGTTAAGTCCCTTTAAGGGCAGATACCCATGATTAACATGTATGACGTGTTGTATATGCTTATCGCTAACTTTTAGTGAGAAGATACTTATGGTCAATGCATGAAATCACTAAATATAGTAGAAAAATGTTTTTGGATTAAACAATTGAAGCCTTGCTTTCTATAGAAATAAAAATTATAAAGATTGTACTGATGCTTATAGTTTATAATCAAATGTACAATGTCTGTCGATATAACTGAAATTAGAAACATGAATGTTTACTATTTATATATATTTTTTAGCTGATTACTTCATTTCTCACTGGTGAAAATTTATGTTCATTGGCAGACAATTTTCAAACCAAAAGTGGACTACTTGCAGTTGTCATTTAATGATTATATGGTAAATTACATAATATTAAAAGCAATCTTCAAAATTATAAATAGCTGCAATGTAAACCAGGAAGTTGTATTTTCCAACTTTCACTTTCATTGTATACATGATATATATATGTTTTATGTTCAGCTTGTCACATGACTTTTTTATGATTCAATATTGGAAAATTGTGTTGGTCTTTAATCACCAATAAATATTGATTTTTTATATTTACAAGATTCATTTTTACAGCACCATGGTTGTGGAAGGAGGAGGGAGATATGCACCATCCACGGGTATGACCTCCAAGGAATTGTGTGAAAATGACGACTTAGCTACAAGTCTGACGCTTGATCCCTACCTCTCTTTGACCACACACAAAATGAATACTAGGTACGTTATATGTTATTATATATATTAGGATTAAAAGTGTCGTTCTTAGTGATACAAATAGGTTTGTTGTTTTAGCTGTAAAAACCAGGACCTTGATGAAATACTGTTCCCTGGATTTAATCAATCAATCACTCAAATAATCAATTAATCCATCAATCAATCAAATTCTTTATCAGTTGATATCTACAATGTACATTTATCAAGTTGTGTATGTTTTTTAATAGTTTGTATTGCATTTGGAAATAAAAATGTTGTTATTCTAAATTTAATGTAGTACTCAGAAAATGTGTAGTTTGAAAAAGCCAGAGCATTTAACATTTCACAAAGTGTTATAAAGAGCATTGATGTTGATTATAAGTAACCAGATAAAATTAAGTTCTTTTGATAATTTGTTTTACAGACTCAGGCCTTTGAAACCTGATCTGCAGCAATCTTGCAAAGATATTATGAAGAGGTTTACAGATAAACAGAACTACGAAAAATCTTTCAAAGAATTTTCATCTCTTGCCCCAGTCAAGACATTTTTTGTTACAAAGACAAAATCACAACAAGCCATTTTTAAGGAACATGTATGTACATATTTGAGATTTGTTTGTAAGATAAAGAATATATCAAATTTATCAGTTGGGTATTTCATGTCTCTATATATTCCAAAAATAAATCTAATTTTAAAACTTGTATCATAAAAAATCTGTAGTTATAATTACAGTGATATGGATTAAATTTTGAGAACGGAACATTTTCCAATAATCTCCAGATTTCTAATATGCCGTTCATAAATGGTTCTTTAAGAATCTCTAAATTTAAACTGGGCAAATTTGGTTTTATTGTTATCAAAAGCACAGAGCTCCTGTCATCAAAATCAGGAATATCTTTCTTGTAAATAACAAAAATTGAGACTTAAATGTCTACATGTATATTTCATTATAGCAGATAAGGGATAAACAATCATTTCAGTTTGTTTGGAGATGATAACTTTCCATGATTTTATAAAGTATTCATCTTTACCTGGAAATGTCTCTCTCTTGACAGATATTTAGATACCTTAGAATGTTTGACAGAGATGCTGGTTTTGAAATTCTCCCTTGTCATCGATACTCCATGGAAAATGAAGTGGGAGCAAAGATCTGTGCTACAAAATCTTGGTATGGTTCTAGCATGATTTAGTTTGTTATATGCAGATTATTTCATAGATGCTTCTTTTGTATGGGTATCAAAATCCAATGATTATAATCTGATTTGTGATCAATTTAAATTTAGCACATCCAATGGCAACCAGGGCTCACACTGGGTCAAAATTATAGGGAGAAGTCACTTCTCTTTTGTGGGGCTGACAGGTAGAAGTGAGGATAGAACAGGGAGAAGTGGGTGGACAACAGGGAGAAGTTGCATTATATTATTGAAACTGAAAGCGTCCTTTTTTGTTTGTTTTTTTAATATGTGTTAATTTGGCATTTGAATTTTTTTATTGTTACATATGTTTTTTAGCAGTTCAATTTATTGAGGATAAAGTAAAAGATTTGATTAACTATTATCACACATTTTCATAAATACATGTATTAAACATAACAATAAAAAAAGTAGCAAATCAGGGATTTACACTAACAGTCGCCCAGTCGCCCAAGGTGACTAAATATTTGCATGGGCGAGTAAAGTTTGCTTTTCGATCGTCCAGGTGGCGATCTGTGATGATTTGGTTGATATCCGTTTCCACGAATTTTGCCCTGTCATTCTGAGCAGTAGAGGTATGTCTCCTTTCAATTTTATTGTCTCGCCTGCGACGAAAGTCGCTGGAGGCGAGACATATGTATGGGAATCCGGCGGCGGCGTAAACACTTGACATCTTGCTTCATATCTTTGTAAGCCCAAGCCCTAGGTCCATCAAATTTGGTCCAGAGGTAGCTTGTGATGAGTACTTGCCAGTCAGTCACCTGTCACCTGACCTTGACCTCAATTTCACGGTCCAGGGACTATGTTAAAGTTTTTGGGTTACGACAGTTCCTATGTAACTACCCATGGTAGGATGACAATATTTGGTGTATAGGTTGCTGATGACTAGTACATGACTGTCTGGTAGGTGTCACCTGACCTTGACCTCAATTTCACGGTCCAGCGACTACGTTAAAGTTTTTGGGTTACGAAAGTTCCTCTGTAACTACGCATGGTAGGATGACAATATTTGGTGTATAGGTTGCTGATGACTAGTACATGACTGTCTGGTAGGTGTCACCTGACCTTGACCTCAATTTCACGGTCCAGCGACTACGTTAAAGTTTTTGGGTTATGACAATTCCTCTGTAACTACACATGGTAGGATGACAATATTTGGTGTATAGGTTGCTGATGACTAGTACATGACTGTCTGGTAGGTGTCACCTGACCTTGACCTCAATTTCACGGTCCAGCGACTACGTTAAAGTTTTTGGGTTACGACAGTTCCTTTGTAACTACACATGGTAGGATGACAATATTTGGTATATAGGTTGCTGATGAATAGTACATGACTGTCTGGTAGGTGCCATTTGACCTTGACCTCAATTTCACGGTCCAGCGACTACGTTAAAGTTTTTAGGTTACTGCTGTTCCCCTGTAACCAAGCATGGTAGGATGACAATATTTGGTATATAGGTTGCTGATGAATAGTAAATGATTGTCTGGTAGGTGTCACCTGACCTTGACCTCAATTTAACGGTTCAGCGACTTCGTTAAAGTTTTTGTATTAGGACAGTTCCTCTGTAACTATGCATAGTATGGTGACAATAATTGGTATACAGGCCGCTGCTCATAATTAATGCTATTTACATAATGCTTATGACGAAATTTATTTTCGTTACTGATGCGGAATTCAGGCGAGACGTTTTTCTGTGTCCACACTTGTTTCAATATTGGTAAGAAATCTTAAATATTTTTCTTTCTGCGTCATTGTTTATCCCGTTTAAGCGCCACACAGTGTTAGCTGGTCCCTTCTGGCTTTTACTTTGTACATAAAGCGTAGTAAAAATAATACCGGAAACCAGTTCAAGCGAAATAATATAAGAAAATTTCCGGATTGGGTATGAACTCCGGTCCGGAGGTTTCAATTGCGATGCGGCTAGTGTTGAAATGAGTATTGCAATGATTTATACATAATACAAATTAGTACTTTGGCAGTAACTTTCAAAAAAGTAAATTTAAATCATTAAATACTTTTAAAAGTACATTTTTTGTTAACTACATAATATTATTTGTTTCACAATTGTCTTTTTTTACTTCTGGTTCTATCCTATCATTTTATTGAACAGTTTTAATTTATGGGAGTGTATTCTTTTTATTATAAAAAATATGAAAAAATGTGGGCGCCTAACTTTTTCACTGGGCGCCAAAATTTTTTAAGTTAGGAGACCAGGTGGCAACCATTATAAAAAAGTTAGTGTATATCCCTGCAACTGCCACAAAACTGTTCTTTAAAAAAATGTTTCTTTGTCATTGGTCTACAAATTGATTGAATTATTGAAGTTCTATTAGAACTAGAACTTAGAAGTAGAAAATTACATCATTGTGACAAATCTGTTAAAAATATTTAAACATATTTAACTTAAATGTGTTTAAAGTAAATGCCAAAATTTTTTTTACTACGTTTCTATCATTGCATACTCATTTCAACACTATCAGCATCGTATATTTGCAATCTCCGGCATTAAATCCATATCCGCTCCGGAAACTGTTACGTATTTTGCTCTGAACTGGTTTCCGGTCATATTTTAAACCTACGCTTTATATACCAAATAAAGTTTAAAGGGTACCAGTTGATTTTGTGAGCTTGTAAGAATTTTTTGTTTTCAGTTATTACATACTTGAATCATTTCATTAATGTTTTTTCATACTCTAATAGGCAGAAGAATGACAAGATAGAGTATTTGGTTGGGTGTATAGCAGAGTTGACCAATGAAGAAGAAGAGCACCTGCTGAAGCCTGGTGTCAATGATTTTAGTGTCATGTATTCTACCAGGAAGAACTGTAGTCAGCTATGGTTGGGTCCAGCTAGTTTTGTCAATCATGATTGTCGGTCAAACTGTAGGGTAGGTGTACTGTTGTGGTAGGCAGTGATTATTGGTCAAACTCTAGAGTAGGGTTTTTATTTCAGGGGTTCAAATTAGCCTTTCGTGGCGGAGTGGTTATGGTAGTTCGTCTACTTTTGATCACATAGTCTGTCAACACTGAGGTTACAGATTAGAGATTCACTTGGAGCAGTGTTTACACCACTCCAATCTTAATTGAAAAGGAATGCCAGTTTTCCCTAAATTATATGAATTCTTGTTGTCATATCTTGTTATGATAAAGAGTAAGCTTGAAGTCTTGTTTTGGATTATTGCAATGATGTTCTTTTTATTTAAACTGAACAACAAAATTAATGTTTCTGTGTCATAATCTGTAAGTACTGTACACAAGTAATTAGTTGCATCATTCTGTAAGTTATATTATATATAGAAAATGCACTTTTTCAAATATTGACATAAAATTAAATATTTTAAAAGTGACTGCTAATCTACTAATTTTTATCATGTTTAAATCTTAGCAGTTTTTATTTCAATACAAGCAGCATCATATTTGCAATCTCCTGCATTAACTTCATTTCTACTCTGAAGCTGGCTTTATTTTCTTTTGCTTTGAAGTAGTTTTCAGAGTAGTATTGTAGTCTATGCTATATGTACAAAGTAAAAGTCAGAAAGGTGGTTTAACATTATAAACTCTATAATTAAACGGTTTCTGATTCAAATAGATATGCAAATTTTTCTGTCTATTCCCTATCTGTATAATAATTATGCCACTTAACCAAAAGTTATACCCACGTAAAACTTTGTTTGTAATCACATTTAGCCTCCATATTTTGAAGTGGCAAAACTTGTAAGACACAAATAAAATCTGAAAATTTGTGTAAGCATACGTTAATTTCGGACCTTCATGACCCAGTTGTAATAAACAAGGACGTAGATAAAAACATTTTTTAGAATCACAAATATTTGTTTTAATTTGAGATATAATATAATAAAAAAATCTGCCTCATATAGAGCGTAGGTCAGTTGGGTTCAGCTAATAACCAAACTGCAAACCAGAAAAGTCCCGGACCACGGACCACAGTTAATTTGAACCCCTGTATGTACTTAAGTGGTAGGCCATAATTATCTGTCAATTGTAAGGTACATGTAGGTTTGCTATATGTTTGTATGTTGTTTTATGGTAGGCCATTATTGTCGTTCAAACTGTAGGGTAGGCTAGTGATATACCAATGTTCTTTAATGTAAGCCATGATTTTTGGTTGGACAAGAGGGTGTGTTTGCTATATGTATGTACTTTTATTTTCATAGTCATGCATAATTTGTTACCAGTGCTCCTGTAGAAGCTGGTTCAAACTATCCTGTACTTATCTTTCAGTTTGTTTCCACTGGAAGAGATACAGCTTGTGTTCGTGTGTTAAGAGACATTGAACCTGGTGAAGAAATTACTTGTCATTATGGTGAAAGTTTTTTTGGAGAAAATAACTGTTTCTGTGAATGTGAGACTTGTGAAAGGTTAGTTTTTTTTAAACAACAAACTATCCACATACTTACAACAAGCACATATATAAAAAAGTAAATCACATTTTACTATAAATTGCCTTCTGACCACAATACATACATATCTTTAATAGCCCTATACAAAATACCACCACAATATTATTAAACAGTTGTTTAAATATATAAAAGTCAGATAGTTATTGTTAGTTGTACACTTTACTTTAGAAATACTGATGTTTATAGTTATCTTTTACCAGTGGGCAGCAATAAAATGAAACTTGGAATACAATATGTTAATACATTTACTGGGGAAAAGTCTTGACTAAATTTAATGTGTGCTCTTTCATGTTTATCTAGACAATGTACTGCTGCATTTATCAATCCATAACGATAAGACATGCATCGACTATAGTAATCCCACATTTAAATTTATGTTACTGTGTTTTTTTGCAGGAGAAAACAAGGTGCATTTAAACCTAAAGATGGAATTAAAAGTCCACAACATGTGAAAGGTTACAGACTTAGAGACACAGACGACAGGCTTACCAGACTTAAATCAGATCCATTGGAGCGAGAAAGACCCAGTGCACAGATGACTGGAGCTGCTTTATATGGAAATGGTATATCTACATGTACTACATAAAATTTGTTACTACTGTGAAATACCGCTTATTTGTGGGTATCACACCACTAAATCCAACAACAAAAAAACTTGTTTACAGAGTGTAACTTTTTGAAAAATTGTTAGAGATTTGTAAATTTTTTCCACATGTAATATATGTGCTTGAATTAGATTTGTGTGGTTCCATACCTCTTTTTGTACCGCAGTATTCATTTAAAATTATTGTGGCATTAGGTTTCATGTTTGAATTGTGCTTATATTATATGTAGGTAATATTTATTTGTACAGAGTATGAAGAAACATTGACTTCCAGTCATAGGGGAGATATAAAGTTCATTTTCGATGTGTAAAAGTAACAAATTAGTATTCAATTGGAATTACGAGTCTGGTTGTTCATTTGGACATAAATAAAATAATAAAAAATAAAATAAAATATTAGAAAGAGGAGCTTGAATTTTATCTTCATTCATGCATATCAATGACACACTACAACAAACACTCAGTCTTTATATCAATAACTTAATTTCAACAAATAGTTGTCATAAAAGCACATTACATTTCACAATAAATGGATTGATTCAAATAACTAGATAAATAAATAATTTGATTCAAATTCAAAGCTTGTTTTTAGAAACTAAGAATTAATAAGGCTAATTATTTTCAATGACTTTTTCAATATTTAGTCAAATTTTTGTTTAGTGTGTTGACCCATATTTACTTACACAGATTAATTTTTTTTTATCCTGGCTGATTTTGCCTTACCTTTTACTCGCATTTTTAGAAAACTGGAACATAAGAGATGACAATCTGAAGAAGAATGCTAATTTGTTAAAGGCTGGAGAATTAAAAAGAAGGGGAATAACTCGATATGATGCAGAACTGTTACTCTCTCAGGGATTAAAGTTGCCTGAACCAAGGGAAACTGGTAGAAAAATTCCTGTCAAAGCAACCACTGTAAATGGTGTTCTGAATCATATAAATTCTAAAGTTCCCCCTGTAAAAAAGTTACCACAAAGGGACAAACATGGCTGTTTTCTAAGAAATAAAAGGTCATCATCACAATCGAGTGAAAGAACAGAATCTCATAAACAGGCAGCAAAAATCAAATCTCCTAACAAAAGGATTAGTTTTAGTTTTGAGGACCAGGAATTTGAACATCCAGAATTTGACCATGAAGAATTGGACTCCATTGTTGAGCAGGCTTGTAGAATATGTGATGAGGACTCTGTAGAGCAGGAGGAATCAAAAACAGTGTCCAAAAATGTTGACTGTTTGCAAGAAAATGATCAGAGTTGTTCTAGAACTGTAGATGATTCCAAGACAAGTGTTGATATAAATATGAATATGTCTCCATCTATATGTAGAACTAGGACTAGGAAATTTGACCCTCGAGATACCTCACAAACTGTGATTAAACATTCCACTCTTCTAAGTAATAATCAAAGATGTAGTCCAAGGCTTAGGAGTCGTGGTTCACTGAACATAGATTCCACCACCAGCTGTGCAGCATTAACTAAGGATTTATCTGTTAAAACAGACACTGTTGATGAAAAGCAATGTTGCAGACATAGTCCAAGGCTGCTAACTCATTCTAAAAACTTTATGCATGATTTGAAATTGGAAAATAATGTTTTTGAAGAGCAAGAAGAGCATTGTGAGGACCATGAAAGGGAAGTAAATCTGCAGACAAGTCACCTTTCAGAACACTTAGACATATCAATTTCAGGGACCTTAGAGCTTTGCTGTGATAAAGAAACTTTTCAGGGACAAAGTCAAAAGAAAAAAAATGTTAAACTTCAAAATTCAGATGTTTCAAAGAAACCAGCTATTCGTCAGAGTCCACGCCTTCACAGAAAATTTGATAATGATATTGTCAATTGTTGCTCAACACGAACAGAAAAGCCGCTACTGGCACAAGAGTTATCAAAGAAACTTAATCAGGAAGAAGAAATGACAGATAATGGCTCTTCAAATTTTGAAGACAGTTTCATAGATGTTTGTAGTTTTTCTGAAGAACAGCAAGGAGATTCTTTAGCTCATATATTGAAATCAGAAATTAAACAAGAGCCAGTAGACAATATGTTTGAAAGTTTTGAATCAATTATTAAAAATGTGACACCACCTCGAAAGGTAGACAGTCATGTTGGACATTATAGTGCTAAAAAGCTATCAGAAAATATTCATAGGTTCAGCAGATCATTGTCAGACGAGTGCCTTAAAGTAATTAACAGAAAAGAAAGCATCAAAAAGCGAAAACTGTCATATTCAATAACATCATCTCCGGATACTTCTCCTGATAAGAAAGTTCCTAAATTGACCATTAAGATGAGAAGGGATCCTATCCTGGAAACAATGGAGGAAAGCCTGTCAACAGTTAAACGTTTAAATGAGCTAGAATCCAAAATGAAGTGTGAATTGTCTCATTCAAAGCATAGGAAAGATTCAAGAAGGCGTCGAAGATCAGGGAAACTTATACCACAGTCACCAGTTCACTCGTCACAGTCACCGATTGCTCCTAGCACATTTTATCCTCTGTCAAACAATCACACGTTTCCTAAAAAACTTCGCTTAAAACTAGGAGATACATCATTCAGTATATCCATCCCACAACCTAAT
Organism: Limnoperna fortunei; assembly: GCA_944474755.1. Taxonomy (NCBI): domain Eukaryota; kingdom Metazoa; phylum Mollusca; class Bivalvia; order Mytilida; family Modiolidae; genus Limnoperna; species Limnoperna fortunei. Next base: position 24,300,540 of record OX104120.1, read on the forward strand.
GACTTTAGTCAGGTTCAGCATGTATAAGATCAGGAATTATATTTTAACATTCTTGTACATTTTATTTGTAGATTACTTAATTTAAAAAATTATTATTGGCTTTTTTCAATTCTGAACTAAAAATATTTTTTTCTGGTGGTAAAAGATTTCAATTTATGACCATACACATACAAAGTGTGGAAAATGTAAGAACTGTCAGGGAAATATATAGAATTTTTTATTAGATTAGCCACATGTTTGACAAAAATGACAAATCGAAACAATTGTTTTATGCAGAGAAGAGTTAAATTAAGGGATCTGGTGCAATATGTTTGTTCTGCACTACATTTAAACCTTTTTGGGGGTTAATTTAGTCCAGTGAAACCTGTCAAAAAAAACTGACCCTCAATCACATAAACATGTAAACTAAACATAAATATGCCACAGTACATGTATTTTGAGTTTTTTTTAAACTGAACATGTTCAAGACCTCTACCAGTCTCTTTCAAACACAAATTTTAGTCTCAAAAGTGTCCTGTTTTGGCAAGTTTCACTGTACATGTAATTTATATGTGTAAAAATTTGTGTCATTGCATGTAATAAAGGGTTTTTTAGTGTTCTTATATTTAGCTTTCTAATATTGTCAATATTAAATGTTCAATACCCAAATTAAACAACATGAAGATTATAAGTTAACAAATAATTGCAGAACTGCAGTTAACATTACTGTTAAACAAACGTTTAAACAAATTACAGTGAAGGATTATATTTTTTCAACTAATTAAATATAGTATAGTTTGGTCAGGGAGGTGGGGAAGAAGGGAAGCTGTTTTGAGTAATCAACACCTTCTTCAGCTTTCAACCCAGATCCCTGAAATTTGAAAGAAAGATTTTGTATTAATTTGTTTAAGTTGTACACCTGCTACTTCGGAATTTAGACATTTTTTCCTATTTTACCAGACTCCTAAGCTTTTATGCAGTAAAGTTTACAGAAAATGTTGACTATTTTGTTTTATGATTTGCAGCAGAGGATGGTACCTATGTTGTGTAATAAACACCTACAGTTTTCAGCCCTGATCCCTGAAACTTCACATAAAGATTGCACACATACTGAAGTTGTGCACTTGCTATTATGGAATTGTTGATGAATTTTTTCTTCTTTTTCAAGACCTGTTTTACTAATTTATTGAAGGCAAGAAACTAGTATTAGAGCATGTTTAAACATGTTTCAAGCTCTCATTTTGGCTAGGATTTTAATCTGCTGATATCCTCTGTAACCCTGGCCAATCTGGATAAAAAGGCTTATTTTTACTTTAGTGTGAACTATATACCTGTTCATAACTTGAGTTAAATTCTGGTACATGTACCTATGCGTTTCCAAGAATATCATTTGTTTTAATTGGACCAAATCTTTCATGCACAATCGTTATGTTTTTGTTTGTTTTCCATATAGATGGTACAGTATTATGATAACATTATCATTGTTAACCCCCACTATGTTCTGTATTTGTGTGGTTACTTTGTGTTGTGCAGGTCTGATATGCTTGTATTGTTAATGGCAAAGGTGAAAACATAAATGGCATCTGCTTGAAATTCATTTTTATTGTTTGCCTATCACTTGTCATCTGTCTGATAGTCTTTTCCTTTACAGTGACCTAGGACCTTGGGATAGCGGCGCGGGCTACTACCTTGTCTTGCATTGATTGTCTGTTTCCTACCAGTGTGTGTGTCTTCCTCTCCTAATAACAAATGAGGTGAAAAATAAACAAAAACAAACAAACAAACAATCTTCTTGACAACAACAGGTCAAAAAGTGGCCACATTCAATTATTATTGCATGCACAGTTCAATTGCCTGACTAATATTTTGATGTTTTGGCAGTTACATGTAATATTATCTGCAGCATATCCTTATATGCAATCACAGAGGTATTATAAAAGATTCTCGTTTTGTTTGTTTGAATAGTGTTTAATGCACATGCAGCAATGTTTAAGCTATATCACGGCATCCAGTTTTTATTTTGAGAGGAAGCCAGAGTACCTGGAAAAACCCTCTTTTTGGTAGGAAAACTGGCAATCATTGTCAGTCAAGATTGGAGTTGAGTACACCCTGCCCACAGTGAGAAATTCTCATTCAACTCAACATTCAGCTAATTTCTTATAAATGGTTATTCAGGTGAGGAATTTCTGTCTCCGAACCTTGTGAACTTCTTTTTTTATCTTATTGGATCTATTTATTTATTCATATATATTTTTTATCAGTAGCAGCGACACGCACATAATTGAAGACTGTTACATTATCATTGTTGAAAAAGTTGTTTTCATTTATGGTAATTTTGTAGATTTTTATTCTTGAAATATTCAATTGTAATTTAAACATTTTTAAATATTTGATGTTTGTTTATGAGGTAGTTGTTGACATTCTATGTGAAAAACAGTATATTAATTAAATGAAATTTTTTAAGTATTAATTTTGTTGTCCCGATTTTCTTAAGTTGAGAAATATCAACAATATGTCTTTGAAATGGCATTGAAAGGTAGAAATAATGTTATTTACAGTGTGAAGTTTACTAGCAGAGAGCTTTAAAAAAAAGGAATTGAGCTCTGTCAAATGTTTTAGTGAAATCTTTTTTTTCTGGACCTGATACATGTACAGCTGGAATTGAGTGTGTCCTAATTTTAAGCTATGTCATTAGTATAATTTCTGAAGAAACTTGTAAGCTACTGCTAAATTTAATTAATTACGAAAAGATTACTTGAGTTATGCCCCTTCAAGTTTACAAATTGACCTTGTATCTTGCGACATTTCTTTTTGGATTATACAGAAAGTGGGCAGTAACTAACTCTCAAACTGAAAGTAAAAAAAATTGTTTGTAGAGGTTTATATCAATGCTCACATTGCTTTATTAGTTTTTATCTAAACTACTAGTATTTACAAGCATGGCACTGTGAGAGTTATTGCCCATGACAATTTAGAAATAACCACAGATGCTACATGCCTGTTACTTTCTTGACATGAATACATTGATAACTTTAGAATTTACAAAGGTGTGGTTAATTGTTTAGTTTTATTTAAACTAGAAAAGAAATGTTGTTAATTGATAAATACTTTTCCACGCCAGTTGGTTTAATCTGTCTTTTCTGTAACCATTCAACAAAGTTGAAAGTTTATAGGCACTTCTGAGTTTTAGTCAAAAGTTATTAAATAATTTATTTATCCAAGTTTCACATACTTGTCCAAAGTATGTGAAACTTTGGTTTATTTATTGGTCAAATATGGCAAAAAAAACCAATTTTATTTTCCAATGCACAGGAACAATTTCTCTTCAGTAACAAAGAATTTTTAGAGTATATTTATTGTGCGAGAGTGTAATTTATAATGTGCATGTTAGGCAGCAGTATGTAGAGTGTCAATCATTGTTATAATATGTAGTGTGAGATGTTAACACTCTATTGTTTTAATAAATCGTGCAAAATCTTCTTCTTTTTAATTCCATGGAGACTAAAATTACTTCTCAGGTGTACACATTCAAAGTGATTTGTCTTGTTAATATATTAATGACTACAATGGATGTACCCATTCAAAGTCAATTCCCTTGTTAACATCACTGCACATATCACATTTGGGCTGTACTCATTTAAAGGGATTCATCTTGACATTGATCAGTCTATACATTATTACTTCCATTCAAAGTGACTCATCAGGCCTTAATTAAAATATTGTTTGTTTGCTGTTTTCTGACCAAACCTATCCCAACTGACAAAATGTTATTGCTTCTAAATTTCAAATATTTTTAAATTCTTTTATTGTGATCTGAAAATATTTTACGCTTTTCAGCTCACCTGGACCCAAAACATGTTTTTGTTCAATATCTCAAAAAGTATCAAAGCTATAGAGAAAACATTCACTCCAAATTGATCAGCACATTAAGGTTTACAATGTATAAGTATGAAGTTGTGTAAGGCTTCCTGTATGAGTTATTGCCCTTTAATGACGATTTTTTACAACATTTTCAGTATTAACTATATACCTTGAAAACGATAAGAGCTAAAGTGAAACTGTAAAAGGCAAAAATAATCAGTAAATCTAATCCTACAATTCACTTTAATTTGGTTTGAAATGGTCAGATGACTCCTTATATGAGTTATTGCCCTTTAATGACAATTTTTTATGAAGTTTTCCATTTTTGTCCATAACTTAAAAACTTGCAGAAAGAGTGAAACTGTAAATGGAAAAATGATCTGCAATACAAGTCCTAAAAATCACTTAATAGATCTGAAATTGACAGATGACTCCTTTTAGTAGTTATTGCCCTTTAATGCCAATTTTTATACCCCCGCAAACTTGTTTTTTTTGTGGGGGGGGGGGGGTATATAGGAATCATTCTTGCTGTCTGTCAGTCTGTCAACATCCCTTGTAAGCACAACTCCTCCTAAACTGCTTAATGTAATTTAATGAAACTTAGCATAAAGGAAGTACATTATATAGAGATGTGCATGAAGGTTTATTGACCTCGGATATCATTAAGGGGAGATAATTGGACTTGAAATCTTAGCGTGGGGTATCCCTTTGTGAGCATGCTCACAGTCCACACTTGTTTATGATTGTTTTCATTTTTGTCCTGCAACATAACAACTATAACGGCAAGAGTGAAACAGTAAATTGGAAAAAATGGTCAGCAATACCAGAACTACAATTCAATTAACTGGTTTGAATTTGTAGGATGACTCCTTATAGGAGTTATTGCCCTTTTTGATTTTTGTCCAACATATAAATTATAAAAGCTGGAGTGAAACTGTAAATTTCAAAAATGATCAGCAAGTTATTGCTCTTTAATGAAAATTTTTTAAATGAAATTTTTGATTTTTGTCCAACATATAAATTATAAAAGCCATAGTGAAACTGAAAATTTCAAAAATGATCAGCAATACAAGTTATAAAACACTTAATTGGTCTGAAATGGTCAGATTACTCCTTATAGGAGTTATTGCCCTTTAATAAAAATTTTGGAGAAATTTGTAGTTTTTGCCCTGTAACTTTAATGCCATAACAGCTAGATTGAAACTGTACATTGCACAAATAATAAGCAAAAACAATATGCCTTCAAATCATTTCTTAGTCCAAAATTGTTAGATGACTCTTTATAGGCGTTATAGCCCTTTAATAATGAATTTGGACAAAATAATCAGTTTTTGTGTTAAATTCTGTAACACCTAGATTTACTCTAGGTTAATTTTGTAATTTAGAGTTTTACTCTAAATTACTAAATTAACCCAAAGGACAAGGCCTACAAATAATTTAATTTTTAGAAATTGTCTGATGGACCCTGTAGGAGTTATTGTAATTAACCAATTTTTTTGTAATGTTTGGTTTCGCCCAGTAACTTAAAAGCTATAACAACTAGACTGAAACTGTAAATTACAAAAATTTAAATATAGTTGAAATGATTTGTGTTATCGGTGAGCGATTACAGACTCATGTGAGCTTATAGTTTAATACTTCGATCGTTATCCGAAAATATTCCCCCTTTTTTGCTTTCGCTTCAAGCATTCATGTGACTTTTTTATTCAAAAACATGTGGGAGATTGTTGATATGTTTCCATATCGAAAAAAAGAATATGGTTGGGTGAGATCGCACCCCACTTTTACATAAAAAGTATAGATATGTTACAGAGAAACTGAATATTTTTAGTTACTTCAATATCATAGGCTGAAGACAACAGCTCATAATTTATGAAATGTTTAACTTTATTTAAAATATTTTTTACATATTTAAATGTAGTTCAGAAAGCAACAGAAGTGCTGAAATTTGTTTTATTGTCCCCTTCAAGACCCCCCCCCCCCCAAAAAAAAAAAATCGTTGCTGAGAAATGCCGACAGCCATATTGTAGTCACATGAAACTGATTTTTCTTTGTTTTTATCTGATTTTCAGTGTTTATGTTTGCTGCATACAATTTTCTTTATTAAGGCGCAATAAACTTTAATTGATTCTTACATACGCTTTTGGGAAAGACCACGAGTGATAGAAATGTTATGGCTTATCGCGAGTGGAACAAAGCAGAACGAGCAATAGGACATAACAAAATGTCTATCAAGAGGAGAATGGCTAACCCAAAAGTGCATAAAAGTACCTATTTCTGCGATAAACAAACAACTTGCACATCTAGATGTCTTATAGACTCCATTGTTTGATATATTCTTCTTTAGCTGCTTTCTGGTACATGCGACCTCATCTGTACTCGTTGCGTCATCCAATGAGAACACCTAAACAAGAACGTTGTTATGTTACCATAAAAACATTATTGTTTCAGAAATTAATCACTCAACATTTTTACATATATGTGCTGTACCTATTCAAAGTGATTCATTATGACATGAATCAGTCTACATTACTTCTCTGCTGTACCTATTCAAAGTGATTCATTATGACATGAATCAGTCTACATTACTTCTCTGCTGTACCTATTCAAAGTGATTCATTATGACATGAATCGGTCTACATTACTTCTCTGCTGTACCTATTCAAAGTGATTCATTATGACATGAATCAGTCTACATTACTTCTCTGCTGTACCTATTCAAAGTGATTCATTATGACATGAATCAGTCTACATTACTTCTCTGCTGTACCTATTCAAAGTGATTCATTATGACATGAATCGGTCTACATTACTTCTCTGCTGTACCTTTCAAAGTGATTTATCGTGAAATTAATCACTCCACATTATTACCTCTCGGCTGTTCTCATTCAAATCGACGTAACTAGCTAACTTGTGGATCACTCCCCATATTACATCTAGGGTGTACCTATTAAAAGTGATTCATCTTGACAGGGATAAGTCTATATTATTACTTCTCTGCTGTATCCATTCAAAGTGACTTCACTTGTTAACTTGTGAATCGCTCTACATTGTTACATCTCGACTGTACCCATTCAAAGTTACTCATTTGTTAATTTGTGAATCACTCCACATTATTTCATCCGGGTTGTACCTATTAAAAGTTATTCCTCATGACATGGATCACTCCACATTATTTCATCTTGGCTGTACCCATTCAAAGTGACTCGTCATGACATGGATCACTCCACATTATTTCATCTTGGCTGTACCCATTCAAAGTGATTCATTATAACATGGATCACTCCACATTATTTCATCTTGGCTGTACCCATGCAAAGTGACTCGTCATGACATGGATCACTCCACATTATTTCATCTTGGCTGTACCCATTCAAAGTGACTCGTCATGACATGGATCACCCCACATTATTTCATCTTGGCTGTATCCATTCAAAGCGACTCGTCATGACGTGGATCACTCCACATTATTACATCTTGGCTGTACCAATTGAAATCGATTCAGAACAAATAAATACAAATGACACTTGCACATGTTTATTATATTATTCTTTGTAATTTATATTTATGCAGCCATTAGCTGGGGTTGTTTGTTTTACAGTCGGGAATGGGTTTGCACTGGTAGTCAGATAACTTGGGACTAATTATTGGACATTCTGAGATCAATACGGACCGTCTTGTTTATCCAGCGATCAGTGTGGACTGTCTACGAGTTTGGATAGGGATTGATATACAGTAAAGACTTGCAACAACCATTTAGTCAAGCAATAGTTAGTTATAACATGGGGCTAAGTTAAGCACAGTTCTATTACAAATTAAAGTTCTAGTGCATAATTAGAAGATATAATGAATACGCTATAAAATGGTTCTTAAAAAAAAAATAGATCAATCGCACGCCTGGCTGCAGGTAAAAAGTACAAGAAATGTTTTCTAATATCGAAACAATATTCGATTTTTTAAATACAAAGATTTAAATTTTTATTTTATATTAGTTGTTTTTCTTTAATTTATATCAATTAATCGATTTTCTGATATAAAAATACAATTAACCTCATATATCATGAAAGGGTTTGGAATGAATTTTCGGTGCATCAAAACATGGCAGCATGAAAAAGTAGTCCCAATTTTCTCGTTTGTTTCCGCCTTTTGCTTGTAACTGTTATTGCTTAAGAGTTGAAATGAAAGTAGAAAAATAACTCTTAAACTTTAAAGTTAAATTTCTAGATAAACTTTGTGGACACCTATACTTTCCCGCATTTTTATGAAATTTAGCCTTATGTGTTTAATACTCCATAAATGAAATTTCAAGGGAAAGATTTCTAAAAATCTAAATAAAAAGATTTAGATGTCCTGCTAGTTCGCCATCCAGTAGGATAATGACCTCTTTTTCTTCCTACTACCGGAAAGACTATCAACTATTGATTACAGCATGTAAAGACAGAGTCTGCAAGTTCCAATCTTGCTCAGGATAATTTGTGCTCTAGTCTAATCTTATAGTAAAACTGGCAAAGTTTAAAGTATTAAGGACGAGAGCAATTTAGAAAACAGCCAACAAATTGTGAACATAGGATGGACCAAGAGTTTTTGACTTCCGCTTGTCGAGAAGCTATGGACTTTTCGTGAAGGCGACAATGTGACTACCGCTTTAACAATTTACAAAAAGATGTTTCTTGTTCCAGAAGCATGACATTCTCCAAACGCGTTAGCCGCTAGAATATAACATTATAACTGATACCCCGTCCCATCGAGAAGCATCTCTTACAGTATTACCACATTGGGTTGCGCCGTGCAGCTCTGTGGTTTGTTTGGCATTGGAAACCGTTCAATAATCATTCAAAGAATTTTCAGTATTCTTGCCAAAGGCTTGAATTCCCTTCCTAATTGTCAGTAAAGGCCTGAATTCTCCACCTTATTGTCAGTTTTCTTGCCAAAGACCTGAATTTCCCTCCTTACTGGATGTAATAATACAGCTTGAAAATTGAAAACAATTCATTGATGGACTTTCTTATTGTAATCTTTCTTATTGTAATCTTTCTTATGTATACCATGTTCTGTATTCTTCTTTTGACTATCACGTATGTTATGTCTCCAAACAGACGGAGGAGAAGCAAAGAAGAAAAAAATAGACTCATAAAGTATCAGTACAAAAAGCGTGTTAAAAGACAACATCTAAAACTGAGGTACACCATATATCCTTGGAAGAGATAATAGTACTCACTTTAATTAGTTAGGTAACACACATTTTTCATTAAAAGGTAGTATTTCCTTAGGGTAGTTGTTAATCAGAATTAAATTAAATTTTTGCGATTTGTCGCAATAAACAAGTACAACAATTTTTAAAAATCGAAGAATGTGTCCATGGGACACAGATGCCCCCGCTAAATGAAGTCCCAAACAGGAAGTAGTTGTTCGACAGGTCTGAAAATCGCTTAGGACGTACAACTTGTGATACTGAACCACCCTGCCAAATTTCAAATTTTTCTCATGTACGGTTTCTGAGAAAAGCGTAACGGAAATTCGTAAAGACGGACGGACGTACGTACGTACAATGAAGTCCCAAACAGGAAGTAGTTGTCCGACAGGTCTGAAAGTCACTTAGGACGTGCAACTTGATACTGAAACACCCCGCCAATTGTTCTCATGTACTGTTTTTGAGAAAAGCTTGACGGAAATTCGTACGGACGTACGGACGAACATAAGTAAAACTTAATGCCCCCGACATGTCGCCGCGTGGGCATAAAAACAAGGGTACGATTATTCGTTCTTATCCTTTTTGCATCATCAATTAGTATGAATTTAAAATTGTTAACTTTAAATCTAATATCCATGCACCTGCATAAATATGACAAAATAACAAATATAACTTTCCGCAGATTGAAATCGCTACAGTGCAATGATAATGTATGCAAAGTCAGGTCTTAGATATCAATCCATCTAACAATATGTGGATTTTATGATTATTTTATTGTTTGTTTGTTTGTTTGATAGTGTTTAACGCCACTTTCAGCAATTTTTCATCCCGTCCATGTTTTTGTTAGGGGGAGGAAGCCGGAGTACCCGTAGAAAACCCCCGACCTGCGGCAGTAAAAGATCGGAGTCGAGTACACTCTGCCTTCAGTGAGAGTCGAACCCAGTCGAATCTCAGTGTTGACAGACAACGTGATCAATAGTAGACAAACAACCTTGACCACTCGGCCACTGAGGCCCCTTATTTTATTGCAAAATGAACATATCGTCACAATGGTAACATCATCACAAATATCAGATTGCTGGTCGTGCCTACAATTTTAAAATTTATAAGAGGCTTCCATGAAACAGTTGGTATATTTTATCATGAAAAACACGCAATACAATTTACATCTATACAGTTTGTATTCTACTTATTTTCATACTAGAATCTTTTAATTTAATGAAATAATTCTGTTATATAATGATGTTATATGGTATGAAGATTAATGATCTGATGCTCTTGTACAAAATATTATGATAGTTTTACCAAATTTCTAATAACCTTGCCGTAGTTTCTTTTACACAGAAATCACCGGTTAATGTATTGATTTTACAAGTTTACTTTGTATATTTAAATACAACATAATCCTGTTCCAATATGACCTCGGTGTGCATGTTGACATTCATTGTATTTTTTCAGAGGTAAATATTATCTAGTATTGATATCGAAGTTTAAATCGATCAAGTTAGAGTGTTATGTTTGAGTGGTTACCTGTCGAGACGGCAATTTCCGGTTACACCTGGACAGATATATAGCAGGTATGTGCATTGTTGTATATTGTGCATGTCTTGACAGTACGAAAACATATAATTCGTGTGTATATATTGTTTTTTTAACAGAGTTAAAAAACTCACATGTTTTTAAACGTTTTCGCGAGTTCCTGTAACCAGACGAACTTGTCATGAACACATATTTGTATTGCTTATGTTCTTTTTATACAATTAACAGTAACATACTCTTTCTAATGCCCAATTGATAAATTAAACATATATTTTGAATGTAGTTTCTGAATAACATAAACTTGTCCCTTAGCCGCTTCGTTTAGAAAACATGCGTGACATTTAAACAACCAACTGTGTACCGTTACAATGTACTTAATAATATATTTTTAATCTCAAGTCACCGTGAGTTTAAGAGTTGTTGAAGTCAACAGTCATAAATGCATTGCAACAATTTAAATTCCAGATACTAGACAATGAAGAAAGTTGCCATAGTAACCGGAGCAAACCGAGGCATTGGTCTTGCAATTGTCCGACTACTTTGCAAACAATTCAAAGGAGACGTATATTTAACATGTCGAATGACTGATAAAGGAAAAGCAGCCGTGCAATTGTTGCGCCAGGAAGGACTAAATCCGTTATTTCATGAACTAGACATTTCCCAACCCGATAGCATTCGTATGTTTGAGGAGTTCATTGCAAAAAACTATGGTGGAGTTGACATACTTATCAACAATGCTGCTGTTCACTTTGGAAGTGATAAAGTTCCAGTTTATCGCCAGGCCCAGCTTTGTTTGGAGGTGGATTTCAATGGAACATTAAACATGTGTAAAATTTTCCGCCCTCTTCTTCGACCTCATGCTAGAATTGTCAATTTAACAAACAGTTATCTTGGAAAGAAAAGCGTTCTGAGCAAAGAGGCTCAGTCCAGGCTTAATATATCAACAATGTCCTTGGCTGATTTGTGGCTAATTATGGATGCTTATGTGAAAGCCGCAAAAGAAGGAAATCACGCCAATAGTGGCTGGCCAGAATCTCCAAGCCAGACCGCTAAAATCCTTATTATAGCCATGACGAAAGTATTAACCAGAGAAATGAAAGACGATCCTAGAAAAAATATTCTAATCAATGCCTGTTGTCCTGGTTGGACAGAAACAGGGGGAAGTCAGGAGTATCGAGGCGTAAATGGATTGTGCAAAGATTCGAAATTGCAAACCGCTGATGAAGCCGCCGAAGATGTCGTGTGGGCTGCCACCATTCGTCCTGGTCAAAATACTCCGAACGGTGACGTTTTGCAGAGAAGAAAAGTAATATCATGTGACTTTTAAAAGCAAATGCTTTAAAATTATTTTTAGTGCAATAGGCAAATAGTGCTGTTTAATCCAACATATTTAAAAGTAAAACAAGAATATATAGACGCAGCATTCGAACATAAAACGAGCTATAAGTTCGTGCAGTGTAGTATTATTATGTATTAACCAACCATAACGAGTAAGACAGACGCTTATTTACAAATCTAAAAAAACAATAGGTTTTTATTACCAAAACAAATTCAGCTTGAATTTAGACAGAAATATTTTTAACAAAACACATAACAACACAAGGTGTATAGTACTGTATTTTATTAAGAAATTAAATTGCATTGTTCCAATAAATACAGTAGTGATACAATGTTATTTTGAAGACGCTTCTGTGGCTAGTCGGGGTCTCTAGGACTGACAGCACGTTCCTTATAATCCATTGTTTCACCAATTCAAATGGACATTAAAGACGCTCTTTTCATTTACAAGATTTTAAACTATTTTTTTTTAATTAAAAAATTTATATATCATTGTTTTATATATTTTTAATAACATATTGATCTTATTGTGTATTTGATGATCCAGGCCATAATTGTTGACATGGTTTTGTATTGATGTAATTCCGCAGTGGCCGACCCAGGCCAAAGTTACTAATAACTTTATATTTAGTTTTGTTTCTTCATAATTTTGTCTGGAAAGCTGAATTGTGAACCCTTGTCCAATCCATGGATAAACTCCAGCTGACATTTGACTATGCCGAATTTAACTGCCGTTATAATCCGAAGTTAATTTTATGATTTATCGGCCTCGGCAAAAAAAAAACCGCGAGGGTACGATTATTCGTTTTAACATTTGACTATCGCAAAAAGGTTTTGAAAGGTATTTGAACAAATAGAAGACAACCACATATGATCATTAAAATAAAATATACTTTTGCTTTTGTCAGACTGGAACATCAATAGTATTTAGTATAGATATGTTTATTAAGTTGTCTTTAAATGGTTATCAAAAGATTTGTTGTTTCACTTGACTGACATGTTTCAGTGGTACCCATACATAGTAGAAAGAGTCTGTCATGACTATGAGCATTACATTTGTTTTCATGATGTGAAAACATTTTATCATGGTTTAATTGTATTTAATTTACAAACTTGTGCAAACGTTATGATCAGGAACATATAAAAATAGTGAAGTAATTGAGCTGGATACAAATAACACAATATTCATCAAAATTTTAGGTTTTACAAAATTTTAATTTGTCTTGAAATTTATAGGATATACAATCAGAACTGATCTATGCATACACGCCAATAAAAAAATGAACTGATTTCATGTCATTTGCAGTTATTTGGACCAACTCTCAAAATATTTATACACATATTAATGTTTTGAAAAGAAATTAAAGGGAAAAATCAGTAAATAACATTACTGGTTCTATTGATCATTATAATTAATTTAAATAATTAAGATAGTACAACACACTATAATGTGGATTTCTACTGCATGGCACCCCTCGGGCTTTATCGTGTATCAGGCATACATGTAAACATCTCAATCTGAAAGAAGACAACAATAGAAAATAGTAATAATTTGTTTTATCACTGGGTTTGTTTAGAAAGCATAATCTCAAATACTAGTATCGAAATACAAAACGTGTTATTACGAGTTACGACATTTGTTAACAAATGGATAACATCTAATATGGGATACTCGCTTCGAATTTCCTATTAAAATCTAGCTGCGCATTCATTTTAAGAATAATTAGTCATTTAGGTAGTAAATATATGTATCTTGTATTAAAATCTATAATAAACAATGACCTATTGTCAATAGTAACTATGTTACAACACCACATTTAGTCAATCAATTTCAACTGCGTCACGGTGTCTAGTTTTTATTGAAGTGGAAGCCGGAGGACCCGGTGACAACCTGACCTTCTACAGCACACCCTGCCCGCAATGTTGCTTGAATCCGCAACCTCAGTGTTAACAGAAACGTGATCGTTAGTAGATGACCAAATGACAACTAGGACTTGTTTTACTTTTTATTTTGACACACATATGCTCTTAATTGTTAATTGCTTGCAACTATTGACTTTTCTGATAAAAAATCGAACACCGCGGTTAGATACACAGGAAGAAAAGCAAAAGATTAATGTCTGAAATTCTATTGAGTTTTTAATATACTCACATCATCCATCTCGCCTTCAAAGTCGTCCATGTCTTCCCCATGTCCAATCTGCAACGCGCATGCTCGTCTTTCTAATGGTCCTGTATAATTAATATGATTAATGTTAAAAATAATACTATTGCGACATCAGACAGCTACATGCGCATTATATGCATATTGTGTTCGTACAATTTGTATATGTCGGGTTAGTTCTAGAATCCTCTGTCGTCCAACGCTTTTTAGACGTTGATGGGGAGCATCCCGACTCCTAACTGCAGTCTAGAAAAGCGTAGGACAACATCGGATTCTTGGACTAATGTCGGCCCAACTGTGAAATTCGAAACATTACGTTACGTCTAGTAGTGATGCGGTTCAAACAACTCACGAGACATGATACCAACAGTTGCACTACACGCTTATGTATATATTATATCTTACAAAAACAGTAATAGAGTTTTCCCAAATAATTATCTAGTCCATTTACCATGTTATATTACAGTCTTCTATAAATACAATTTAAATCAGAACATATATAGCACATGTAGTATTCCTTTTACGTTACATTTTCTTGTCTAACCATTGCCGCTACATCTTTATCCAATCCATATGTGCTATTACTAGTAAATAAATTTATTTTAAATAAACTAACCAGACGTGGACCAGACATATTGGGAAGATATTATCATAGTTAATTATCTGTATGGTATATATCGTACAAGCACTTTTTATCAATCACTGATCGAGTATTGCAATTGAAGGGTTGATTTAACGAAAGATGAAGCATAAGACTCGTAAACATCGACTCGATCCGCCACGCGGCATACAACCATGGCAGTATTTCATCATTCAGCAAACCTCGGCTAGTTTTTTTTCTTGTCTTTTAGCCTACTCGTATGTTTGACATCATTCGAAAAAAATCAGATGATTGCTTTTATTGATTGAAAGTTAAAAGATGTCTACCGATTAGGAATAACAAAATCAGGAAAAAGTTTCATATAATGATCTTAAGCCAATGGTAAATTTACACGCATGTTCACCTTAAATGCATGAATGAAAAATAGAATGGTCAAGTCTGGAAGTATTGCCATAGATCTCCGTGTTGTTGAACAAGACGTCTAGTTATGACAAGTTACTGGCGTGTACATAATCAGAATACAAAATTGAAAATGTAAACATAATATGCTCTCTCCTCCTTGATATCAAACTATATGATGCAAGACTTTAACGTAAAACTAAACCTGTTCCATCTGTAAACTTGGAATATTTAACATCATTGACCTGCCCTTCCAGTTTGCCTTCAGAATATTTGTATATAATGTCTTTCCAATCTACGTTCTGAAATAAAACAAAGGTTAAGACTTAATGCAGAGTTATATTGATACATGCGGGCGGACTTCCATTTTATGATGTTAGCCCATAAATAGCATTAATATATAATTATAAAGTAAAAATTAATAGGACGTTTAATTATACATGAATGTCGATGAGTTATGGTATGCTCAACGTGTTGGATCATGTGTAGGTTTTATATGAGGTAACAGCAACAACAGTGTATAATAAATTTCGTTTAGTTTTCGTTTAAAAACAACGCCATATTTAAAAAGCTGGAACATCGAGGAGAATATCAATTTTTGGAAATTTAGCTATAGTCTATTTATTACCCTTTTAAATACAGACATACGATATTTTAACAAACAGAACTTACAGGAGCTTGAATTTCAAAACTAGTAAATTTTCCATCATTTGCTTTAGCTCCAAAGATAATAGCATCATCTTCTTTAGCAATCAACAAGGACGCATTGTAGCCGCAGTCTCCATTCGAAATAATTGCCTGTGGTCTGGTAGATCTTTTACTTATTTGTTTGTCTTTAATGCGCAAGCGCAAAACTATGGTTCCACCGAGGTCAACATTAGAAAATTGTGGTACTCTTAGCAAACTCTTTCCATCGAATTTGGCAACTCCATCAGTTACATTTACATTCTGGTTAACGACATATACGGGGTTTTTGGCTGCTTCAAAAGATTGTCCAAAATCCAGCTTAACCTTCGATCTGCAACCTTAAAATGCATTAAATATTGAGTTACTTATAACAGAGGTTAATATGTATTGCAAATTTCCAGAGCGCATTTTGGTAAGTCATTTTTTTTATTCCGGATGTTCGAACTAATAATTTTAACTCCCTTGTTACAATATTTGAAGTTCTTGGAGAATGAAAGTCTCTATCTACTGCTGATACCTGGCGTGTCAATACTGGAGCCGACGTCCAGATGATATGCTTCATTCCAACCTTAGATTACAAGGATTGTATATTTTCCTAGCTATGTCACGTGTTGTACAAGGAACTCCTCATCAACACAACGAAGCACTTGAAAACATACAAACAAACAATATAAGCTAGGGACTAGCAAGTTTTTAGCACGAGTCTTTGATTTCTTGTTTAGACAGACATTTTTTGATCCAAAGAAGACACACTTTTTCAAGAAAAGAAAACATTTTGTTGAAAAAAATGTCCAGGCCTTACATCTAGATGAGAAAATTACTTAAAAAGGTCCGGGCCTTACATCTAAATGAGAAAATGACTGGTCCTTAGAGTTATGTTGTTTCGTATAAACTAGCTCATTAATCGAACTCAATATATTGAATTTTTGCTTTAAATGTAAATGCACCAAATTATTTCTTTTAAATTATTATCTCGCAGCAAATTGTAAAACAAGATGAAACAAGAAATATTCAACAGGGAGGTTTCGGTGTTGGACTGGAGTTACACGCATATGTTCGACAAAGATATGGTATTATTGTGCGAAGATACACGTTCGACAAAGTAATTACATAGCTCCATTTACAAGATATATTGCGTAAGTCGAATATATTGAAGGAATGTGTATGACATTTTTAAAAAGTAATCTCCTCATCTCAAATAAAAATATCATTGTTTTCATATTTCAGTCCTGTCCTTATGCTATTATACTCTGCAGTTTTAAAAGAGTGATTTTTAATATTATATGGCATGTTTGGAAGGAAATAACATCTACTGTCACGTTAAACACCTTTTAAATGTCAACTTTTTGTAAAACATAACAATTTATGAAACGGAAATTACGCGACAGCGACTCCGGAATATGAAATGCGATGTCCACAGGCGAAGATAATCTTCACTGGAAATCACAATAAAGAACTAAACAAATTTACCTGTTGTTACATTAAATTCTGCTATAACAGTGCAATGACAGTCCTGAGCATTAAAATGGGTACCTAGTGCGCAAGGCATTTTAACCCATTTATTGACGTCTACATACTGTTCAAAGAAGTCTGGATCGTCTGGAATAGGCTTCTTGTCGCACCCTAAACACATGAAAAAATGCCAATATTTATAAGGACGATCTGTGCAGAAATATATATCAAGTACATGTATTGTTCCGTAATAAATCTGGCCAAAATCATGTTTATTCTGGAACTTATAATATGTTTTAATCATAGAGTGGAAAAGCACTGTAGGAAGAAACTATTAAAAATATACTTATATAGATAGATATACATGTATATAAAAACTATATCTTACCCACTTTTGCTAATTTTAAGTCTGTCATCTTTTCAAGTTTGTTGACTGCTGTATCCCCCGGTGGGATTAGTTCTCCTTCGTCTTTATCGGACTTCATGAATGATACCTGTCTTGGTGGGCAAGGTGCATTACACGTGTCATCAGGAATGCAACCAATACCTGATCTGTATTTATAATTGACTGGGCAGCACATCGGGTAGGACTGGTTACCTTCGCATGCCCAGAACGAACGACAGTTTCCGGAATTTGAATGATACGTGTAAAGGGTTGGATCAATGCGACATTTGTCTGCAAGAATTAAAATGACATTGTTTATTTTTATTTGTTTATTTTAATTATATTTGAAATGTTCAATACGCATTTTACAAGCCAATTTAATTCTTGCGTCAATATGTCATCGAGGAGAAAAATAAGAAGATAGCTTTGTGTGCTTTATTGAAGTTAAGAAATTTACAGCAATAAAATGTCAGATTGAACATTTCAAATAAGAGTAAAATATTGTCAAGATATCAATGTCATAGCATAGAACGTCTTTATTTACGTACTTGTTATTACAAAACAAACTTATTCATTGTTCAATAAAATAATTTACTATAAATAGAAATGTATCACATTTATGTACATGTATGTAGATGTTTTGTAATGTACACGGATTCTCTGTTTACAACATCCTCACAAGTCAGGGTTTCTGTGTCCACATGGGTTTCGTTGACACATGTGGACACAGAAAGCCTGACTTGTGAGGATGTGTTTACAATAGTTGATAGAAGCGATATCGTCGTTTCTGTGAATTCCAATTATTAAATTTTTATACATACATAGAGAATTTAAAATGATTAATAACTGCATTAAATATATTAAACTATCAAACGATACGGTAGTCTACACGAAATGATACTCGAACACTAAATTCTATAACTGTATCAATATTCCGTAATGTATTTAGGTACAAGGTAATTACAGCAAAAGACTTAGTATAAGTTGAAAACCATATACTTCAACTGCAAAAGGCTTTATTGAGAATGTTTCAAACTTCACTATAAGTTCCACTATTTATAAGTAAGTGCACATTGATTTGAAATTATAGCTGTACATGTACCTAGCTCAAAATTTGTTAAAAGCATTTCCACAAAATTTTAATAGCGCAGAAATTGCAATACACATTAAGACAGTAGAATACAGTAACTCCCACATAAGTAAAAATTAGCCTAGATTTGGTCTGGCATACACAACTATAAAATTCCCGGAACGAAACTGACAAAAATTCTACATTAGCATCCCCATAAGCAAAAATCTACACATTTTATCGACATGACAAACATCAATACACAGTACTAACGTAATGTAAAATATAAGTCTAAAGTTTACTGAGATCATATAAGACTATGAATAAACACCAAAGAGGTGTGACATACTCTTTCAATCATCAAAATCCTCATCAGAATCTCCAAAATACTGCTTATAAGGAACTGCAAAATCCGACATTAAATTAGCCGGCTGATGTATATTAGTTTTTCGATAACGATTGGTTATCATGCGATGTAATAATCTCAGAATGAGTTGTTCCCTACCGTGTGGACAATTGACAATCCCAGCTGGCTGACATGTAAGTGACTCCTGACTCCAAAAATTTCCCCATGGACATTCTTGGATAACTGCTGCTATTATACCACTAGCTCCAAAGTAGCATTGGATGAATTTGCTGCAATCTGAAGGGTGACTGTTAAATCCTGCTCCATTTCTCATTTTACACCCATCGCACGGATCTGAAAGTAAATCAGAGTGGATGCTAGTTTAAATTTTGATGTCATTTCTTTCTGCAAATCTATTTAGTTGTAATTATGACCCATTTATAGTAAAAAAAAGTAGAATTAGGCCAGTAGTAAAAAACTCTGTAAATTTATACTGTAAAATTAAATTGATATGGTGCAACCATTGCATCTATTACTATTAGGAAATACAGTTTTTTTTAATATTAGCGACAATACTCGTTACGTTATTCTATGACTTATACAATGGTATATCGGAAAATGAAAATATGTGATTGAAGTACAAAGTCCCGGTACATAATTACAAAGCTATGGTTAATACAACAAAAACCTCACAAACACAACAACCGATAAGCTAAGGTTTTTCCATTCGAAAGGTGTAGATAGCAGACAGATTTGGTATAATGTTTTTGAATTTTGATTATAACAGCTCTACAACATCTTAATCATTTTGATTTTATATACTAGTAGTTTTGAGTTTGAGCGAAACTCGCGTCTGGCGGGCGTATTATAATCTATAAATCTGGTATCTTATATGATGACATTTTATTTATTATCAAATACGAAACGCGAAATCCTATTAAGACGTTTAGGCCGGGTTAGGATATACCCTGCTGCACTAGTAACTGGTGAAAATCGATGTGAGGGCACGCAGGAGAAACCGTCATGTTAAACAACAGTATCTGTCGTCATTTGCCCATTTGCGTGACAGATACCCTATAACGACCAACTAATTCATGATATAGACTATGCAATTTACGTAGCGGTGACCTCAACTTGACTGGCAAAATAATATATTCAATAAAATTACATTTGTATCAACACATTTATCTAAAATTCCATGAAAATAATCGCGTCTTAATCTTTTGTTATGGTGTTTCAGAAGTGTGCTTAACTCCTTAAGAGTACTTTTTAATTGAACCGAATAATTCTATTTGAAGTGGCCTTTTCTTAGCAATAAAGCTTAAAGCCCATATTTAACATCCTCAGTAGCGCCTGCAATCATAGTACTTGTATTATTTTTAATTATAGATGCGTTCCTGTTAGGGTACGACCGCAATAATATTTTTTTTATTTTCATCTTGCAAAAAGTTATTAACTTAATTGAAAGGACATCATCAATTTATCTATCATGAAAATCTCTGCTGTCTTCTTGTCTTTCATAACACGTTGAAGAAATACAAATCGACAATGAGTGACGCACAGTTTGTACTAATTCCGATTACCTGTCGAAAAACGCATTCGCAAAAAGTCTATTCGCTGGTGAACAGACCACATATGACGTTGTAAACAAATTGGTTAAAAATTGTGGAAATAGATTTTTTATTGTCTTGAAATGTTTATAGAAAAAGTATGAAAATTATAATTATGCCCGATACTACAAAGCCTAGTTTGATCTAATGCACTGGCGGTAAGTATAACACGCACGACACAATAACGCAATCTTCACTGAATACAAGGCTTACCCCAATCTTCTGTAGTTGTCATCAGAGTTGTTGTAGTAGTTGGTACGGTAGTGGTAGTAGTAGTTGTCGTAGGTGGCGGTGTCGTTGTCGTGGTTGTCGTAGGTGGCGGTGTCGTTGTCGTGGTTGTCGTAGGTGGTGGTGTCGTTGTAGTGGTTGTTGTAGTTGTAGTAGTAGTTGTTGTTGTTGTGGTTGTTGTTGTGGTAGTTGGACATACCTCTTTTACTAATGTAGCAACAACAGATTTAAGTTGGTCGAAAGTGGTGACAGACAAAACCTTGTCTGGGCTAGATGCAATTGAATTCAATTCATCCTGATCGATCAACTGCGATACACCTACCGCAAATATAGTAACACCACTATTCTTAGTAATTAATGATTGTTTTGCCGTCATTTCTGGATCTTTGGATATACCATCTGTAATTACAATTCCAACTTTTGGTACATCCTTTCGACCATGTTTCTGGAACATTTCCCTCATAGCCCGTATTCCTGAAAATTGTAAAATAGTAATAGAAATTTCAAGAATTGCTAAGAAGTCACTTCATAATAATAACACAGCCCACTTACATTGAAAAAATCATTTTATTGCAATCATTATGTTCAGCAAATCAAAATTTGCGGCATTTTTTGTTGTTCATGATAATTTCTACAGGAATTTCAATGTCATATTTTAACTATCTCAAATACTGTACAATTACAAAATAGATCTTTTCCTCCACAATCGGAGCAACCCTAATCCACGGACTACAGAACACAAAAATACACTATTAACTAGGCCGAATTTTACTGCAGTTAATTTTGTGATTTGTCGGATTAACCAAAGAAAAAAAAGAAAAACAAGAGAGTGTACGATTATTCGTTCTACACTATTAACTAGACATAGAAGCACCAAGTGTCCTTTACACACTGTTCTAGATAGTGGACTAATCATTAATTACTAGAATGGTGGTGTAATATTTGCGGTATATCCAATTTTCATTTAAATCAAATTGTTTTATATACCAAGATCTGTCCTTGTTCCATCTCTTGGGTGGCGCAGTGCAAGTATATCCGTTCTCAGCTGTTTCTGATTGGATGAGAGCGGGATTGTGGCAGATACGTCAGTGCTGTACAATACAAGTCCAAATTTAGCTTGGTCGTCTGCAAGATTTAGTGCATTTTGATAGTCTGCTAGAGATCCTTTAAGAGTCACGAAATCTTTCGCTGTTATACTGTCAGAACCGTCAACAACCACAACAAGATCCAACAAAGAACGACACTCTGTAACGAAAGAATTTGCACTGTTATCCTCAAAAGTCACAAAAAGAAACATAATCTCATCTTCATGTCAAAGTTTTGGAAAATTATGCGTTCATTTTTCCTACTACCTGCTTTGAAGAGGTATTATATCTGGTGGTTTATTTAATGGTCAAAATAGACTTCCCTCTGTACATTCATGTTTCATGCCCGTTAATTTGGTAAGCTTTCTTCTATGAATTGCTTGTTTTGTAATTATAAAAGTCCTTTTAATGGCGTTTTTATTGTACAAATGCTAATATAATTAAAATTAAAATTATTTGTAGATTTATAAATTATATAACACAGTGAAAGTCTGTCCTCATGGTTAAACTAAAAAAAGTCTTCAAACATGCAAAATATGTTGTATAATGTATATTATCATTTGTGTAACTATTTTTATTTAGTTAATGAAAATAAAGATGTCTATATGTCCATGTTCTTATTTATTTTTTTTTAAATTCCTGTTGGTGCAAACTGACATGCTTTATTTAACCATTTAATTATCCAATGTTTATGCCCTTCAGTTACAGAAACTAAAAAAACAAGGTTAACATATATGGATAGAATATGTATGGGTTATGCTAATCTTATGATTTTATATATTTTGTCCTGTCTTCCTGTATTTTATCTTTACAATTAAAAAAATTAAAATAATTAAAAAAAATTAACAAGAGTTTTGTCGTGTATAAGCCTTTAATTAAGTGGAATAAAATGTTCATTTAATGAATACCAATCTTGTATATACTGTATTTTATCTCTCCTATCACAATGTTGCTATGTGTCATGACCATGTATCTCTTGAGGCACGATAACTTTATTCTTGTGTGGTCTTTGTGTAAATTGATTTTAGTTGTTTTCGCGTACGGGAATTTCCTACCTAAGTTTTTCAGCTAGGTTTCGTGGACACATGTGGACGCCGGAACCCTGACTATAGAGGATGGTGTGTAAATTGATTTTAGTTGTTTTCGCGTAATGTGTTATAGACAGTTTAGGGCATTGCATTGTCTACTTAAAAAGATTGTTAGTTCGGGAACAGAAAACAACAGTTACAGATTTGATTAGTACATTCCTATTGTATAGCATGATCGATTTACACCAGTTCCAGACTTTGATAACATGGCATAAGACTGTCATATAACAAACACCCAAAAATATGTTCTCAGTTCTTAATGGTCGAATGAGATGCGTTTTAGTCAGTAAAGTGTTGTTAAAAACAGTAATAAAGACAGCTATCATTTGTCAAATATTATTTTCATTTGTATTAAAAAAAAAATTCATATCCTGTCAGACAATATATAATTTATTGATACGAGCATTAAAATTGTGTGCAGTTAAAAATAATCGTCGGAATTTGTACAATCCGGAGAAAATTTAGTTGTAATGCAAATTCTATTTAAAATAATTAGTATCTCCGGTGGTTGTCTACGTTTTCCCATAAGAAACCGATAGAAATGAGAGGTTCTCTGACAATGTATGAATATATGTTTTATCCTGTAACCCTAAATTACACTACACTTTACAGTAACGAAACATGAAAAAGTACACTCCTAGACGATTTCTGAATTAAAATTTTCGCCAATTCTAGTATTAGTCTGAAATCACAAACAAAGTTTTCGTATGGGACAACAAGTCGTAAAGAAGAATAAAATTTTAAATATATCATAAGAAGCGAGGACAAGGGTACCAGGAGACTTTATTCGGCTATACCGAATAAAACAAAAAATATAGCTGCCTTTATTGGAGATCAAATTAACTGATTGCAGGATAAAATCCATTATCGTTCGTGTCTTCAACGAATGTAAAGAAAGAAATGTGTCAAAATGAGTCATTTGGTTCAGTAACACGAGTAAGTAAAACATTTGACCAGCGTAACAAGTGAAAATTATAACAAGTTATTTGTTTTTATCTGGTGAAAATATTCACGGAGTCTTACTCATAGGAAGCATTGCATTAAAAAAAATTTAAAAAAAATTTCCATAAGCAAAATTAAATTGTGTGTGTTAATTTCGTAAAGAAACTAAATCATCTTTATAATTGCATTAGCATCGTTTAAATAGGCTAAAAACGACATTATATACAAAATATATCTATAAAAAATATAACACGTTAAAATAGTTATTAAATACCGTTTGTTATAACCCATTTATATAGAGGCACCCGATAGCCTTGACTTATGCAGTTTTTGATTTTCTATTTTCTGTATTGAATTAAGACAATCTAATTCAAAATTAAATCTGTCTTGCTCCCCTCTTTTTGTTTCTTAAAGCAAAAAGTAGGAGGCAAGTGAAAGATTTTAATTTTTATTAGATTGGAATTAAGAAATATATGTATACAATGAAATTCTATACAAATATAAACCCTTGATATAGAAAGAAATGATGTTGTTTAAGATAAAAACTTACACATTCAGATACGTTTCCTTCAAATTAGTGGTACAGATTTTATTTACCCCCTGTATAAATTACGCGCACGTGGGTTTAACATTTTAACGAGTTGTTCCAAAATTTGAACAAATAGAAAACCATTTAATTGCAATATTTTATTATTGCGGTTATGACACTCTTTTGCTTTATGCGAAGGCTTAAAATATCTTGTATTTTAAGTAAATAAACTTTAAATAAAGTAGCTCTTTGAAATAAAAAAAATTCTGACAACAGAACTTTTGGTCAAACAAACTCAGAGTGATTAATACTATAAAAACTTTGTATTGACAAATTAATAAAAATGATCACAAAAACTAAATTATTTGCAATTCCACTGAACTATTATTAAAAATAAATTAATGAAAATGACCAACATTAAAATCATTGATCGGAGAGAAACTGAATTTTTGAATTTTTTATTCATTGTTGACACTTGTAGAAGATATATGAAGTAAAGTACGATGTATTCTGGTAATTTAACTTAAAGCATGTCATCAGAATCTCTCTTTGGTAACAGTCACTGTTTTGCGAGTAAAAAAAATAGAAAAAGTTAAAAATGATCCTTTAAAAAGTCCTAAAGTAAACATAATAAAATCCATCTAAGAATTGTTTGCAAGAGTGAGATTAAATTAAATTTATAACAATTAAGTCAAATTTAAATCATTATTTAAACAAAAAAGTATATTATACTTACTCTGACTCCTTGATTCTCGTTTGGGGGCAGCATGTGAAATTGAAAATTGTGCAAATACAGCCCAGAATAACATAAATTTACACCACCTGCATTCCATCATTGCAGTGTATTGCTCGTGAGAATATTATCAACTGATTTTTTTCTTGGTATAAATAAATATATAAAAAAATGTGCATTAATTGATATAATTATTTCTCATTAATACAAGTACAAGAGTTGTCCATTTGATTTTGTTACCACATAGGTTAACATGGGTACGATCCATTAATATCTATGACGTGTGTTAACAGGTTAATATGTATTCATTTCAGGTAAAAGCATTCTGACATATTGTTTAGTGTCAACAAAGTGTTTATTCTTGTAATTGCAAATCATACAGGTTAATATATAGATTGAACCTGTTTTAGTTTTTAAGGAGAATTTATTTTATGGGAATAATCATAATTGTTTTTAATACTGGTAAATAGCATACTTTGGTGGACGATTTGTTGTTTTCTGAGACAAATCCAAATATGAAATCGGGTGTATATATTTCTCATCGATGAGGTATATCAATTTTCCGGAGTACCTGAACTCACCCCGTTTTAAGTGGGCTTCGTGTCATTCGGTTTTAGACTTTGTGTTGTGTATATATTTATTTTGTTGTTAGCTCTATTGTTTAACTGGGACCACACTGGAAGAGTTCCCCGTGCTGGACCCACATAGCAGTCAGCGCGTCCCCGGGTGGCGGATAAGGGAGACCCTCTCGTTTGGCGGTTGTCAGGTCACAAAACGGAAAGCCTGGCCGCGGACCGTAGTGGGCAAAGTGTGAGTGCCGCGCGCCTTGCATTCTAAAGATCCCCTTTGTAGATTTTCTAAAAAGAGTAGGCTCATTGTATCGTTATAAAAGGCATAATTCTCCGCCCTTACCCAATACTCCATACTTTTCCAGTGGCAGTCAATATTTTGTTCCCTCTGGGACTTCGCATCTTTTTCTCCGTTGATTTATTGTTTGTTAACTTGTTATCGTCCTATATATAGCTGAAATACTGCTCGTTGGACGCAAAACCAGCATCCAATTAATCTATTGTGTAACCATAAACTGACTTACTGTATATTGAACACTCTTCGGTATCTTCTGTATTTCTTTTAGTTCTGTTCATTACCGGTAACTAGATTAGGTTCATTTTTAGTACGTATAAGTCTACCTACCTACCTATATACCTAGTCCTTGATATGCCCGGGGGTATATATGGCAAGGACTAGAGTTTTCCACTTCTCTCCGTCTTGAGCTGTCCTCTCTAATTCTCCCCAAGTTAGCCGATGTTCTTTGATTTCTTTTTCAACTGTTCTTCTCCATGTGTTTTTTTGGTCTACCTTGTTTTCGCTTCCCTAATAATAAGTCTAAATACATATATGTTTGGTGTGAATGTTCCATTCCAGAATGTATTTGTTCATTATGTCATTTGTTAATGTTGTGTTATAACAATTAGTTGAATCGTGAGGTTTTTGCTGGTCATGCCTAAAATTTGGCGTTCAATCTAAAAGTATTGGACAAAATAAACATTAGGAATTTAAAGAACTTTTTTACAGTAAACTCTCGAAAAGTCATGCAAAATCCGACAAAAGCCGTCTTCACTTACAGACTATAAAACCTAAAAAAGACATTTTCCGAGATCACAGCAGTATAAATGTAAATAATCCTATGTGTCAACGATATTTCGAATGTAGGGGAAGAAGTCGCAGGAAAAAAGTAACGAAAAAAAAAGTCAGGGATAAAAGTCACATTTAATAACTTGTCTTGGTATTGAATATGTTTTTAGATATTTATACATTAACTTGCATGATGACTTAGCTTTTTGCAAGGTTTATTTTTTGTGTATAAAAAGTAAAATGGATATTTAAAGACATTTAATTTAGATTAACATATAATTCATAACAAAATTTCATCACATAAAACAAAGAAATCAGAAAGCAATTTGTAGTGTAGTAATTTGTCACACATCTGCACATGTCTCAGGGGCGGATCCAGGAATTTGTGGTAGGTTAGGCGTAAAAGTTCGGCGAGGGGTCTGGGGCCGCTAAAGGCCCCCAGCAGGTGCATGGCAAGCCCTGATAGGGGGTGCAGGCCCCCTTAAGCTCCGAGAATCTAAGCATTTGGTAGCCACCCAGACAAACTTTTCTACACTCGTTTTTTTTTTACTTTTGCCCCTTCTTTTAGCTGGCTTTTTTTCAACTACGACCATAAATAATGAATTTTCTTTCTTTTTCTATCGTTTTATCCTCTCGTTCTCTCTTTTGTTTTCTTTTTTTAAAAAGGGGGGGGGGGGACTTACGCCCGGTACGCCTTTCCTTGGATCCGCGCCTGTGTCTATTTTTAACAAAACGTATTATTTAATAAATAAATTTCATAAATAAATCACCAGACAGATATAGATATAGATAGATAGATAGATAGATAGATAGATAGATAGATAGATAGATAGATAGATAGATAGATAGATAGATAGATAGATAGATAGATAGATAGATAGATAGATAGATAGATAGATAGATAGATAGATAGATAGATAGATAGATAGATAGATAGATAGATAGATAGATATAGTTTATTTACGTTTCACCATCGATATATTTACAATACAATATACACATATAATAAAAAACATAAAATATATTGATACCATTCTAAAAAGAATTATGAGAGACGATTAAAGGATATTTCACATTTAAAACTGAATAAAAACGGAACTTGCAATTAAACGAATATTTACAGTCTCAAAAAATAAAAAAGATTATAGGTATAATATTGTCTTCTCCTATCTAAAATCAATTTGCAGGTTTTGGCGCTTTTCAGAATAACGTGAACGTTTTATGAGCCTAACACAATGGACAGTTTATC
Source organism: Limnoperna fortunei (assembly GCA_944474755.1). Classification (NCBI taxonomy): domain Eukaryota; kingdom Metazoa; phylum Mollusca; class Bivalvia; order Mytilida; family Modiolidae; genus Limnoperna; species Limnoperna fortunei. The sequence goes on from OX104120.1 coordinate 24,328,650, forward strand.
GATATTATCAAGCGCATACAAATTTTCTTCGTATTGCACTAAGGTAGTATATAGTTCATCTCTTATAGCGTCATATAAAGGACATTCCAGGAGTACGTGTTCTTAATCCTCAATCGCAGTTTTACATAGAACGCAAGTTCGTTCTGCTACCGGTAATCTTTCGAAACGGCCAAATTCTATTCGCACAATGGTGCAACCCCACATCGGAATTTACAGTACGCTCTACGTTGCGTTGGAGTTATTACATGTAAGTTCTAAGATAAAGCTCGCATTTAATTTCTGATTTGAAAGTTCTGTACGAACGCAGTTTACTTCCATCTGTTTCCCCTCGTCTCGCGGTGTTTCCATGTAGCACTAAAATCAGAAAAAAAGTTTTCCCTCTATTTTATTTATAACGTAACTTTGTGGACGTTGTCGCTATTGTACCATTCTCCGATATTACAATATTCGAACTGTTTGTGTAGTCTATAGTTGTTGTTTTTGCAAACTCTGCTAAGTCCACACATGTGTTCTGCCCAAGTGTGAACTCGTTTATTTAATCTGTCAACGTTCATATTTCGTAAACGATTCCAGTAAGTGACCACACTTCGCCACAAGGAGGAATCAATCCAAGCCGAATCACCACTTATTGCGCTGTTTGGTGTATAACAACCGACGCCCATGAAAAAAAAGGACAGCTTTGTAAACAAGAGAAGTTCCTATCGCCCCATAAAGCCGCACCGTAACTAATGGTAGTCTTATAGTTTAGTGTAAGTGTCAAACGGTAGTTCTCCAAACGACTTTTATTTGGCTATTACTAGGCCAAATGCGCGATGAGAGGAAGCTGCTGCATTTTTCGCCATAATATTATAGTCCATATGTTCTCTGAAAACTAAACCTATAGGTATCTGTATCTATCCGCACAACCTATGACATGAATGCTGCACTAAAAACTGCTTAAAGTTTGTGGTGTCGAATTTGGGCGGAAAAATACTACATTCGATTTAGAGTTATAGATATTCATCTTATTCTCTTCACACCAGAGATTTAGTCCATTCAGAAGAATTTGGAGGTCTGACTCCGATTCATATATAAGACGCCAGTCCGTTAATATACAAGTTATATAATAAAGGTGAGTGCAAGCATCCTTGCTCGAGTCCGCTTTGAACATCAAACCATTCTGTTAAGTGTCGCAGCATTCCATAGATTTATATAAAGACACAATAGCATTGTACATATTTCCACTTATTCCAGAGGTTGCGGTCGATCCAATCGTACGATTTACTAAAGTCGATGAAAGCGGCGAATGCCGATAGACGCTTTAATTTCCTCGATTCTATCATGGACGAAAGTGATTTTACTTGGTCTATTGTGCTACTGCCCTTCCGAAAACCATTTTGGACTATCGTGTAGAATATTAGTGTCCTCCTCCCACTCAGTTAGTGGGTCATTCAAAATTTGACAGTACGACTTGTAACAAACAGGAACGAGCGTTATTTCTCTGTAACACATTGGATCCATCGGATTAGATGTCAATGATTTTGGGATTGGATTGATAATTCCTTTCGTCCAGATTGACGGAATTGCTCCACTGAAAAAGCACTTATTGAAAAGAGTTACAAGCAAATTCTGCAGGCACGGAACTTTAAGAATTTCTGCCGGTAGTTCGTCCATTCCAACATTGTACATCATTTCCATAAACTGGCGATTCCGCCAATGTAACACACAATATATAGCGCGTGTCGCTATTTATAACATTAATACGTCATACGCAATAGATTTACAGTAGGAGTTTTCAGTTTTATATTTGGACAGCCCTTCAAGACACACACTTCTCGTCGCGTGTTGCTCATACACAAATAATTTTTTACCGCCACCGTTGGGGTCTCAAAGCGTTTGAAGCACGTCATAACAGAATAAATCATAATTAGCCTATATATTTTAATCTTAAACAGGTACAGTTTGTATTAACAGTTATTATAGACTGTCCCTGTTATTATCTCTAATAGCATGAAACACGTCGATAAACACAATTTTTTATACGAATTCCAACATGTTTTCCGTTCAAACTTATCTGTGAAACGCGATTAGTCACATTCTTCCAAAATACAACTACCACTCTTCCTCCTTCTTCCCCCGTATAATTAAACTTGAACAAAGTGGCTTACATCCCAGACTTAGCATACTTCAAGTCTGGGTTGCATCAGATAATATATTATATTTATAACCAGTTTTCTTTGTTTTATCAATACTTTGAAAAATGAAATTAAAAAAATTGTTCAAAATGCACTTGTCTTAATATTTTCATGCACATTTAAATCTTCTGATTTGTGTTTGTAGTACTTATACCCTTTCATGCGACTCCTATTAATGAGAGGGTGGACAGGGTAGTGGGAGACAGGGAGAGAGGGGGAGGGAGAAAGGAGTAGAGGGGAGGGAGAAAGGAGCTGAGGGGAGGGAGAAAGGAGGTGAGGGGAGGGAGAAAGGAGAAAGGGGGAGGGAGAAAGGAAAAAATAATAAAAAGAGGGAGGCAGTACTTTTACAAATATGTTCTTTAATTCGTACCTGAAAATCATTTTATAAGTGCCAATTCATTGATGTAATTTAAGAAGACTAAAATTTTCATTAAACTCCAGTAAAGAGATAAATTGCATCCAAATGATCAGAATTTTTACTATGCTAGTATGCAGTAAGGTTTTTCCTAAAGCGTATGTCTGTCCATTTTCTATATTGTGATCACTTATTGACTAGGTGTCTGTCATCTGTATGTCTATGTCCACAATAAATAACCATTTATTGCTCAAATTCTACTTAAATACGCACACATACGTTTTGCGCATTAATATTTTCCTTATCGAATATTTATAATATGTTCATGCAACTTTGTTTATAATTTAACATCGTTTAAAAAATGTCGCGCTAACGAAACGACTATAGAAATAGATAAACTCGTGTAAATCTGACAAAAATATATGTTGTATTCTAAAAATTCATGGAAAAATTATTGAGAAAAAAAAAACGCATATCTAAAATGATATTATATTTTTCAGTGTGAATTAAAAGTGCGGCAAATACGTCGAAAGTCGTAATAAATGGGTAAAAAATTACACAAATGTGTTCGTAACAAACGTTACTAGACATGGTTGAATGTATAGCGCTTTCACAATACATGAAAACTAATTGAAAAGGGGCAAAATTTGAAATTAAGAAAGACGCATTCTTGAAAACGTTTTTTTTTCAATTTAACAGTTTTATACAAATAAAAAACATTAAAATACAGCATCTTTTATAGGTATATCCCGTTCTTCACAGTAATTCAGAGTAATGATTACGTCACCATACTAGATTTTGGGTACCTAACACTAATAGCAAATTTCAGGAAAACAAGGAAATAAAAGCTCTGAATGTCCAAATGGTCTGATCTTGCTTTTCTTGTTACAATTTACAACACGATTTAAGGTGGAAATCTTGGTTAAATATTTTTAGTTTCTAATATTCAAGTATATTGGTTACCCAAAAGACGGATATAGTTCGTTTTGATCCACAACTAAAAATACTTTCGTCATCCATTAAAGGTCTCCGAACCAAAAAATATTTACTAGTATCGGAAACTAAAAAAGACCCAACAACCTGCGGTAAGTCTTAGTCATTCATAATTACACTTGTAAAAAAAAATTATTTCTACACATGGAAAGCCTGTAATGCTCACATTACTCATTACAAAAACTTTAGTTTAATCGACATGAACATGACACAAAATTTGTGGCCATCTTGAATTTAGGATCTGCGCCAAAATCTTAAAATTTATACAGTATCAATTATGTTTGCTACTCAGATTTTCAGAGCAAGATTCACTTAAATTTCCGCCCATCAGAACATCAATGGCTCTAGTAGCCACAATGCATTTTACAATGGCAGAAAGTTACCCTTATATTAGTTCTGCATAATTTGATTTAAATAAGTGAAATAGTTTCTGAAACCAGCTATTTTTAGTGCCTCTGGAGTTCTATGTTCCAGTGTTGTGGCCATCTTGGTTTTAGGATCAGTACCAAAGATTCACGATTTATAGAAAAGTAATACAGTACACTGGTATATGTATCTGAGAGCGGCCCTAATCTGAACTATTTTTCACAAGCGCAAGTTGAAGAACATTGGTCAACACATGTTTTGGCCAATATCTAATAATATTACATATGGTGTGTTAAGTCCTAATTTTGATTGGTTGGTGTAGACAATGTCCCCCCAAAATATTCTGTGTATATATTCTATTTCTAAAGCATATTTAAGGATTGTTACTATTTTTAAAGCATATTTAAGGCATGTTACTATTTATAAAGCATATTTAAGGCTTGTTTCTAAAAATAGATCCGGATATACTCTTCCGACTCCGCTCGTGCCTCAATATTGTATGATGCAATTTATTATTCTAAATTTAAATAAATAGAGAAAAATTCATATGTAATATAACAATTAAGGACTTTTTACTCTGTCATGGACTTTGTCCTCGGTCAATATTTTCCTCCACGGTGCATATAACTACGTATGGACCTCGTAAAAAGTCCGTATTTGATAAATGTTATATAGCTACAGAAACAAGCCGTTACATTAAAATGATCAGCACATTCAATCTTTTTTAATTTCAGAAGTTGTTTAGGAGTAATGGACATTAAGTTACGATTTTTTTTTAGAAAATTGTCAGTTTTGACAGTATAACTTGACAAATAAAACAGCATATTTATATAGTAAATTGCAAAAATGTTCAGCCAGACAATGCAAATCACTATGTTGGTCTAAATTGTCTGACAAATTCTTAAATGAGTTTTTGCCCTGTAATAATGACTAGAGTGAAACTGTAAATTGCAAGACAACGCCTTTAAAAAACGCATTTGGTCCAAAATGTTAGACGAATCCTTACAGGTCTTTTTGCCCTTTAATAACAATTTTGTTAATAAAATATAAGTATTTGCCTTATAAATTTAGAGCTAGAGTAAAACTGTCAATTGCAAAAATAAACAGAAGGACATGGCCTACAAACAATTTAATTGTCAAAAAATTGTCCAGTTACTCCTTACAGTATTATATGTAATTTACACATATTTTTTCCTGAAATTTTCAGTGTTTGCTTTGTAACTTAAAACTTATAAATTTCTCTATGAATTATCCTCATACTTACCATTAAGTTTTTATCAAGGAATACATAATTAAATAATTCAACAGTTAACAAAATCGCAAAGTTCCCAAGTCTGAAAGTAAGGAAAAAAATCCTCGAACAATAATAACAGGTGTACAACTTCAATACATTTTCAATCTTTCTGTGAAATTTAGAGTTCTAGACTGAAACTGTAGGAGTTAATTACATAATATATTTACTGTCTTCTGTAAATCTGCTAAAAATGACCAAGTTCCAAGGTCTGGAAAATTAGGAACATGCTGGAACACTTCATAATAGCAGGTGCAACATATTCAATAGATGTGCAATCGTTATGTGAAATTCAGAGATCTGGGTTGAAAACTGTAGGAGTTGATAAAAATAGATGCCCCATTTCCCCTGCCCGCCTTACTAAACTATACTATAGCCCAAAATCAGAGTGATACTCTAAACTGCAAAAATGATCTGTAAGGCAAGGGCCACTCTGATTAAAGTTAAATCTTTCACTTGCCCCCCCTTTTTGTTATTGGTCGCTGCGTTTATCTTTCACTTGCCCTCCCCCCCCCTTTTTCCTATGGTCGCTGCGTGTTACTACCCAGCTACCAATAACAAAAAGGGGGAGCAAGTGAAAGATTTAACTTTAATTAGATTGGACAAGGGCTACAAATAACTCGTTTGGTCCAAGATTGTCAAATGACTTCTTTTTTGGAGTTATTTCCCTTGAATGACAATTTATGAAATATCAGTTTTCTCCTTTTAAATAAAAAAAACTAGAGCAGCAAAAGTAAAACTGTAAATAGCACAAATAATTAGGCAATTTATGTTACAGCAGCAAATAATTCCTTTTCCATTTCATTTATAAGCACCATTTTTTCAGTTTACATTCCCTTTTAAGTCAATCAGAACTTCGAGAATTATTATTTTGCTGTGGTAGTTAAGAAATAACTCAAAAGTCTGAGAATTGATTTGAGTTTTGTTTTGAGAAATCTAGACCTAATCATGAATTAATTTTTAACTAATCAAAATTTTACTCTAAATGTAAACCTATTAAATCCTCCCTGTAAATTAAGTGTAGAATAATGCTAATCTTACATGATATTGAACACAGTTTTCTAAAAGTTTAAAAATACAAGATTGTCCTATTGTTAAAGAATTTCTTTTGTGTTTCTTTTTCAAACTACAACGAGACAGTTAACAAGAGACCATGAAAACAACGATGAATTGAAGTTATGAATACACTACCGGGTATATTATTTTCTGAACATTTAGGTCTGTGTGGAGTACGGGTGTTGGTGTACTAGAAATGTAAGTGGATTATAAATCAATGTGGAAAATAAGTCTGTATGGACCATAGGTCTGTGTGGACTATAGGTTGTATGGACTAGAGATCTGTGTGGACTACAAGTTTGGGTGGACAATGGGTCTATGTGGACTACAGGTCTGGCTGTATGATTGCTATTAGGTTTCAGTGTCATGATTTCATAAATATACCGGTCACAGTTTATGATCCTCATATTTTTTTACCAAAGGGTACGATACACCAATTAAATTCATTTGATAATGTGTCATGAGTCATGCTTTGTTTGTAAAAGTCGTTTATATGCTTCATGTCCCAAATTTATATCAGTTTTGAGTCAAAATTTAGTGATCTTTTCAATTGCTATATGGTTTTAAAGAGGGAGAAGTGTAAAGAGGGGAGGGAGAAAGGAGCCGAGGGGAGGGAGAAAGGAGTAGAGGGGAGGGAGAAAGGAGCTGAGGGGAGGGAAAAAGGAGCTGAGGGGAGGGAGAAAGGAGAAAGGTACCCCCTGTCCACCCCCTCATTAATCTTCAACAGATTGAAGAAAATTAGATTAAAATGTTTTGTGACTAGCTTGCATTACAAAAATATGCGTAATCTTCAATATATTAAAAGCGGCCAGTCAATAAATAGAAACATTATACATTTATTTATTCTTTATCTGGACTATAGTAACCTATAAATATTAGCTACATAGGACATACCAGAGTTATGTGAAAAATTGATTCTTAGGTTTTAAGATATACTTGTAAACTGGTACCACAAAGAACAAAGAACTTGCCGTAAACAATTTATTTCAAGGAACCAGGCTAATAGATAAAACCGGAAGCAGGTGATGAAGGTTAATGAAAAGAAAAATACATAGGAAAAATCACAAGGGAAAACATATTTAATTTTGAATGGCAGCAGCGCAAGGGACATACAACCCATTGCTGTCAAGTAGGTCATGACAGTCAGATTCTTGACAAGTGAAATTTAAAACTGTCAATGTTGTTAAAATCCGTACGGATTAACCCATATATGGCCTTAATAAACTATCAAAGAGTCAATTCTAACATGAGGGGCCTCGGTGGTTCCTCTACTGTTGATCACGTGGTCTGTCAACACTGAAATTAAGGGGGGTGGAGGGTCCAGTCTCACTGGGGCAGGGAACTGTAACTGGACGTTTTGGCCATACCAGTTATCTTATAGTAGGACCTCACGGTATCGATCTATATTCATGAATCCACTTATTTTCATCAACCATAAATAACATAAATAACAAACTTTCTCGGTTTCCTTTTTTGTTATATCTACTGATATTACTAGTCTCTCTATCTCGCCAATTCTGATTTTTATCATATTTAATCATGTTTTTAAAATTCACATTTTTTCGGCCATATTAAAATTAAGTAGATCGATACAACGAGGTTCCTATATACTACCTTTCGTCCATAGTACTTTTTGGCTATACTATATATATTTTAGTATTGATATCATAAATAGCATAGAATATGTTTCTGTTCCATATTTATTTATGACATATATATATATATATTAGCAAATACTGATTTTAATTGTGTTGGATTCATTTTTTAAAAAGTGGTTGTATTTTTAGGTAAATGAAGAAAAACAAATGTGAGTTAAACAATATTTCGTGCATTTTAGTCTGTACTACAAAGAACTTGTGTTTTTATAATTCTTCCATACTGTATGATTTAAGCAACACAATACACAAGTTTTATTAAATCAGTAAATACAATGTACCACGGTCTATACAATACTTATACTGAATACAAAAAAAAGTTAAGAATTAGCTCTGAATCTGAATTAAAAAAACATTGTATTTGAAATAAATGGTAAACCATCTTTAAAATACAGTTACTATTAAAAAGGAAACGAAGAGACATTATGGGTCCATTGTTTATTACATTTATATTTCATGTGCACTAAAATATAAACAGTGATATATATTCGATAAATGGTCCCCTGTTTGTTAATTTTAAAAACTGTGATAGATGTTTTGATTTTTTTTATATCTTGGATCCAAGATTTAGTTTTGATATTGTTAATATATTAATATAAATTAGTGTATTTTTGGCAGTTTCTGAACAATTACAACTGTCTTAGGATGTAATTTCAGTTTAATTATTTCCATTTTTGGGCCTACAGCTCAACAGATACACTGCAATTAGAGCAAATAAACTATTTATATATAAAAATATAAAATTATGCAATAAAATTCCAGTGAGGCCGAAACGTTCTGAAAAATTTAACAGAGTTTTTATATTTATTCTTTAAGAGACTATGATTATATTTATAGATGATATATAATGGTGTTTGTAGTTTAACACCTGATTTTAAGACTGTCAGCTTTGATCAACCAAATACATCATATATATAGAATCTATACTTTATTAGAAATATTGTATTATTTAAAACAAATACATGAATATTTAAAGTAATAAAGTTGTAGAATTTACCGTGCATTCAAAATAAAAAGAATACAGATACTTAAGAGCCACAGCTTTTGGCAGAGGGAAATTTTTAATATTAGGTATCAATTCTTCTGGTTTAAAAATTAATACTTTTCAATCTTAAGAAGAAATATAATTTTAATGTTCTTTCCATTTATTACAAAATAAATACACAACACAGATAACATATTTAAAAGCGATCTTAATTCCTCACAGTTTTTTTAAAAACACGACACAAACCTGTTGTAGATTTTGTTTTAGCAATACAATTGTCACAAGTGGTAACAGGTTTCATGAACGGCAATGGATTGGTAGATATAATTTAATGTAGCATAAAACTGCCACACACTCAATTTCTTTTACAATTCAGCTCTGTGAATGTAATATTTTTTCAAGAAAAATGTAAATGTGGAACAATGAATAAATTGAACAGAAAATAGAATTTAAGCTCATTGTCATCTTTAGTTAAAAATTTATAAAGTTTGATTTTTTATTAAAAAAATTACCCAAGACCTACCATATACAGTCACTGACAGTGTGCTGTTTGAAAGTGACTGTACTTTGGTTTATTTAAAGCATGTGCTGTGTAATACCTGTTCGATACATGTATGTTTGATCACCTTGAACAATTTAAACAGGTTTATGACAGGAAATACAATGTATTGATAGGATGCAAAGTTTTTTACATACATACATTTGTTATTTTTTCAAATGTATGTTGCTAAATAGATTCTGACATTTTATCGGATCAGAATACATTAAAATATTTCCATTGCGAACTTAATAATTTTCTTCAGCAAGGTAATTTTTTGTACACACACATGTACAGGATATATGCTATAAGAAATAACTGATAAAACAGATGAATTTTTAATCTTTTTCATGCTGTCTAGGGGGCCTCTGTGGCCGAGGGGTCAAGGTAGTTCGTCTAGTATTGATCACGTGGTCTGTCAACACTGAGATTGCGGGTTCGATTCTCACAGCAGGCAGGGTGTACTCAACTAAAATCTTAATTGACAAGGATTGCCAGTTTTCCTACCGCAGGTCGGGGGTTCGCTTCGGGTACTCCGTCTTCCTCCCCAAATAAAAACTGGACGCCATGAAATAGCTGAAAAATTGCTGAAAGTGGTGTTCAACACCATTCAAACAAACAAACATGCTGTCTGTTGCGAACTCAAATCCCTTCCACGTCTGTTAGCATTGTACACTGTAGTTATAAATACTTGTTTTTGGTGTAACTTTTTTTAGCTCACCTGACCCGAAGGGTCATGTGAGCTATTGCCATCACTTGGCGTCCGTCCGTCGTCTGTCGTCGTCGTCGTCGTCGTTAACTTTTCTTCAAAAATCTTCTCCTCCAAAACCACTGAAGGGATTGCTTTGAAACTTTTCATACATCATCAGTAAAATGCCCTCTACCAAGTTTGCCCAAATCATGGCCTCAGACCAACCAACATGGCCACCATGGCTAAAAATAGAACAGAGGGGTCAAAATACAGTTTTTTGCTTATTGTCACAGGAAAACTGAAGAGACCTTCCTTCTTCAGCATCTAAAGCTCTACAAAACAATCCATTGGGTCTAAGTTGTATGATGACTCCTTGTAGGAGTTATTGCCCTTTAATTGTCAAAATTGATGATTTTTGCCATTTTTTTCTCAAAATCTTGAAAATTATTAGAACTAGAGAAAAAGTTAGCATTGCTTAATTGTTCTGCTCTATGAGGGCTACAAAAATGACTTAAAGGTCAAGACTGTCTGATTAACTGTTTAAGAGTTATTCCCCTTGAACTGTTTTTTTTAATCGGTTTTAATTGATTTTTTAAAATCTTCTCCTCTGAAACAACTTAAGGTACTGCTTTGAAACTTTGTACACATCATCTGTCAAATGTCCTCAACCAAGTTTGCACCAACCATGACTGCAGATTAACCAACATGGCCACCATGGCTAAAAATAGGATGGGGGGGGGGGGGGGCGGTAAAATACAGTTTTTGGCTTATATTTAAAAAAGTGTAACAGATACAGGAAAACCGAAGAGACATGCCTTCATCTGCATCAAAAGCTCTAAGAAACACTCCATTGGGTTGAAGTTGTATGATGACTCCTTATAGGAGTTATTGCCCTTTAATTGTCAAAATTGATGATTTTTGCCATTTTTGCCTCAAAATCTTGAAAATTATTAGAACTAGAGAAAAAGTAAGCGTTGCTTAATTGTTCTGCTCTATGAGGGCTACAAAAATGACTTTAGGGTCAAGATTGTCTGATGGACCGTTTAGGAATTATTTTTTTAATCAATTTTACTTGATTTAAAAAAATCTTCTCCTCTTAAACCAATGAAAGGACTGCTTTGAAAAATTGCACACATCATCTTTAGGATGTCCTCTACCAAAATTGTGCAAATCATGACACCTGACTACCTACATAGCTACGTTGGATTAAAATAGAAAAAATGAAAAAAGGGGGGGGGGTCGAGAGAGTTTTCGACTGATAGTTAAAAAAGTATAACAGGTACAGCAAATTTGAACCTCCCTTCTCCCTCTAACCATCAAAAGATCCTCCTTATAGGAGTTATTTCCCTTCAAAGGTCAAAATTAATGATTTTTGCAGAAGTGTTGGGCAATTCCTTATAGCAAAGAAAAGCTGGATAAAAAAGGGTTGTTTGGTTTCAGGTTCAGGTGAGCGATACAGGCTCCTGGGAGTCTCTAGTTTAATTAAAAAAATACTGTCTCATTTACAATGTACCATATACATGTACATGTATAAAAAAGACATTTGTTGTACACAGTGGTACCAACAGACAAAATGTTTCAAAGCAAAGTATAAGCTTAAGAAAAGAAAGACATTTAAAAACTTATTTGGTTTGATATTGATATTGGGTAATCTACAAAGGACTACATGACTTTCATTTTTTTCATTTTAGAAAAGATGAAAAGGGAATACAAGAGACAGTTAAGTAAAGATGATATAGGGAGCCAGGCAAGGGTGTTATTAAACCAATTTATACATGACAGGATATCTAGAGAGCAAGGGGAGCAAGTCCCATCAACAGAGGAGTTGCAAGAACCAGGTACCCCGACAGGTTAGGTCATCACTGTATTCATCAAATTGAATTCTACATCGTAGATATCTAACCTTTATACATATTAGATATTCAAGGCATTTTTGAATGTTATAACAGACATAAGATTTTACCAGATTTTGCAATTATGTTACTTACAACTACCCATGTATTAAAGTAAATTGTGCTCATTATCATTCATTAAGGCAGAATTCTACATCTCTTAAAGGGCAGTCATTTTTGGGAATATTAGATATAAATAGAAAGATGGCAATAAATCTGAGATTCCTTGATTTTTCTTAAGAGTTTAATTATCCCAATCACAATTATAACCTACATTCATGGTAATGAGATTATTTTTCTTTTACATGTATTAGGTCCTCCAATGGAACACATTCAGGAAATAGGAAGAGCATTGAGATGTATAGGAGATGAGTTAGATAAAAACGAAAAGATTCAAAAGTAAGTGCATTATCATAACATGACAAATTGCTTATTAAATGCTATTGAACATCATACTAGTAAAGAATTCATTGGTCATTTTTTGCAATTTCCTTTGATCTTTACTACCAATAAAATTGTAACAATTCTCAGTAAATCACTGACTTGTGATAAAAGGAATTATCAGCTGTCATGCACAATCACATTTCTACAGAACTTTTTTTAACCAGTTTTTGAATAATAAACATCTATACTGCAAATAGTCAGACTTGTCCAGATGCTAAGAAGTGTTACAATATTATATACAACACAGCACATAATCAGTATCTAAAGAATATCCTAAATAGTCTCCTGAAAAATGAATTAGCCTACATACAAAACCCCACACCCCATGGTGACGATGAATTAGTCTAGTAACTTACTGGTTATGCAGGCAGACATTTTCATTAAGGCATAATTTGATCACAGAGTACAGATAAATTTATCGATGTAAACTTAATGCGATACCTGACAATGTATGCACACATTTTATGTTGATATTCACACTACAAATCATTTCGGCGAAGAAAATACACAATCAGAATCATTTTCCTCGTTGAAGATTCGTTAATATAGTTAAAACATAATTACCTACCTCCTTAAACTATTTAGTATTGGTAACAGGCTGACATTCTTCTTGATTCATTGGAATTCTCTACCTGCTGCCATCACATTCAATGATTCATCATGTTAGACTGCATTATATTGTGCAAGAAGTAGTGCACAGTTATTTACTGTTAAAACAAAACTTATACAAAACAAAATAAATATAATATGTCAAAATCAAATTATTTTTTTCTTTGACCTACCAGATCAAATTTACAATGCTTCATGTCTACTAACTGCCTATTATATATTTGCCACCAAGGAGAAAATAGTCATCACAATTTAAAAATTAATCATATGGTGTCCAGCCTACAGTACTTGAGTCTTTTGATTATTTTTTTTACCCTTATAATTTTAGTGGTATACTGATGTCAGGCCTACAGTACTTTTGATTACTTTGTTGCCCTTATAATTTTAGTTTATGTGCAGAAGTATCACCGGAAGATTCCACAGAGACATTCCTAAATGTTGCCAAGAGTTTCTTTTCTGATGGAGTCTACAACTGGGGACGTGTTGGCAGCTTGTTTTATTTTGCTTATAAAATGGTTGCTAAGGTAAATGGAGTAAATTTTTTCATCATAGCATTTTATTATTTAATAAGGTGAAACAGTACCTTTTTAGTTATTGTCATCACTTTGCATCCGTGGTTGTTGTTTGTAAACTTTTTAAAATTTCAGTCTTCTCTAAAACCACTGGGCCAATTGAAATTTAACTTGGTCACAAGGTTTATTGGATGGAAGCCAATTTGGTTTTTAATTAATATAAAAATTATCAACTTTTTATATTGATTGGAAAACCAAATTGGCTAGCAACCACAGGACTTATTTTAACATAGTATCCTATGTGAAAAACGTTTAAAAAGACTTCTTCTCTGAAACTAGTAATTATAAACCGATTGAAACACTGGATGGCCCTCTATAAAGTTTATGTTTTATATATTTATAATCAGAAATTCAAAATGGCAAACATTGCAGGACTTAGTTTAACATATGACCTATGGGAAAATGTTTAAAAAGGCACCTTCCTTAAAACTGGTTAACCAATTAAAACAAAGCAATATTGTTTATACAGGCCTTTATAGTTTTTGTTTTTTTATGCCAATCTAAAATTCAAAAAAGCATCCACCATACTAAGTTTAAAGACCCGATGGAAAAAAGTTTTAAAAGGCTTCATTTCTTAAACTGTTTAAAAATAAACTGAAACAAAATTTATCACCATTATAAATTGTATAGTGTACTTATGTCTTTATGCAAATTTGAATTCAAAATGGCCACCATAGCAGCATTTAGTTTAACATAGCCTAGACAACTATGGAAAATTTCAAAAATGGTGCAAAGTTTATTGAAGCCAAATTATAAGTGAGTTTTACTGGATGATTCATTTAAAAATGTATGCTTGTTTATTTGATCGAAAATTTAAGATGACTGCCATGCAAAATAAATTTAACATAGAACGTATAGGAAAATGTCTAAAATAGCTATCTGAATTTATTGAACCAGTTGAAACCAGACAGCAATAATCATTGGATTGTCCAACAAATGTAATGTTATTTATGCCAGTAGAAAAATTGAAAATTACGTGACTTATATGTAGTGTAACATTGGTGAAATGCCACCTTCATTGCCTATATAAATCTGGTGAGCAATAAAGGCTCTGGAGAGCCACAGGATTTATACAAATAAATTCAGTGAAAAAGTATGATAGGTTCTTCCATACGTTTTTGGGAAAGACCGGTTGATCTTTAATGAGTGATAGAAATTTTATGTCTTTTTCGCGAGTGGAGTGCAGCGGAACAAGCTAAAAGACATTACAAATTTCTAATACGAGTGAAAGTTCACACTGGCTTTCCCAAAAGCACATGAAAGTACCTATTTCTTCCGTAAACCAACAACTTTCACATCGCTATATTCTATAGACTCTCCATTATTTTATACTCCATTGTCTCTGACATCCTATCAGAACGCCGGAGACAAGAACGTCATAGAAGAATGTTGTTATGCTTCCATAACAACGTTGTTGTTTCTGGCGTTTTGATTGGATGACGCAGCAAGTACAGATATGTGCGCGTGAACTCATCTGTACTGGGTCATCTGTACCAGAAATCGGCCATTTAAGGAAGTATATATAAAGTGCCAAAAAAAATACAGTATCATCTGATGTATTTATTTATACTCCCTGCTTGAAAAGAATGGGGTGGAGTTGGAAATAATGTGATGGGGTGTCCATCTTTTACATTTGAGGGTTCCCATCTCTTATCCACAACTTCACCTACACCACCTAATGGAATTTGATCAACCTTTCACAGAATCTTTATCACTATTGCCATAGTACACCATTTATTTAACAATTTTATTAGAATGATATTTGGGATTTTCCTATAGAAAAACATGGGTTTGGCAATTGTGTGACATTGGAAGGTGGGTATTACTATTTTGTGTATCTTTCACTTTTCAGCCCAAATCTTGGAAATTTCCTGGAATGGTTGCACATGTATTGAAGTTGTGCACTTGTTGTTATAGAATTGTTCCAAGATTTTTTCCAGCTTCTCCAGACTTTTGAACTTATTTGTTTTTCAGAAAAAATTGTGTACCTAGATCTCTGAAACGTCACAGAATGATTGCAAATGTATTAAAGTTGTGCATCTACTAGTATAGAATTGTTTTCAGACCTTTTCCCAATTTTTACAGACTTTGGAACATACTAGTAGTCATTTTTCAGAAAATATCAGAAGATGGTAACTATCTTGTGTAATCAACTCCTCCTACAATTTTTACACCAGATATATGAAACTTCACAGAAAGACTGCACATGTTTTTTTGAACTTGTGAACCTGCTATTAGGAAATTGGTCACAGATTTTGGAAGTTCATAATTGTTCAGAAAATGTGCATATGATGGTGTCTTTTTTGTGTAATCTCCTGCAGTTTTCATCCCAGATGTTTTGAAAATTCATAAGTGGTGGGGAGGGCGGTAGCATTTAGTGAGTATTGCTCAGTTTTTCAAGTTACATCTTGAAATAAACTGGCAACATTTAGTACCGGAATTTATAAGAATCGGGCAATGATTAAAAACTAAGTTTCTGAAATCATTATCTGAAAGTAAACAGTAAAAGTAGTGTAACATACAACAAAGAAATGACATTCAATGATTCAACTTGATACTTTGTGAGGTGTCATATTTCACATTCCATATATTTATAAAAGTTATGTGTAATAACATATTTTTCTTTGTTTCTTTCACAGGCTTTAAGTAAAATAGCATTAATTAGAGCCATTATAAACTGGGTTGTCAACTTCATAACAGATTATGTAGCACCCTGGATTATAGAAAGAGGAGGATGGGTAAAATTTCTTTTCTGAAGTCATAATTGATACATTTCAGTTATATTCAGTATACTTGGTCAAAGTTGTATTGATTTTGTTAATTTGAAAAGTGTTACATATTATGTCAGATGAAAACACATTGTATCTTTGTCTGTACCCGACAACCTAAACTGAATTATAAATACCAAGTCATGACTTGTAGACAGAGAACTGGAAAAACACAAAATGCAAAACTTGTGATGTGCTAATTACATCCCATTTCAAGACCATTGCTATAGTTGCTACATTTTTGGTTGTTTGTTCTATAGTTTATAGGATTTTGATTTGTGGTTGGTCTTTTTGACAGTTTTCCTGTGTTCAGTATTTTGTTATTTCTTCATTAGTTATACTCTTATTTCCGCATTTAATTCTACTTTAAATCTTATGATGTTTAATACAATGTATGCATTAAGAACAAACAACTATTTTTGACATTCGATGTCTTTAATAATAAGTTTCTAAAGCTGAATCCAATTTGGACACCTACAAGTATTGGTGTAGCAATTCTTCGGTATGATCCCATTTGAATTTGTGTGCTCTGCTGATCAGCACATTATACACCAAAACAACAAAAGTAAAATGAAGTTCTTTAACTATATCACACTATATTGTATTTATTATTATAGGAGGCCATTGAGGAGTATTTTGGAACCCCACAGAATCAGATGAGATTGGTCATTGGTTTAGCAGCAACAACAGTTATAGGGATTTATGTGTACAAAAACTGGTGGAAGTAACGTTATACATTGTTTTAAGCTGATTACTAGATTGACATTTATGTGAACAGAAATAATTGATTGGGTGTCCACATTCATTTTGTATACCATTGACACAGTGTATGGATGGATTGTCAACATTTATATGTCTAACAACAGAAATAGGTGATGGGGATATCTTCACTTTTTTATAAATTATTTCTTATTTCTTATGACAGATTTTCTAGTACTTTCTGTGAAAGTAAGAAAATGATTTTGTAAGAGATAGAGGGGTGGTCAGGGATATAAGGGGTAATGAATAATTTGTTAAGGATTTTTGTGAAATTAAAAAAAAATAAAGTCTTCATGTACATTTATTAAACAGATATAAAGTGAAATTATATACATTGTAGACAGTTCAGACCAGCTCAAAAATACTTCATCCAATTAAGTCTTTCTAAAATCATGACATATGCAATAATTGTGAGTTCCTTGGTATACTTGTATTATTTTATTTATAAGAAACAGAATATAAAGCATACAATGCATTATTAATTATGATTACCATTTAAATGTTTTTTATGGTTAAGGTGCACAATCATATGACTATATTGTAAACAAAATGTTGCTGGAATAATGATTATAAGGGCAGTAAAGTGATCTAGTCATCGATTTTCATCACAAGAAAGTGATAATATTGCTTATTTAGTACAGTCTTTCTTTGCAAAAGATGTCTTGATGGCCAAGAGGTTAAAGCAGTTCTACCTGTCAATATTATGACTGGTTGTGTCTTTGAGTCTTACTGCTGGCTGTGTGTACTCCAACCTTATATTACAAAGATTTCCAGTTTTTCTGCCAAATGTTATCTGGCTGCACAGTACTAAGGTTTTCTAATGCAATAATGCAAAAAAAACTTGGTGCCATGAAATAGCTGATAAAAACTCATGAAGATTTTGCATCAAACACCATTTAAACATAATAAACATGAAAAAATGAAATATTAAATGACTAGGCATTCTGTACATTTGATTGGCTACTTGCTTGTCCTTTGTACATGAAACCACCTTTTCCATGTCTTGCTGGAAGCAAGTTGAAGATGTTTGGAAAGAAAATTGTTAGCTTTTAATTTGCTACTCTGAAAACTGGTCTAAATTAATAGGGAATCATCCCAGATTGCAGATTCCCAAATTGCCGAATGGCATATTGCCAAGTCCAGTTAGCCTATTCCCAAATTTCAGACAATCAAAAGTTAAACTATATGTTGTTAATGATTTTAGAAAAAAATGTTTTGTCGGAGAAAGTTTGTTAATATATCAATTTCATGAAATTAGTAAGATAATCATAATTTTAGTGTGAATGTGTGTTTACAATTCGAGTTAAAGTTGAAATTTTTATTGTATTTGTGTTGTTTTTGACGATTTTAGTTCTACGTGTTCAAGACTACATATCAATTTGTTGACATGTACACGGCACTTGCTCTAGATCTTTGTATTGTTTCATATATATGTTATTCTTTGTCTTTATTCATATCATTAAATAACATGAATTATAAAATAAACATTTAGATATCCCTATAATTTATTTCATTAATTTAACATTAAGAAGAAGCACTAAAACATACAAAATCCCGAACCAAGTCAATAATGTTCATTAGCACTTAAAATATTTTAATGTTAATTGGTTTTATTCAGCAATTTGGAACTTGGCAAGTTCGCAGTTGGCAATTTGGGATTCAGCAATCTGGCATGGATTCTTTTATAGATATGTGTATTTTTTTTCCATTAATTTATTCTTGCGTTGGTAAACCACTTCTCCGGTAGATTTGGTGTTGTAAACCTGCAGGTTATTGGTGAAAACTAGAGTCTTCATCTAAAAAAGAGGTAGGAAATGCAAAATTGGAAACAGAAATTATATGCTTAGATAAAAGTGCTGTGGGAAAGTGTCTTTGCCTTGAATTTTGGAAATTAACCATGTTAAAGAAATATTCATAAAAGTTAAAATATATTATTTGCAGTTTTAAACTTTGTTAACCATATTAAACAAATAAATATATATGTATATCCAAATATTTCATTTCATTAACTATAAAATTTATTAGTTAGGGTTACAAAACATCACAGTTCTGACACTACCTACATTTTCACATTAACTAAGGGAGACAAATCAAATGTAAAAGTAGACAAATCTTGTGTTCATTCACTACATATATAATCTTGTAAAAGAAATGTTGAAAGTTGAAGACTTAAGCATCTGTTTGTGTCGGATCAGCATACCTACATTTTATAGGTAACTATCAGTCAAACATGAAAAAATAAATCGTTCTACATTTTAAATCGATATAGTATTTCAAACTGTTGACTCCAGTATGAATGAAATAAGTTTTACAAATTTAAGTCTGTGACTTGTTGAAATATCTTGCAATTGTTTAATGAAGTTTTGATGCAATAAAATATTCAATTTAGTTTTGTACTCTTTTATAATGAAGTGTTGGAGGCAAGCTATAAGCAAATCTCCTTGCAAAGGATTCTTGGTATCCTATGTTAACCACTACATATTTTTCAACATACATTTGTTTTGTTTAAAAACCCAGTAAAGAGACTCACTTTTGGAGTACAAGCAATCGAGAAAGGTGTGCCTATGTTTTGTAGTTATTCTCGAAGTTGTACCAAGAAATGTCTTAAGGTTGAAGTAGTAGATGACATGGACATCTCATTCATTAATTGCACATAATTATTATAGATATTCAATACACCAGAACATATTATTTTAATGAAGTTATGTTATAGCTATTGTAAAAATATTGCCTCATATAGTATGTTACAATAATGGGACAAGATATCGTTAAGTATCCAAACTAGCTAGGTAGTAATGTTGAAGTGCCTTCTCTGGAACCCAAGAATATTTCCATTAACTATTTCTTATGACATGTATTTAACTAGTTGTTTAAAATATTTTATTCTATATAAAAAGGTTAAGAAAACTGGGATTGTTTCATCAAAATGTTAAAATAATGTTTATGATATATTTCTATTGTATTTTATTTTCCCTTTGAAAAAGGGAAATTGATAAAACCATTTAAAGTGGATAATTTGAAGAACAATACGTACAAACAAAAAGTACAATTTATGTTTTTATGTTGTTTGTAGCTCAATGTGTACTATTAACATTGTATTTAAGATCCTTTTCTCTTTTCGTATCAATTTTCTTGAAAGGATCTGTCTTATTAATGGTTAGGGCCCCGACCACTTTGTGATTAGTCTGTCTGTCTGTCCATCCAAATTTATTGAGTCCGAGCTATAACTTTTTCATCTTTTGAGGTAGGCTTTTTATATTTGGTATGTGGGTAGACAATATCAAATGTGTCGTGTACCATGGTTGATGACCTTTGACCCTGACCTCAAGGGTGGCGGGGCCCACAGAAATGGATACCATCTCTCTGATATCTAGTTAATATACTTATGGTTTATTGTAAATTTTATCATGTGATAATTATGTTTATGCTACAAGTTCTCTAAAAAGAATATGTTAGTGTTGTTCAATTTTCTTAAATTAACGTAGATATTGCTTTATACTGCTGAATTTTTAGAATTATTTAAAGTATTGTATCTACTTATATTAAACCGTTGCTTGACGGAAGAACATTTATAATTGCAACCATAGATATTAAAGTTTTCTTTGTTATTGATAATATTGAATTGAAAGCTGTTTGAAAATTGAAAACAGATGTTATCACTGTAATACTAATATAGAAGTACTACCATATTTACATTTATTAGCTTATCTATCAATGCTAACATCTGCAAAGATCCTTGGTGCCAAGGGGTACAGATAGTTTGTCTACTATTGATCACGTGGTCTGTCAACACTGAGAATGCAGGTTCCAGTCTCACTGCAGGTATGGTGTCCTCAACTCCAAACTTAATTGACAAGGATTGCCATTTTCCTTACTGACAGTTGTGGTTTTTTTTTTTGCGTACTCTGCCTTCCTCCCCAATAAAAAGTGGATGCCATGATATAGCTGCAAAATGACATTAAACAACATTCAAACAAAGAAACAAACAAACAGATCTTTAAATAGAATGGCATCACAGTTAGGTAAAACAAACCCAAATATAACACCTGTAAATAGAATGGCATCACAGTTAGGTAAAACAAACCCAAATATAACACCTGAGGATACATGTAAGCAATTTTAATATCTGGCATTTTAAAACAAGTCTACACAAATAAGACTCTTTCTGTGTTTTTCCTCAAGGTTGACATTGTGGAAATGTAAAATATTTCCACAACTTTGTTTACCATTTTGATTTTTTTAAGTCAAGTCTAATAATTCCCAGGGTTGTATTAACATTACTAAGAGTTAGTAGTAATTAAAGATAGAAAATTTCACATATGCTTTTATGTAAAAAAAAATACATTACAAGAAGCAAATTACTTGGGAACAAACTGTTTTGTCATCACTGTACACAAATGGACCAAGTCCAAGAAATGAATGTTTATCCATTGTATCATTTATAAAAGATATTTAGTTATGTATGATATCAAGTTCTTAGAACATTGAATGTCACCTATCTTCATGCATTAAGATGGAATAAAATAATGAAAACAGTAGTTTATTGTTGTTTTAATTAGACATGTCACTGTTTTCATACTGACAGAAATTTTGAATATTTGTATTTAGAAATATTTCCCCTTATAAGTATCTAGTTCTTTTTGGCGAAAATTTTAAAGCTAAAATTCCTGGTAAGGTCGTGAGTTCTCAATGGCTACTCCGCCTTTCTGCCAAAATTAAAATTGGATGCTGTGATATAAAGCTCAAAGATGAGTGAAAGTGGGCTTTAACCAGATTCAAACCAACAAACGTGAAGTTAAAATTGTTTAAGAGTAGCAAAGGACTAGTTTCCAATCTTCAAGTGGACATTTGCAAAACGTATCCTAGATTTGATAAACTAATTGATGCTTAAAAACGAATTCGACTTCAGTTATATTTAGGAGTAACAGAAATAAACAAATGGTTACTCGATTTCTATCAACTTAAAGTGGTGCTAGTCAAGATAAAATATGAGCAATATATGTTGTCTATACGTAGCCTGCTTGATTGATAAATTTATGTATATTTAATCCTTCTCAGGGGCGGAGCTACGAAAGGCACGATTAATCACGTGCCTACACTCAAATGTAGTTTTTGTTTTATACTAATGTCTATACAAAGATGTCAGCATTTTGTTTATTCTCTTGGCGAATTTCTTCTCAATATGCACATTCTTAATAAGTCTGCATAAGCTTCGACCCGGGCAGCTCATATTGTCTGGGCACGATACTACAAATGTTATTTTATATATGTACGATAAATGTTACCAGTTATCTACAAAACCCAGTGACGTAGCTTTTATTTTCGTCCTTAAAACTTGTACATTTAAAATGAGGCGTGTTAGCAAAATTAAAATTTCGGTTCATTTAGATACCATTACGAAAACGCAAGATTTCGTGAGTTTCCTGTGGGCTTTCTCCCCGGAACCCCCTAGCCGAATTCTTTGTGCCTATCCTCAAATTCTATCAATGTCCCTGCATTCGAGCAATTATTCAACTGTTTACTAGACAGATTTCATTGTACCTTTATGTTTGCAACAGACGTTAGCTGGGTATTCGTCTATTCTCTAAAAGACACTAGGAGCTGAGGTATACGCCGCATTCTGGACCTATGTCTTCTCTAGTAAAGGGTTACAAACAGGTTCGATCTCTTCACCTCATCGTTTCTCTTGGCTAGCAAAGATGACTGAACATATTGAATGTCTAACATTCAATTAGTTATTTTTTATTCATTCACATATATTTAGCTATCTTTGTTTCACGGTTTTCCATGGCTGAATTCAATATTTTATCGTATTGTTTTCTTAGTTTATTTATTTTTGAGTTTTCATATAACCTTCTGTGTTATGCTTGTTTATTTTGTATCAGATTAAGATTCTCATTAATTTCGTGGTCTGACCATATTTACCTACCGCCTGTCTATCTTTTTGCATCATTGTACTGGTGATTTTCCTGGAATTATCTCGTTTGTTTGTTTGATGTTTAACGCCACTTTCAGCAATTTTCAGCTATTTCATGGCGTCCAGTTTTTATTGGGGGAGGAAGCCGGAGAAAACCCTCGACCTACGGCAGGAAAACTGACAATCCTGTCAAGTACGACCTGCCCGCATTGAGACTCGAACGTTGACAGACCACGTGATCAATAGTAGACGATCCTACCGCAGGTCGGGGGCTTTCTCCGGGTACTCCGGCTTCCTCCCTCAATAAAAACTGGACGCCATGATATTGCTGAAAAATTGCTGAAAGTGGCCTCGCAATTATCTCGTAGTCTAACCTTCATATTTTCCTGTCGGTGTCTCTATCTTTAGTGTTTTTTCCTGGACTTCCTTTTATGATGCATATGTATTTGGTTTTGTATTCTTTTTTATTTACGTGCTGTTTGATTTAAAATAATCGTCGGTTTTATTGTTTCTGTATTTTGCAGATTTAGTTTTTTTGTAAGTGCGTGTTGCCGGGTATTACTAAAATGGGGAATTGAAATCTTTAAATATACTATAAGCGGGTTCCCGGCAGAGAATGGTTTAAGAGATAATATAAATTTTAAGCTTGTTGTTTAGTATAATGATATGAATATATAAAATCACAGCAATACTTGGGCGAAAAACCCGTGACTTTTTTTGGCGATAACTGGACTTAATGACGCTTACTTCTGTCCTCCGAAGTCAGGGGTTCTAATTCCACGTTCGCTCCATCATGAAGCGAGGATGTTTACTAGCTGTATCGGCGATATAAGATAAAGGGACTGTGCAATATTAAACTGAGAGGGGCAGTAAAAAACAAATCCGTAATAAAGTATATTCCCCTCCAGAAAATAAACAATGCACAAATAACAATACTAGTAATATCAATATCAGAACATGTTTATATTTTGGTCAGCCTTTATTTACTTGTTTGATAAAAAAAATGCAAGTAAACTTTTATTTGTACTTTAATTGTTTATTTTTATATTTATCAAGGTTTCAACAAGTTTGCACCCCGCCAAAATTCTCATGAAAACTTATTAACCTGCTTTTGAAACTCCATTTGTACTAAAATTATAACAATTGGTTAATACAGATAGAAGTAGGAATCAAGTTGCATTAAATTCTTGATTGTAATGTCAAAAGAACAATACCATGATTTATGCCTTTCCATTTTTCCCCCTTTGTATGTCAAATTTCTAAATCCACAAAATCCACAACATCAGTTTGTGTCGAAATGGTATTTGATTTCTTCTTTTTTGTCTTGTTTGACTTTGCGCGATACGGTCGTCGTCTGATGTTGCTTAGAAAGAAATTGATGTGTTTCTCTATCGTCACAAGATCTAGAAGAACAATACCACCAAGGATTCCAATGAGAATTAACAACGCAATTGCACCAATCGCCTCCCCTCCAGGGGCCTCTCTTGTTGGTCGCTTAGGTAAAGTATATATTTTCAAATGTTTTACAATTTCCTGAACTTTCTCTTCTATTTCTACCGACGATAATTCTACTTTGGTAGTTGGTATCACCAATGATCTACTGGTATAGGGGTGCCTTGCTACTGTGGATGAACTTGTAGTTGTCGGTGAACTTGTTGTACTTGACACAGTTGTACTTGTTAACTCATGTAGGTTTGTTTGGACAGTTGTTGGGCTTGAGGAGATGAGACTTTTTTGTGATATTACATGGTCATCCTTATCTGTTGTTGATACTGTGTTGGCGGATTCGGTATTATCTATATCAGACGTCATCTCACCTGTAGTGGTGTCTTTATACATGCTACTAGTTATCATCTCACTGGTAGTGGTGTCTTTATACATGCTACTAGTTGTCGCCTCACCTGTAGTGGTGCCTTCAGCTCAAAAGTAAAAAATGATAACGATTTAATTCACTATCTATTGGATATCATTTGATGTGTTGACAGGGATAAAATTAAATAAAATTGTTTGTTTTCATCTCTACCGACGGACCAAACAAATTCTTCCTACCCAAATGTTTTTTCTTCTTTACATTTGTGTTATTTTTATGTTATCAGCTTTTTAAGAGCCAACTCTTACCATCCAGTTTAGTAGTTACAGTTTAAAGCGTAAGTAATAAGTCTGTGGAGAGGGAAACAATAAAATATATTTTCTTAATTTTGACCAGGACCAATAACACGTGATATCAAATAGGTGATCATACAAAAAGTGCCAATACTTTCTGCTATCTCTGGTTTTATAATAAACCACCAAATATGCATGTTCAGTATACTGACTTCTAAGCATCTGGCACTAGGTAATGCGTGCTGTTTGAAGTGACGGCAAAGTGTAACGAAAGTTTTCATCTGTTTGAACTTATACTAAAACCTATCTATCTCTTTGGGCAGGTTTCCTCATAAAACGGGTGGTCAACTTCACAGCCAACAGCAAAAGGATTCAAACGCTTAAGCTCATGTCTCAAAATATTGAGATGCAAAGCGGTCTGATCTAAAGCTAAAACATCGTGATGAGCGCTATTATTGGAAGTATTAATTATCTGACCCTTTATTGTTTTGTTTGTTTGTTTGATGGTGTTTAACGCCACTTGCAGCAATTTTACAGCTATATCATGGCGTCCAGTTTTTATTGGGGAGGAAGCCGGAGTACCCGGAGAAAACCCCCGACCTGCGGTAGGAAAACTGGCAATCCTTGTCAATTAAGATTGGAGTCGAGTACACCCTGCCTGCAGTGAGAATCGAACCCGCAATCTCAGTGTTGACAGACCACGTGATCAATAGTAGACGAACTACCTTGACCACTCGGCCACCGAGGCCCCCTCTGACCCTTTAAATTGTATACTCATTGAACCACCACCTTAATTTGTTTTCTCTTTTAGATACGTGTGAAATGACTTAATTTGTTCTTTTTCTGTATACAGCTTGAACAATGCTTACTAGACTAACAAAAATTATATTTGTTTCATTTGTGACGGTTTCTTCAATGATGTAAATCTACATTAAAAAAAGTACCTCCTGTTGTCGCAGAAGTCGATGCAAAGTTTGTTGTTATTATATTTTGATAAGCAGAGTAATCTGGCGATTGTGCAGTTATTGTTGCATGATGACTCTTTTCAGTTGCATCTGTTGTTGTATTCTGATTGGTCAAGTTACCTGTAGACGTTTGTGGTGATTTTGTAGCATGTAGATGTGTATCAGTAATCTGATTAGTGTGGTAATCTTTTGTTG
This sequence comes from Limnoperna fortunei, assembly GCA_944474755.1. Lineage (NCBI taxonomy): Eukaryota > Metazoa > Mollusca > Bivalvia > Mytilida > Modiolidae > Limnoperna > Limnoperna fortunei. The sequence goes on from OX104120.1 coordinate 24,354,978, forward strand.
ACGTACGCTGACTTGAAACTGGAGTGTTAGTTGTAGTAAAAGGCGAAGTCATTTTAGGGCACATTTTATTGGTGGTGGTATCCATGGCTGCAATTGATAACACGTATAATAGTAGCAATTGCTGCATTATTTTATGTTTAAATTAATTGTTTTAACTTACTAGAGAAATTAGGTTTTATGTATTTGTGCTGGTCTGGGCAGGGTATTTAAAAATTTTTCTCCACATGATCGAAAGTATTGGATAAAAATATGCAACCAACAATAAACATGTTAATGACAAATAAGTTTACATGGTATGCATTAAACGTCTAAATACATATATCTGTTAATATGTTCCTTGCGCATTTTGGTGTTTATTTAAAAGCGCATCACTTGGTATATAACTCCTTGAACAAGAGAGTCTATAAATTTGAGAGATAAACAACTACGTCTTGTTTTTTTCATTTTAAGTCAATTAAATGTCATCAGAGGATATAACATTTACAACATGTAAGCCAGACGTCCCTTTTATCTAATGTTTATGCTTCATACTGTATACTTACAAACTCGTTTACAAACGAAATGTAAAGAATTCCGGCAATCTCCTTCATACCACTTTTTATACAAGTACAAACAAGCAGCTGAAAATAATACAAAAATGTTCTTTTATTTATACAAAAACTTTTTTTATTTAAAAAATCAAACTTGTGCAAAAAGAATTCTTCTGCTGCTATGACATGTGATAACTGGACCGGAAATACTAGTGTATGAAACAAGAAAACTTTTTGATGAAGAGCATCAATTCGCCGCCGAATTATTTCACATGTTTGTTGGTATGATAATAATTTAACGGATTTAAAGCATTTGATGTCTGTTTTAGAGATTAAAATTATTCCGGTTTGTTTAATGTTGTAACGCCACTTTCAGCAATTTTTAGTTATATCATACCATTCATGTCGTGTATTTTGTTTTTTTGTTGTGGGGGGGGGGGGAAAGGGGGAGGGGAGGAATTCGGAGTACCCGGAGAAAAAAACCCGACCTTTGATGCTTGTTTGTTTAAATGATGTAGTTTAGCAGTCAACAGCAGTGATCGGTCTAGAAAATCGGAATACCGATCGCAGGATCTAGAATAACGTATACGTTATGAAATGTACACACCATACGCTGGAGCTGCTTGAATGTTTCTGTCGATGAACGTGAAGTTGACAATTGGAAAGTTGAAGTCATCACGTTTTTTAAAGTCTAGTTTATAGTTTTCCTGGGTCTATTTATAGAAGTAGGTCTAAGTAAGAGCCTCACCTTAGTGTATTGTTGGTGTCTTTAATTTCAAGCTCGCTAGGGTAAACTATATGTAGTCACCAAATTTAGCATTGATGAGAGACAAAACATCATTAATATAGCGGAATGTTAAATTAAAGGTATGGGTCAGTGTCATTTCTTTCTTCTTCGGCAAGCCTCATAAGAGTACAAAAACAGGTCCCTGAGGAGAGGAATACAATTAGTACTCACTGGAATACCAACTGTCTGTTGAAAAACATGTCTTACAAACATGACGAATATGTTAATATGTCAATAAGAAAATCTAACATTTAACAGATTTGGTCTTAAGTATATTTAGTAATAGATTTAGAGTCATTGATGACGAAGTAAGTTCTGTCATGACTAATTACCAGGTATGTATATCGCCTCTTTTCGTTTTTCTAGAATAAGAAAAATAGCAAAGAAAACCGACCGAACAACAAGAGCCAAAAGTCAAGGGACAGTTACAAATCCGGATATAGACAAAACGCAACACAAAAACAAAAAAACACAAAAAAAAGAAAGAGAGTAACCCGAACCCAATAAAAACCATGGGTGCACTCAGGTGCTCCGGACGAGTAAGCAGTGCCTGCCTCTAATTAGACACCCGTCGAGTTACTCATTGTGTTGTCTAGGGAAAAGTCAAATAAAGGAATAGGAATCACTACCTACGACTCAGCAAACATGTCAGATTGTATTTGAGACGCTGATTTCCCATAACGATCAATTTAAGTCATGGTGACGACCATAGAACTTCTGGAGAGATAACATCAACCCTTGTTTGCGTAGTTTAGCAGTCAACAGCAGGGATCGGTCTAGAAAATCGGAATACCGATCGCAGGATCTAGAATAACAAATAAGTTGAACACCATACGCTGGAGCTGCTGGAATGTTGCTGTCGATGAACGGGAAGTTGACAATTGGAAAGTTGAAGTCATCACGTTGGTCGTAGAGTCTAGTTTGTAGTTTTAGTCTATTTCTAGAAGTAGGTCTAAGTAAGAGGCTGAGCTAAGTGTATTGGTGGTGTCTTTAATTTCAAGCTCGCTAAGGTAAATTGAATGTAAATAGTCACCAAATTTAGCATTGTTGAGGGATAAAACATCATCAATATAGCGGAATGTTAAATTAAAGGTCTGGGCCAGTGTCTTTTCTTTCTTCTTCAGCAGGCCTTCTACGAACTCGGCCTCATAAGAGTATAAAACAGGTCGGCAAGGAGAGGAGCACAATTAGTACCCATTTTAATACCAACAGTCTGTTGAAAAACATGTCCTCCAAACATGACGAATATGTTGTCAATCAGAAATCTAACATATGACAGATTTGGTCTTCAGTATATTTAGTAGTAGATATAGAGTCATTAATGACGAAGTAAGTTCTGTCGTGACTAATAACTAGGTATTTGTATCGTCTCTTTCCGCTTTTCTTGAAAAAGCAGCGTTTTATAAGATCTTTAAGCCTAGGTTTAAGCTGGATATGAGGGATGGCCGTATAAAGTGTCGAAAAATCAAATGTTTCAATGCTGTTACAATGGGAAAGAGATCCAGACCTCAAAATGTCTATCAGGCGTTTTATAAGGTCTTTAAGCCTGGTTTAAAGCTGAATATGAGGGATGGCCTTATAGAGTGCCGAAAAATCAAATGTTTTAATGCTGTTACAATGGAAAAGAGATACAGACCTCACGATGTCTATAAGGTCTTTTGAATGTTTCAATATCCACACTTCATTTATTCCACTCCCGGAGTAGAAAGTGTCACTGTATTTTTGAAGTATCAAATTTATCGCCGCTCTCTTGGGCGGCGATAATAACATTTTTGCTACTGACCACTAACAATCTACATGCTGAAAATGGATATTTCAGTGCTACCACTTAACAATAAAAGTCGTCAACCATTCTTCATTTCTGTTTATGTGATAATCTTAACCTGTCAAGCCTTCCCCACCCACAAATTACTCAACGGGGCAAACAAGCCCTAAACCCATTACTAATTTCTTCGCGGTGTTAACCTTGACCCCCGCATAAATAGTACTGCTACTTTGTACATCAAATTACTTTGTTGCACAGATATGTGAATCATTCCCAAAGAAATTTTTTTCAACCAGCAGCAGTCTTGGATGAAATTTCAAACCCAGATGCTTTATCCTCACCTGATCTAAAAACCAAACCACAAATGTTTCAAAGACATGAATTTTCTTGGAAATCTTGATTATGCTCAACTGAGACGACTTCTGAGGAGAAACTGTTTTTTTTGTATTTCCGTAGGATTCTTTGTTTATTTGTTTCACGGTGGCGATTATACTGGATCAGAAGCAAACAGAATTCATTGACACTCTGGAAGGTTTCTTAAATCTCCAATTAGCAGCAAAAAACAAAAAAATAGAAGGAAACTATACTGGTTTTATTGCTGCATTTGGTTTAAATGTCTGCGACATTTTTTGAGAAGAAGTCGTGAGTAAGTATTTTTCCATAGGTCTCCTATGTTAAACTATGTTCCACGGTGGCGACCATGATTTTGGATTCAGGATAAAATTGTTAACTCTGTCGAGGATTATATAAGAGGGATTTCTACAAAATCATCTTCACCCAAGCGGTTTGTCGGTAAACAGTTTTTGAAATTTTATGGGAGAAATTTACGACCCCAACTGATGAGAATAGTTCACATGACTCTTTTGGTTTGATAAGCTACAAAAGGAGATTACCTACATAAAAACTAAAGGAAAGTATACAGGTAGATATTGAAACTTTAGAGGTCATCAGTGTTGCAAATGTACACCTTTCAGGATCCCAATTTGCAGCTTTTGTGCCAAACATTCGTATCATAACATATTTCTGGAAAATGATCAGTTAACGGAAACAATCGAAAACGACCAGACATATAGACACGTAGACAGTCGCCAATACGATGTGCGAAGGGATACAATATGAAACATAAATACGCACAAAGTAATTAATCATACCGTCTAACGGCTGGCTGAATCTTTGTATTTTAGGTAAATAATCGGTAGGTGTTTCATCTGTCCATAAATGCACTAGACCTAGACCGAAACTCTTCATTCCTATCCAAACTGGAACTCCTACTGACTGTTCTCTGCAACAAAAGGGAAAACGGATACAAAGAAGGAAACTGTCCATAACATAAGTATTTTCTTATTTTAATAAGACATAAACTTGCAATTAGAAAAAAGACTATTTTATAATTTTTATTGGAAGATAGAAAACTATGTCATTAAGTAGGAACAACAACAAACGTATTCTAGGACTAATTCTAATTTTAAATTATTTTTAAAGAGAAACGTTATCAGCTACTTAATTTCTAGAAAATGTGCCGTATTGTGTTTTGAAAATACAAAATTGTCTAAACCGAAAGAAAACGCCCAAACCCCTCCCACCCATCCAAAGCACATACACAGATATACAAAGACAAATATTTTTCCAATGTTAACGAAGTAGAGCAATACTGCGATTCGAAAGGTCACAAAAGTCAACCAGAGGTTCTCAAGAGCCTTTGTCGCTCACCTGATTTAGGCAAAGATGTCATTTCCCCGATGTAAAACACGTCCTATAAGAAAAATAATAAGGAATCCGATCGAGCTTTGAGAGCCGAAAGTCAAGGGACAAATTCCTATTTTGACAAACATATAAACAAAAATCAAAAACACAAAACAGAAATTAAGTGACCCAAACCAAATAAAAACCACGTGTGCTCTCAAATGCTCCGGACGAGTAAGTAGCACCTGCCTCTAATTAGACACCCGTCGAGTCGGGAAAATATTTCCGAAAGTGTTATCTGGAGAGATATAGTGCACGAGCTGCTTGCGGCTCTTGCACTGTACTTACCAGACAACACAAAAAAGGTTCCCTTGTTAGAAGTCTATAATAGATATATTGTCCCAAGCACGTTAAATAGCTATTATTAAAAATAAAGATGATCAGTCTATTCTGTAACATAGTACAAATGGATTATTATATACAGAATATCCGAAATTACGTACCTAATATTATCTATATATGCGTGTTCCTCTGCACTGTGTATACTCGCCAAAGACGCATTAAGGGACTGACATACTCGTACTGCCCCATTATAATTTTCTGCACCATGGTGTGACATAATAATATACTCACTTTCACCAAAGTCGGACCAACATTCTTCTGCTGAAAAGTTTTTTTTATAAATAGAGGAACAAATACACGCAACAAAACAATCTTATAAAGCATACCCGGACTGTCAATACAGATGTTGCGAGATCGCGTCTCAATGCTGGAAGGTTGCCGGTTTGCCTACCGAAGGTAGGTGGATTCATCCCGGCCTTCTGGCTTCCTCCCCAAATATACACTGGACTCCATGATGAAACCTTAAAATTGATAAAGACGTCATGCAAACAAACAAAAGCTTTATGTTTAAGTCTGTTTTTAACGGTATGCTCCTACAGAGTGTGTTTGACTTCTAACCTTAAATGATAATGATCGACATGTTTCTTGCAGAAAGTTGGGGTTTTTCAATATAAACTGGACGCCATATTATAGCGGAGAATAGTCTGCAATCTCCATGCCAAGGATTTTGTGTTTCCTACGTCAACCACAATCATCTCTGTCACATATTGGTTGACGCCATGAGAGATATCTCTCATCACGGGTAAGCTTCGCGTACAAACGCAGTAATTTTACTGAATACTGTATCAAAAATGCATCAATAGACTAAATAAAAATAAATAAGATCTGGTGTGTTAATAGTATTTTACGAACGTCATTCTTTGTTTACAAACTTAACAGGCAGACAACAAATGCAGTCCCACAGTAAAAAGGGGATGACGAGTGGCAGAGGTTATGTCTGGGAACCAGTTATGTTCTCTGCGTCAGAGAGTGAATAGGCAGACGTCGAGTAGAATTCCATTCAAACGTTTCTTTTTATTGGCTGAGACCAGGAGGTTTTCCAGTGCTCGACCCACAGAGCTGCCCAGCGTATCAACAAGTGGCGAATATGGGAGGGCAAGTAGAGACTGCTGCGCTCCTTGCACTATAACGACAATTACTGAACATTTTGAGTAGCTCATTGTAACTGCTAAAAAGATGAAATTCTTCGTCCCTACACAACGTTCCATACTTATACAGTGAAAGTCAAAACTTTGTCCCAGATAAATAATCCCGTTCCATGTTTACTTATTGTTTGTATTGCATTATTGCTCTAGAAGTTAAGTTAGCAATCAATTGAATGAAGATGAAAGTGTTTTTGAATTAGAGTCTGAAAAACTAAAAAAAAATCCACCACCAACAGTCACATAGAGCAATAACAAAAATCAAAATTTTACCAAACGCAATAGAAGGACTACATCCATTAAAAAAGACTAAAAATAAAAACTACAAAATAAATAATAATAATTCCTCAAGTTTTAAAGAAAAAAATGAAAGCGTTTTTGAGTTATAGTCTGGAAACTAAAAAATCACCCTTTTAGAGAACAGGGTTCTAAAACTCCATATCGAAAAAATCAGAAAAAAGGAGTTGCATTATTGTAGCTAGTAATTGATATTCTACCCTAATCAATTTCACATTAATAAACCGAATAAAATTCTTTTCGATTTTAAAGATAATACAATTCAGTGATACTCACCAAAATTTACCGAATATAACATACACAAATATACAAATGTAATCCTTGCTCCTGGCATATTTTTCGATGTGAAGACTTGAGACGATGGCCGTATTTTGATGTATAATATCCGAATATTAAAGTAACTCAGCGTTTGGCAAAGTATGATGACCAAGGACATTTGTCGATTTATAACATTTGATTAAAGAATCACCATAAAATTGGATAAGATTATTAGGTTTTTATTGAAGTTTTATGAACGTTTCTGTACTAATGATAAATATATTGAAATTTTATGTCGTTAATTAAATGACTTAGTATTAAATATTTAATGCATGCTATATGCTTGTGATACACATAACGTTGAATTGATGATTGTTATTGTGTATTTTAACCTTAAAAATGAAATGTAGATTTTATATTCTTCTGTAAATGGACAATTTCTTGTACAGATGAGCTCACGCGCACACATCTGTACTCGTTGCGTCATCCAATTATAATGCACGAAACAAGAAAATTGTTGTAATAACATAACAACGTTTTTGTTTAACGTTCTTGTTTCGGGCGTTCAGATTGGATGTCGAAGGCAATGGAGTCTAATACAATGGAGAGTCTATAAGATATCGCGATGTGAAAGTTGTTGGTTTCCGGAAGTAATTTGGTACATTCATGCGCTTTTGGGAAAGCCTGTATAGTTTACCAGTCGTGATAGAAATGTTCCATATCTTTAAGCTTAGCATGCTCTTGTTGCTTAGTAGGCCAATTGCAGCCACTAAAGAGATTAATTTACAGCCCATACCCTCTACGCTATACTTTTCCGGTGTCAATGACACATTTTCTGCCTTTTAATCCAGATTCTCGCATTGACGTATTGTTTGTTTACTTGTTTTTGTCATCAATACAGCTAGCTAGACATTTTGCAACCATCAATTTATATAATCTTTTAATGAATTTTTTTGACAGTTTACAATGAATAAGCTTGAATGAATCAAAATGTTTCATTTATATTATACTTCTCGGAAGGCATTATGCAGTATATGCAAGTAATACGACCCAAATAATATTTTTGTAACCTAATCGCACGTCATACGAAAGTAAACGTTATTTTACAGGGACAAATGCGACAGTGTATCATTATTGCCCAATTACCGATCTGTTCGAATCAAAACAGTAACGACAACGTAATTTTAGTTTGATTATGTATTTAGTATATTTTGATGGTTCTATATGCAGTAAAACGATCGTCATGCTATTCAACAACAAAAAACTACTTCCGCCATTTCTGTTATTCAATATCCAATCAGATAATAGCATTATCATATGGCACAAAATAACGATTAACTCGACAAAGCAGTAATACTTTTCTATGCGTAAAATGATTATCGAAGAACAAATCTGTTCTAACTTGTTTTAATGTGATGTGGAAAGACGTGAATAGAAAATGACTAATTTGAATATCATATTTTAACTTTATTTGAGAAGACGTTCTTTGCAGACGGCGTAAATTTCTCCCTGAACAACAACTGTTATTTAAATGTGTATCAGCAAAGACGATACTTACAGAAAATAACACTTCAATGAAAGTGAATTTCAAGTAAGTTTTATTATTCAAGAAAATCTTAAAATAAGGCCCTTGTGTATTGCGCAAATATTGCATATACATGGAATTAAAAAAAAAACTTTCTTGACAGTGGTAACTTTTAACTTCCTTCGTTTTATAATAAAGCAACCAGCTTTCAGTTTATGAGCTATATATTTATATTCTCATTTTTTGCTTTAAGTTGAATTTACAGTACTGAAATATTTTTATTGCATTATTCTATTATGTTAAATTGTTGGCGCGATATAATTAATTAAAATCGATTTTTACTTACTTTTACATAATATTATTTTCGCGTCTTTCGTAATTTCTTAGTCTTTGGGTGCACCGTTCCTAATTGTATCAGCGCAGAAGTGAACATAGCTTACTTTCTGTGATCAAAAAAATACGCAAACGTTGGACCGTTTGTCGATATCAACAACAGTATCTATATATATCACATCGAACTGAACACCGTATAAACGAAGTGGTATCTTGAAATGGACACGCGATTTGTAACAAGAGCTCGGACTAAACGAGGAAAGGCACCGAGGCCCGAAAATAAATACACGACAAATTCAAACAGGTTGTCTACTTATGATAGACTACGCATTACTACCTATGAATATCTCGGTCTTTACAACACAACCAGAAGTAAAGAAAACTACATCGACAATTATAATTCGGGTCAGGATGTATCTTTCATTTATTACAAAAATGTCTCTCAACAGTTCTGGAAGAGATTGCCCCTTTTGCTGTGAAGCATTACTGTAGTTTATGTTCTATATAATTCATTGTTTTTCCCAGAAAATATATGAGGAAGTCGTCAACGTATTGAGAACATGATATAAAGTGACAGAAAGGATGCTCCCATGGCGAACACCAATTCTTGTTCAAAAGACTCGGACATTGTTAAATTCACCCGAACTTTGAAATCAGATAAAAAATTGAAAAAAAAAGATTTGAAGTCTATCTTTCAACCAAATACCAAAAATGTCTTTTAAAATACAATATGTTTATGTCTATTTTCCTTTTTTCCAAATACGCTCCGAATATGTACTATGTATTTTAAATCGCACCAGATGATCAGTTCTACTACAAAGGTGTCGAAATCCATAGAGAAAAGGTTGTTCGCTTTTACTAGCCAGACAAGACGATCATTGATCATCCTTTTCGAGGTTGTACAGATGCAACTTGTGAGAGCTATATGCCGATTGTTTACTCGGTTTGGAATAGGAACAATCTTAGCAATTTTCCAAAAAGAAAGTAAGCCAATCTTTTACCAAATATTGTAAAGTAGATTCAAAAGGCATTGAAAGGAAGTCTGGTATATGTTTAAGAAGTTGGTAATGGACATCACCTGAACCACAAGCATTAACTCGGGATTTGTATACAGAAAGTCTGAGCTCTTTCAAACGATTGTTTATTGTAAATTTATATCGTTCTCTTTACAAGAGTGTAAAGATTCTAGTAAAATGGAAAACAATTCACTGCCACAAAGGTCTGCATAAATTTTCTATGCGAAGAAGGATGTTATTGTTCCCGAATAATATGAACAATTACTCAGTACGTTGATCTATTGGGATGGGGATAAACAGTCGCTCGCAATTGTCAAGAGAAACTCTATTTTCTCCATATGATGAATAAAAAAGATACATGTATTATGATTAGTAACACAATTAGTTCAGGATGAATGATTTAAAATTACACAACCGTACATTGGACCTTGTTTGCATATGAAACATTACAATATATAACTCTTTGCTATACAAAACAAAAACAAACAAAATAGTTTACCTTTTAGATGTTGACAAATTCCGAGGGAGGTGGCCTCAGGGAGCTAGGGGTGTCTTAGTTAAATGTACTATAAGTGGATCTGAAAATGATTTATATTATTTTTTATCGTCATAAATAAAAAAAGCATATTTTAGCTATCACGCTGTTCACTTTAAGCTGAACCATCCATGGTACAAATTTTAGTATGTTTGGTCTTACACCTTATTAATTCGTTCAGTCATGTAAAAGTACCTTTGTAAACAGTCTACAATGTATGTCAAACTTATAAAACATTAGAAATATGCTTGTTATGGCAATTTATTGCAAAATGCATTAGGTTTTTTTTAATTATGTTTAACAATATAAAGTTTGGTTGTTTTCTACATGACAACTCATTGAATGGTACTGATCAACAAATACCCCTAATATGTTATACGTCAATTTTTCTCTATTGCTATTATTTGAAAATATTTGGGAACATTTTTAGATGGAAATTCACTCCTGCTTGTTAAGCCGAAGCAGTTCATAAGGGCTTCTACAATATTTGCAGACAGTTATTTTAGTACAAAGGTTTTATCGCTTATGTTCTTATTCAATCCTTTCAAACGAACATAAAGTATTTACGCACTCTACTCTTATAATTTCTCATCATCGTCTATAAATCCAGACGAACAGACAAAGTGAAAATACTTGAACATTTACAAAACTGCATACTAAACTAACGTGCGGACAGTCCAATAGGTGAAATAGCACCATATAATGGCATTTTATTAAAAAATAAACACTTTGTAGAGATTGTCAGGTGCGGTGACCATCTTTCTTTATTACAAAAATACAAAATAAATAACGATCTCCATTGTCTTTAATAAGCAACATCATGAAGGAAATAGTCACCGACCCGTGTCAAAATCAATACATGTATTAAGAACTGTATAATCAAACCAATCTACAAAATAAATGAATAACATTGTATATACAAACACAATAAAAAAAACAAACTGCAATACCAAACTTATAAATTTTACTGTAAAGATGTTGCTCAGTCGATGGTCGCCGCCCTTGTCGATAAGACACCTCGTGCACGAACTCGCTAAAATATCAGAAACAATATCAAACCGGTTTACAGGTTTTGATATTTAAATTAGCTAAAGGTCTACTCGATTCTAAATTACTGCGCATAACGTGCGTAAATTTATTTATGTTCTTATTCAATCCTTTCAAACGAACATAAAGTATTTACGCACTCTACTCTTATAATTTCTCATCATCGTCTATAAATCCAGACGAACAGACAAAGTGAAAATACTTGAACATTTACAAAACTGCATACTAAACTAACGTGCGGACAGTCCAATAGGTGAAATAGCACCATATAATGGCATTTTATTAAAAAAATAAACACTTTGTAGAGATTGTCAGGTGCGGTGACCATCTTTCGAGCGAACAAAGAAAGCACGTTTATATACCCAAAGATTTAGATACAGATAAACGTTTATCAATATTGTCTAATACATATCCGTCCTTTGCAGTATCAGTTTTCCAGCGTCCGTGTAATTTGAAAAGCTTATCCGGCACGCCATTATTGGCGGCCGAAGTAGCACCTCCGGCTCGAAAACTCTGAAGACCATAATCATTAGGCTTGAGACCAATGTCCGAAAGCGCGGACAAAATAATCTCTCGAGACCTGGAGTAAGACAATTTAACATTTTGTTTTCTCAAAGCGAACGAATTTGTAGACTTGAAAAAAGTTAAAGACCGAAAAATAAATACATCGGATTTTGAATCTATGCAGGCTAAATTTAAGTAACACTCTAAAATAGCGACCGGACAATATTCCGAATCCGATCTAGCTATAATAACGGAATTGCCTCTCCTGTAACAATCTGTCTTACTACTAGGAATTACAATTTCTAGATGGTCATCATAAAAAAGTAAATGAGTCCTTTTGATAGAACTTAACTCATCATATCGTAAAAAACCGGAATAAGACAAAGAGCACATCGCCAATAAGCGCAAGTCTTTTAGCGATCTGGGTGTTTTGAATTTCATGAAAAGGGATTTAATTACGTCAGCGTCTACAGGTTTCTTTTTTACAATAGGCCTGCTGAGAAGCCTTTTAGAAGCTTCTAGTATGGTCCTAACAAAATTGGAGTCACATGGATCAGGTAAACCCGCCGAATTATGTGCCCATTTAATACTATAAAAAGCAGTTTCAACTACACTATGATGATTGCTTTTGTCTATCAAATACTGAAGATATAAACTGACTTGAAACTCAGTGGCAGGAAGAATTGACGTAAACTCTGAAAAACTATTAGACCATAAGCGAAATCTGTTAAATCCATAAGCATACTTAAGCGAAATCTGTTAAATCCATAAGCATACTTAGAAATAGTATTTTTCGCTTTCGAATTTAAAATAGTTGCTTTCAGATTTGACACGAGTGTAATAAGATGAGTATTCGAAACATTCTCTTTCCAAAATCCCTCTGAAAAAATCGTGTGAAAAAAAATTGAGACGAAAATAAATTACGAAATACATCACTTAAAAAACAAAATGACATACAACAACTAAGTTTACAGATTCGATATAAAAACATACCTTTAAATATCTGTATTAACAAGACCCAGTGGTCAGTTCTAACAGTCAAGCGACACAATAAAATTACAAGGTCCAGTGACCCGCCGAACCAGTTCAGTAACCGGAACTTTGTACAACATAAAATTCCCAGTGCCATCTAAATAAAAATGTCCAGTGATAAACAAATTGAAGTCTGAAAAATCAACAGTATTCGTTAGCCTCTATTCTAACAGCTAAAACAATACCTACAAACTTTCCGTTTGCAAACATGGAATTCTTATTATTGCCTGGCACAAAAATACGGTCGGTCTCATAAAATTCTAATACTTCCTTTACATAACACTGATACTGATAATTATCTCTAAAAATAAGAGGCCAATAAATAGCAGAAGGCCATTTCGGTACTATTAATGTACCTATACTTTTGCATTTAACAATATGATTAATTGCTCGCGCAGCTTCACAAACTGGTGGAACTAACCAGTTATTCTCATGCTTCCAATCACATGTAAATGCATCAACGGCTAGAGAGCCAGGATTCCAGTAAAGTGAACTGAACTTGCTTATTTTAGCATTATCACAATTTGCAAATCTGTCGAACGTGTATGGACCCCATAAAAAATCTAAAAAATTAAAAAATTCTGTAGACACTCCCCAATCATCAATATCTAAAATTCTACTTAAATAGTCTGCTTGTGCATTTAAATCTCTAGGTACCCATTGAATATGTAACAAAACACCATTGTTTTTGCAAAAATTAAAAATGTTCAACGCAAGACGTTGTAGTTCTGGTACCTTACTACCTTTCTTTACAATGGTAACTGCATTCTGATTATCAGTATTCACAGTGACTGAACAATTTTTCAACATATTAAAAGAATTCAAGCCAAGTTCAACAGCCTTAATTTCTCTCCAAGTGGAGCTTTTACCCTTTTCAGTATCTAACCACGATTTCTGAAAAATATGTTGAGAATCCACAATATACCCAGCGGCGCCTGTATCACTAGCGTCGCTGAAAAGATAAAAATCTGAAACATGTTCCTCTATAAAAAGCTCGCAAGGTTTCAAAGATTGTAAATTGTTAAACCAAAAATTCAACTCCTCAATACAATTGGGGCATAATGTTAAACTAAAATATTGATCCCAGTGGGATCTCTGATTAATCACTGAAAAACAATTCCTTGTCATAATTTGAGTAACATCGCCCAAAGCTGGTTTTAAAGCTACAATTTTACCACAAAATCTGGCCAGAACTCTTATTTTAATTCTAGACTTAGAATTCAACAAATTGTCAATGAATTTCAAAAGCTCTTCAATTTTCTTACACGGTACAGACAAAATACCTTTCTTTAAATTCCAATGAAACCCTAGCCAAATAATACTTTGGGACGGTTCCCATTCACATTTATCTTTGTTGGGAACAAATCCAGCGGCAATCAGATCGGCCTTCACTCTTTGAGATATTCTAGAACAATCGGATTGATCTTGGACAATTCCAAAGCCATCGTCTAGGTAAACAATAACTTTAATGCCATCTTTACGCCAGTGCTTCACCAAAGAACGCACGACTTTAGTAAATATATAACCGCTGATACGCAGCCCAAATGGCAAAACTGTAAATACGTAAAAAAGACCTTTCCAGTGAAAACCAAGATATTTACAAAAAGAAGGAAATATATCTACATGGTGGTACCCGGATTTTAAATCAAAAACGAATCCGCTACACTCTGCCCTAATCAGCTGCTTAGCACATGATACTTCTTCAAATTTCATTTTATTCAGCACAACATGATCATTTACTTTTCGTAAGTCTAAAATTAATCTTTCTTTTCCTTTTGCGTTAACAGAAACTGTTAAGGGGTTCACAACATGAGGGGGGTCAGATACTGGTACTACAGAACCGGCCTTAATTAAATCCTCAATTGCTGTATCAACGAAATACTCATGCTGAAAAGCGGAAGAATTGTTACTCAAAAAAACATTAGGTGGCTCCGTTCTAAGTGGAATTTTATAACCGAATCGTATAACATCTAGAATAAAATCAGAAGAACCAATGTTTTCCCAAAAAGTTAAAGATTTACGTAACCTCCCTTTCACAAAAATATCACTACCCCCCGATTCATAGTCATAAAAAGTAGAAAAAATGTCTAAATTGTCAAACTCTGACACCTCAAAAATGTCTGTATCCCCTTTTTCATTACGAAATTGGATTTCCTCTGCCAAATGATTTCCTTCCCTTTCTACAATCTTTGGCCCAGTGTCCGTAGTTTCCACAGGAATAGCACAAATCGTCGGCTTTGGCATTTGCGGAAGGGCCACCTTGGCCCTGAGCATTCCGAAAGGGCTGAAGATTAGTAGGAAAACGACTAAAAGTAGAACCATTGTGGGTTTGCTGCATGGGCCCTCCGGAAGCTTCTGCGGGCCTCTTCCTGTTTTTCTTATCACTCTTAGCTGCTTTGAGTTTACGCACAGCTCGTCACTCTTAGCTGCTTTGAGTTTACGCACAGCTCGAGTATCCGCCGCTCTAATCTTTTTCTCATCCTCGCTGTCACTAGCCACGTCGTCAGACAAATATTCCTGAACTGTAGTCCACCCTCCGTCCGATTTATCTGCAATTCTAATTAACTTGTTACGTTTCTTCAGTAAATTTAAACAGTCTGCAATCAAATCTTGTGCCCTATATTCACGCTTTTGATTTATATACTGTTGAGCCCTTTCCAAGTTATCAATGATGTCTGAATTAAGCCCAAACTGAATCTCGTTCCCTTTGAATCTGAAAGATGTTTCCGATTTTTTAACCTTTTTACTTATACTGTGCGTTTTGTCCTCGAAAGATCTTTGGATACTGTCAATCTTTTCATCCATGTAAGTTTTAATTAACGATAATACATCGGCATTAGAAAAATCATCAGGTGTATTTACAGTACCTTCACTTGATGACGAACGTTTATTAGTTTTCTTTGAAGTGGACAATTCTTCTTCTGACATTACTGTAAAGATGTTGCTCAGTCGATGGTCGCCGCCCTTGTCGATAAGACACCTCGTGAACGAACTCGCTTATATATCAGAAACAATATCAAACCGGTTTACAGGTTTTGATATTTAAATTAGCTAAAGGTCTACTCGATTCTAAATTACTGCGCATAACGTGCGTAAATTTATTGTCATGTGCCTTATTGAAGAATTTTTTTGAGACAGAAATATTTATGGGAATAAAATGTAAACCTGATAATTTATTGTTGTTTCCTAATTGTGTAGTTATACAAACTACCATTTTAGAATGTCTGTTATTATAGTTTGTATAGCATTTTTTTCAATACATTTTACACTCAAATCTGCTTTAGTCAACATCATGTCTTGGAAGGATAAACTTGTGGTGTACAAGTTTTTCCCCATCAGTGCATTTTATAGAAATAAAACATGTTGTTTTGTATAATCTGAATTTTATACCTAAAAACGCTCTAGTCAAGAAAATCAGTAGAAATATTTCTCTAACTTTTTGTGACTGCAAGTCTCATGCTATATGTCTCGTGTATTTATTGTTATTAATATATAAGTCATCACAACACTGTAATAACTCTAGTTACAGTCGGGTTTTGCCTTTTTATGAAACAACACAGTAACCACTGAAACAAGATGAACTTTAAGAGGAACTGTAGAGTTTACAAAAAACATATTAAATAATCAACGATTTCCAAAAGTTGCATCCGAATTGTGGTTTAATAGAGTTCTTGTTTTGTTTGTTTACATTCTCTAAATAGCTAATTCAAAGCTGCTGGAAAATCACTGCTACATTGCTTTCTATGTAAGAAAACCTGTCTTGTGGATCGATATTACCAAAACGCAACAGCAAGGCCACTGAAAATCTCAATTTTTCTGTGATCTGCAACATAGCACAGTGAAGACACATCCAATCTATCATAATCCTAACGTATATAGCTCATTTTTAATTTGTAAATAAATTATAGCAGTAATATATTTGGCAATATCTTGTTTGATCTAAACATTTAATTAATTCCACTACTTGGTAAATTTTAATTACGTGATGCATCTTCTATCGAGGACTTTACAGATGACATAAATGCTGCAACTCTTACAAGTACTTTGTAATAAAACTGTGGAATTTTATTAAATTATAACAAAATTAAATCACATTCAGTTGCACAATGTAAAAACAAATACATTTTTGCAAATGTAATTGTCCAATGCCTGCTATATTTATCGATGTTATGTAATTAATCCTCAGTCATACTCGAACTGACGTTGACTAATTCTAATTATAGGTATTATCCTATTATACGACATGAATTATATAACACCTCTATATGCAAGCACAAATAAGAGTTCCGCAACAGAAATGTTGACCACTGTTTAATATCAAGTACCATTTGTAGGCAAGGTTTCAATTATACGTAGACTAAATTTTCAATATCAACAGACTATATATAACTTTATAAAACCATTTTAGATTGCTGAAATTGAAAAAAAACTTAATTACTGTATCTTGCCTAAAAATGATACTTAGCAATTAAAATTATTTTGTATATAATTATTTTGTCAAGAAGATCATACTTATCCTCGGCCTGATAACAGTCGCTCAAAAAAAACAACAAAGAAAAAAGACGAACATTATACTGTAAAATGATAATACTAACACTTTGGTGGCATGTATTATTAGCTTAACACATTGTATTCTGCTTAATTCGTGTCATCTACTTTGCTTGATAAATACATAAATCATTGCCAAAACTGGGAAGAAAGTGGTATTTGTAACAAGAAGATTTTTTGCTTAACATCAAGCAAAAAATCTTCTTGTTACAAATACCACTTTTTCGATGTTCTGTGAAAATTGTTTACATTTAATTTCCATTTAATTTGATCATTAAAAACTTGTTTTGTCTGCTTCAACATTAAATTGTCCATGTATATGAGAACATAACACCCAGGTTTCGTTTTTTATGTACCAAAACCAAATCTGCTGGCTTATTTCATAACGTTTTTAGGATTCTGAACCACCCATATTATTCAATATGCTACAGAAGTTGAACTCTCAGTTAGAATCCTCACATGTTTATTTTTAATTTTCTGTGCATATGAGCAAAAAATATAGCCATAATTTCAAAAATAATTTAGGTGTTTTAATTTTTCAACATTGTCCAATGACCTCCAGTTTTTTTCATAGCCTGCGCCCCAACCAGATGAATATGCATCTGTTTCGATAATATATGTACATTGAAATGTACCGTGTAATATTTTGTTTAAATATATCAGAAAATCACAATTTCAATTCTTGTTTCATAAATTGTGTTATGAATATTTAAGAATAATAATATGCAAGCGGGTTTTTATCCTTTTTTGTAGTAAAAGTTTATGCCTTTTTCTGTACTTGGATGTTTTTATAATCTTGCACAGTTACAACCATTTTTTTAGAATCAATAATATTTAATAAAAATTTTATTTTCTTTGTGGGGACAAAAGATTTGCTTTCATGATTCATAAGTGCAGACACATTCAGACACCAGAGAACCTGTTGCACGTTTCATAGCATTCTTCAAATCTGTCTTTACAAAGCATACTATCATCAATGTATCCAACACTTATATAACCCAAATTTCTCATCCTAGCATGCACTGGTTTCATTAATTTTGTAAAATATCTAGGTGCACATGCCGAACTATTTAGAAGGCAGGTAAGCTGAAAAATTATTATTATAACATGAAAAACGTAAAACCTTTTGATGTTCTATGACAATATGCATATCTTATCTCGACACTTGACATAAAAGTGTTTTTGTTAATCAGTTTCAAGGCAGTTTCAAATGGATCCATTCTAAAATGGTGGTATTGTTATTTTTTTAATTCAATATCATTCGATATTCTCCGTCTTTTAGGCCTAAAAAATGTTAGATAAAAACTGTCCTTTTCCTTCTTTAACTTCAAGTAATACTTCTATGTTAAATCATTTTCTATTTATTTTTCAATAATAGCAGGTTCTTTATCATTGAACATGCATTGGTAGGGATATGATTGTCCTAGTAAATTTTTGTCATAGTCAATGTTCAATATGACAGGCTTTAACGACATCAAGTATTTTGTGATCTGAATTTAAGATTTATTAATAAAACTTTTCAGTCTACTTGCTTGCAATTTTGCTAGCTATTTTTCAACAATCTTCGATATCCTTTGTTACAAGAAAGACGTATATGGTTGAGGCACACAGATGAGTATTAATAATTATGTCAAGTAGTAAATAAAACCTCTCCTTTTAGGATTAATTTGTCTATTTGTGTGTCCTACAGCCAAATTTCATTACAACTGTCGATGACATCAGTCAAGACATCAAACTTTTCTTCAGTTTCAATTTTTGGCAGTGTATTTACTTCTCTACATGTATAAAGTATTATTAAAGCTTTACTACAGACTTTTCAATAACCTGCATCTTTTTACCACACATTTGGCCATATTGTGAAATTAAATCTCATATCAACTGGGATTAGTTCTTGCTATTACAATTCCATCACAATTCTCTGGCCTAGGATTGTTCTCATCTTAAATCAGTTCATTGTACTGTTTCTCATCTATACCATTTCTAAAACATCTGTGATAATCTTTGCTAAACTATCATCATTTTTTCGCTTGTTATTTCTTTCACTTTAAATCTCTTTTTCATTGAGGCAAACCTATTGTTTCCTTCATTATTGAAATTACATTTATGTTATTGTCATCAGATTTTTGTTTTTTATACTTGGAGGTTTAGCATTCTTCATCGTTGTATTCATTTTCTTCATAGTAGTCATAATCTGCAGACTCGTCATAGTCATACATTTCACTTGCTTTGCCAGCCAAACTGGTTATTTTTTTATCCTGTTTCTTCTGTGAGTCTTGTATAGTCAGAAGAACATTTATAATTTGCTCATTCATTGATAATTCTGACGAACCCTGCAAATTCGACGACTTCCCAACCTCAGTAATAGCCACGTTGGCACTACTTGGACCTACCTAAGATTTAGAAGATGTGGATGTGAACGAAGTAAGCTTTAGCTCTCTTTGCCAATTCATCATCTATAAGCTAAGGAGATCGTATTGCTTCTTCGGAACCATTTCTGACATTTTTTGTAAAATTACCGTAAACATGTGAGAATCTTATTACGATATATATCGTAAACATTGAACCTCGTCAAACTGTCAACTTCGATCAGGAACCTAAAATCAACCTATAAACCTATATAGTTATACTAGTCCCAGCTTCGACAAATGTAATTATAAAGTGTATTTTATCAATCAACATTGATACAGCATACACAATTAAATGCGAAAAGATGAAAAAACCCACGTCGTTCTTTTCAAACTACGCAAACACATTGATGGATGCAGTCATGCCCAAAACTGTCTCATTACAATATACACAATAAGAAGGATGAAAATATTTGACAAAACTCTTCGACAATAATCCTGTACAGCTCTGCGGGTCGACACGGGTAAAAGGAATGAAAACGTATGCTAAACCAAGGAACCAGCGGACCGTAGTGGGTGACCTGTTTGGATATCGGTACTCCTGCTGCACAAAAAACCCTTTTACAGATTTTATAAAAGAGTATGTTCATTGTAGTCCTGCAAAGGCTAAATTACTCCAAACTTTTTTAACATTTTGTTTCCTATAGTCCATCTTTTTTCCATTATAACTTTACTTTTGAACTTGTCCTCGTCCAGAATGTAACTGAAAAACTGCTGGACGTTAAACAAACATTTAATCAACCATTTAAACAATCAAGAGATAGAAAATCAAACTACAATCTTAATAAAAAGCCCCAACTTCAGACACGCACATCTTCCTTAATGCTACTTGTTATTGTTAATATCTGACTATTCGAAGAGAACCCTAGTAAGCGTCCAAAGGATGTATGCGTATTCTCCCCAAAACATTTCATTGTTCAACTAAATCGTTATAAAAATGTTTATGAAAGTAGAATTTATTATATACATGTAAAAATGGCTCAACAACTGATAAGTAGAATGACAGCATCCTCTCACCCACAAACAAGTTGTATGGAGATTTTCCATCTTTTTATTGACAAGGTCAAAGTAATAACCCGGAAATCTTTCATTATAAATACGTTTAGTCGATGTGTCATTCCAAACATAAATCTTCCTATTTCTGGTCCATTGTCCGACAAATTGGACTTTCCACAGAAAAATACGGACGTTTTTGTTGGTTGAGACTTTATTGCTGTCAATAATGATGATTAACAGAAACATGAGCATTAACGTACCTAATTCTGACCTTAAAAACAACACACGAGCTTATTCTTTAGTAATAAATAATTGTTAACCTTATAAGACCGTGATATAGCTGAAAAATTTAATAAAATACTTTATTATACTATTAGAGATTGTTACGTAACACATGAACATACTTAATTTACTTTGTGTCTATGAAAAGAGTACATTTTTGCGATCTCTGTCTCATCA